>LR737380.1:17658424-17748603 GCA_902655005.2 Marronus borbonicus | reverse complement strand
ATCTGCCGGAAAAACCGGAAAGGAATTACCGACACACCTGGTACATAAGTAAATTTTGACTTAGGCATTTGTTTGTGCTAAAAAAACAATGTCAAGTGATACCCACATAAACAATCACTTTACCACCTTCACTGTCCAATTTGACAATTTTTTCAACAAAATTAGAAAATATGCCATTGTTTTTCATATTTTTGGGAAATGTTGCTTGATTTTTAATTCTTGTCAATAAAATTCGTACTTAAATGTACTAACATGAATAATAGACTTTGACATATATTTTCCATTTTAATATTAACATAGGAAATTAGTTAATAACATTAACTTTTTTTTTTTTTTTCATATTTTATTTGTAATATGTTATTAGGACGTGATAAAATAGTACAATAATAATAAAGTCAAAGAAAACACATTTCCCAAAACTTAAATAATATCGTTCAATTGCTCGTTTGTATTGATGAAAACAATGGTTGAAGTAAATGAGTGTTATGTATCGTAATTGTTAATTTTTGCTCTACGTCTAAAGAATCATATATTGCGCGACGAAGACGTTGTTTAGTGACCGAACTAACAAGACCTGTATTATCCATTTCTTTCGCAATATTCCCACTGTTTTTTCATCCAACCTAAGTTACTTTGCAGTCAATTTAACAGCTGTCGACTTAAATTGTTTTGCTTAGCCTCCAAATACGAAAACAGAAACATTAACCTTTGCTTACTGCCAATATAGTTTCCTTGAAGATTTTTGATGGCTTTTTTGTAAATATCTCTTCATCATTCTATACCAAAACTGTTGATGCAAATATTGTATCATATTTTTTATATAACTATTAGGGCAATACCTTCAAATATTCATTGTTGGCAAGTAGAACTCTATGAAGTTGCGACAATTTGTTTATATTTCGCTTTGTCCAATGTGATATATCACTTGATATTACTATCTAACCACGATCGATCGACAAAGTCAAAATGTATCGAGATTGACAAATAAAACAAATTTCCTTATGATGTCCACTTTTGTGTGACACTGTATAAGGGGAGATACATAATTATAGCACAGTGAGAAGATAGAAAGCTTGAGATTATATTATATCTTGATGAGCGTCATTTTTGGGTATGTTCGTTTTAATGAAAATATTCTTTTTAAAAATTAAAGATTCTCAAAAAAATATTGGAAGAAGTACAATACAATCAAACGAAACGTAAAAGACGGGACCATGTTTTTTATGTTGGTTGCTATATCTGGCCGTTGTAAATATAAGATTGAAATTTTAAATTACGTTTAACGTTTATTGACAAGTTTTGGCAAATTAATCAATGTTTTAATGTAGATTTACTGTCAAATATATCGTAAACTTAAAATATCATTAAAATAAGGTAATTTAAAGTTTCAATCTTGATATGATTTAAGCAAGATTTAACTGTTAGATGTAGTTGTAAAAATTCAAAGGAAGCATAGGCCTCTCGATTACGTCTTTTTTATAATAATATGAGAAATCACATATTAAATGTTAGTTATCTCTGCATAATATCATGAAAATTTCTTTCCGTTTGGACCTATTTTAGTCTACTTTCATTTGATGAGGATCCAAAATATTATTGCAAACTTTGTTGCAAGATTTGTTTGAGTACAAAAGAAATCAGCGTGTAATTTTGCTTCATCCTATTTTGTTTCCGGATTGTAGCGAACATGACCAAAATAAAGTCTCTATATTCCAAAGATGACCCTTACCACTCTAATAAAATCTCGAGATCGCTCATAATATCCAGCAACCAAGTATCCCCTCAGAAAATATCATATTTTCATGTTACAAAAATTAAAAAAAAAAAATCCCGCGTTTTTCAAATCCATTAACCAATATGGAATTTCCTCGACTTAAACAGTATTATTATGAAATAAAGGATGCGAGTTTCAAATATCTCAAACGAGGAAATTTGCATGTTTGCCCAAGTCGTTTCTTAATGTAACTATGGTAAAATAAATTAATTGGATAGAGGGTACCTACGAAGATTTTTCGATTCTATTCTAAATTATTTCTCCTGTTTATTTTCGGCAGACGCAGCACCGAAGTGTTATCTATAGATATGAACGCATTTCATATTATATGTGTGTGTATATATTTTCAAACCTTCTGTTTCCTATAATATATTACGCTATTACTACTATTATAGTTATTGGGTCTCAACTTTTTCTTATATTCAAAGTATATTTAAGAATTTTACAGAGTTTATATAAATATATTTTTATCTGAATAAAATAATGTGGATAATGAAGGAAAATACACGAAAATGCTTTTTTCCTATATACAACAATAGATGTTATAAAAAGGAAAAAAACGATAATAATTATAATACAATATTTTTAATACCTACATTAATATGTGTAATTTTCTGTAAAAATATAAGTTACAAAGTAAAGTAAAAAACATAGTTTTGTCATGTATGCGTAATGGAAAAACCATCATATACAACACTGCAATAGTAAATAACAATGATTATTTTTTTAGTATGTACAATGTACAACATTAAGTTTGTTAATTTATGTTGTTTGTTGATTAGTGTATTAATTTATGATTTAGATTTATTTATTACATTTTCCCCCTCCCCCTTTCACTCAATAATTCATTGTTTACGCCGATTTCTTGTGAAAGCTTGAATTAAATATAGAGCAATTGCCTTTTGACACATTTTTCAATTTATTTTATAATATTGAATTGTCGTTGTAAAATTATTGTATAAAAGAATAAAAATTTGAGTGGGTACCTTTTGTATGTACTATGTAGGTGTGTACAAAATACTTACAAAATGAAATATAATTTCCCCCATATATAAATTTGATAATTCCTACTTTAGATGTTTTGTATGTTTTTTTTTATAAATGTTTTGGTTTTATTCGATGAATTTGTTTGGATTAAATTTCGAAACCGTTTTGTTTGTTTCTCTGGTATAAATGTGTATGTAAAAAATGTTCATATTACTATTAAAATGTAAACATAAAATAAAGTATTGTAGTTTTTATGGATTACATATTACCGTTCCTCTACGAAATTAGTGATTAACAAATTGGTGAAAATATTTTTAAGTATCTTTTTCATTTCATTTAATAGTAAATAGGAATACGTTGGTATTATCTAAACCTGTTGAGGCTAGTATGTGTCGCCACCTATGAAGAACTATTCAAGTTGTCTATGAAGTACTAGACAATGCGTGTCAGCAGGAGATGGCGCAACATTACTTTCGTTTTACTTTTGTTCCATATAATCTTTCTTAAAACTACGTACTGGATCATTTGCAATAGTGCTCAATCCCACACCGGCCAAATGTATACAGGAGCCATTTACACGACATACGATTTTAAACATCACAAATAAAATTCAAAAATACACACTATACCCAATTATACGTTGTGTAAAACAACTTTTCTGCACTGTTTTTCTCACAAAGTTAGGTTATCAGGAAATTAATTTTTCTTATTTGGAGTACTGCAATGAATTAAATTTTGTGAGTTCCACGATAAAATTGAACAAAAACAAATTTCCTTTAACAGGTACTTTATTCAACAAGTTCACAACATAACGTAGTCAAAGATTTGCAATACCATTGGTCTTGGCTGTAATGATAGCTTAAGAGACGGTTAGTATATGAGCGTTCAGCGGTGAAGAAATAACTTTGGTCAGTATCAGTCTTAGTCTCAGGTCAGTACTCGAGGAAGTATGCCTTGAGCTGAGCAACTCTAAATTTGGATGCGGCATAATCTATAAAAGTCAGGTTCAGCCAATACGGGAGCCACTCTGAGGTAGAGATGAATAAGCGACGTAGGTCTGTAGCCATGAGTGGATGACTCTTATGGGCGGGAGCACTGTCCTATTAGAATGTCAAATTCAAATTCTTGTAACAAGTCATCTTCTCCAGAATCTTCTACTAGCACTAATTTACATTCGCCTAGTCACCAGGATCGATAAAAATGAGATCAATCTTGTCATCAGCGCAAACCTCAGCCTAAACTATGCGAGAACCCGGGTAATCTGACTAACTGAATGTTGGGGTGTGTGGTCATTCTGAGAATTGACAGCGCGTTAAATGGTGAAGAGCTTCTCATCACTGAAGAGATGTTTACTACTGCAGCAACATCCAAACACCCTTATTCCTCCTGGTGAGCTGGTGCCTTATAGCCATCTTGTAGGAGTATAGTTTGAGGTCAGAATGGACAATCCTTCTTACGGAACGTGAGCTTACGCTGAGATCTTTGGCTATCTTCCGTATATTCATCTGAGCGCTCTGAACTTGTGCTGCTGTCTTTTTATGGTCCTTTTGATGCCATTGAGATGCATTACGAGGTGTTTCGCGATGATGAGAGTAGAGTGACTGGCTGCAAGAGAATCCAGAATGCCGGCACGATTCGAATGGGAATCTAGCATAAATGTTAAAGGATAAAATTAATAAACAATCAACACATACAAATGAACATAAAAGATTGCCGCAGAGATAAACCGTAGAACCTAACTTCTGCCACACACACTGTTACAATAAACCGAATGTACGTGCGTATTAAATTTTATTTCAGCCCAACACTATGTCTGTAGGTTACTTTCTACTTGCAATCCTTAATTCTTAATCTGGTGCACCTGAAGGTGTTTTTTCTTTTAACACATGACAGGTAATGGTAATTCTTCATACACTAACCTATAACTGCTGCTACTTTTTTTTACAATAACAGAAACATTAATTTTCAATGTGTAGCGGTCCAATAATTGCGAATAAATTTGCATCCTAATTAACAAAAGTCAAATTAACTTATTTTTACTGGTGGATTATTCTTGTGTATGTTGATAAATTCGTTCGAATAACCAGCTTCTAAGTATTTCGTAGACACAAAATACCGAATTTGCGTCTGCAATGAAGAAATCTTCTGCAAAATTCAACTATTTAATTAACTTATGACTTTCCATTCAATCGTTTCAATCAATTCATATGGTGCACAAGAAAACCTCACAGTTGTAACATTTCAAACGCAAAAGCTAACAGCTCTGTAATTTATAATTCTTTAATAAAATTCAACATTTCTTTTTTTTTTCTATTTATACGTTCTCTAATTAATACTTAAGAGTATAATCAAAAACACTCTTATAATAAATCTCATATTTATCTCCCTTTTTCTGTCCCCTTCACTTTCGATAACACTCTTCTCCTGACAGTCCATGCGAAAGGCATATCAGATATCAATCAATAATCATCCATATTACAGAGCGATGACTCACGTTTTGGAAACCTAAAAGGTTTATCATTGGTCCTCCATCCCCCTTGTTCAAAACGTGATTGGTTCTTATAAAGGGTCGCAGAATTTCACCCCTGTTTTTTAGGTTTTTTAGATTATCCAATGCGGATGAAGTATTTTTGCATATTTCAGTGCTTCGACATTGATTGCAAGAAACTAATCAAGAGAGGGTATACCCTGATTTATATTATTAGGAAATCCCTATTATAAATTCATAAATAAATATTATCTTATGAGTTTACCTTGAAATGAAATATCAATAAGATCTACACTTATAGAATACACATGCTGTTTGTTTTGTGTATTGTTTGTTATTTAAAAGGGTGAATTACTTTCAATTTATGAATGTAAATTTTTTATGTAAATAGATAAAATTGTATTTTATGCTGTACCCTCAATAGTTGAAAAATCTCCGAAGGCATCTCCACAAGTAATAAAAATACTTTTTTGAAATTTTGGTGGACAAGTTACAATATTCCTCAAAAATAAGGATCTACTTTAAAACAATATTTTTATTTTTTTCATGGTGCTCTTAACTAATTAGAGACGGATGAACTTTTTTGTTTTAGTACATTGAGAGAAGGGAATTGGTTCATCCAACACATTTATATGTTCTTTCAACTAAAAATATGCTCATGCGAGTATATTCAATCTACTTTGCAACTTAACAGAACCCATTAAGTTTGGTTTAATTATTTCTGTTAAATCAAACCACTATTTGCGGTGATGGTGCTTCAAAACATATTACTTTTAAATCAAGCAGAAAATTTGCTTCATTAAACAAACGCAAATAGAGTCCTATAAAGACATTCTTCTTAGTTTAAGGCAACACAGGTTCAGATTTGCATACTTTCCGTTTTCAAGAATACGTATTTTCTCATGTTCATTTTTGATTGTACGCATACATAGTTTTTATTTTCTGCCAACATTCTAATGTAGGTTGATTGGATATTTTTTTAAGGTTGATCCAATTTAAAAGCTTCAACTAGTTACATGCAATTATTTTAATCCATATGGAATGTTTAGTTTATTTAACAAACAATGTTGGTTGAGTCAATCAATTTCTGGTTGACACAACCAATTTTTTCTTTCAGAGTATTGAATGCACGAGTGTAGGGCTTATCAACTTTGGGAGATTATTTTGCTAAAAACTGTTGCAGTGGGCGTTGCGAAAATCCAGGTCAATTCAAAAGATTCTATATGCAAAGAATCTGGATGAAACATTGGAAGCATTTTCATATCTGTGACCTATCATGTATATTATGGATATTTTGCAAAGCACTCTAAAATGCAGATTAAATGGTACGCCATATTATGAACTTATATATTTCTGATCACTTTATCAGATTCAGTAGGATGTGAAGATCAGTTTGTTCTCTGAAGCATCAGGGAGTAAACTGATCTTTAGAGTTATAGGAAAAGAAAAAACATTGGGGTCATTTTCATATATTTTAATTATTTGTGACCTGTCGCTGCTGCTGCTATCCACGTTGAGGTCTTGAAATGCCTCAATCTCGTGATATGTCAGATGTCGATCTTCCTTGATCAGTTAGCGCGTAGCAGGATCGTTATTTTGAGTGACTGCCGTCTTTGGTTGCCTTGTCCTGGGACTATCGTTGACATATTTGAGTTGATATTGGGGCTATTTCCTCAGTTTGTTGGATTTTTAGAATCCGACGTTTCCGCAGACAATCTTCTACCGTCTTCAGGACGATAAGGGGTGTTTCTTGCCAAACTGATAGTGTTTAAGCAAATACAAGAAACCAAAAACACGTTTGACAAATTACATTAAATTCCAAACTCATAGTTTTTTGGCAAGTGCCTACTTCTGCGCAGCTTGGTGGTCAAACGCGAGTAATAGCGGAGGAAATAGCCCCAACATCAACTCAAATATTAACAACCCTTCGTCAACAATATCACGTAATGAATTCAGACGGGTGCATTCAGGTTAGAATTTGCAGTATTAGGCAGAAATTATTGATTGATGTGGTGTTTTATTACCAGAAACAGAAACTAACTCAACAAAAAGTTTTTGAGTTAATCCTTTCCAAAAAAAAATTGCTGCGTCAAAATGTTATCCGGCTCAATTCCATCTTTAGAGTGACTTGTCACTTTTAAAAATATGCTGTAGCTCGATCACGTGGCATATTTTAATGAAACTTTAAATTTAAGTTCAACAACCATTGAAATTGAAACGAAGTTTTATTGGTGGCGGCTCTTTATGCGGCAATGTGTAAGATTAAAAACACAACTCTCGTAGTATCTTTTATGTTATAGTTCCTTAATTTACCTTTGTATATATAAACAGGAGTCTGTAACTCAAGAACGACATTTTCAAATGTAACAGAGAAGTATTTATAATATAGTTTCTAAACGATTAATAACATTTCACATTCTTTAAGATATACATATTTCAATTAAAATTTCAGTTTGTACAAATACCACGATTTATTAGCATCTGCTGTTGCTCTGTACACACGGATATCTGCATGTCACTTTAAATAGCTATATCTAATACAATCTAAAGGAAAAAAAACTGTAGCACTCCCCTTGATGCAAAAAAAGATGTGAAAAAGGGAAATTAAATATTTACCCAATGCATTTGGGCACGTGCATATTGGTTTGGGAGGTAGATACATGCAGTTCTTTTCTTTTTCGGCGAACGGTAGACAGACAAAAAAAAACGAGATAAAAAATTACTTCGGGGGCCAGTGGTCAAACCGACAATGCGATTTACAAAAGATTTTTTTACATCTCTCATATGTCGAGGGATCAAAATATCTCTTTGTGTAACATGCAAATCCTAATCTTTCCTCTGTTCAGCCAATTTTATGGCGAATTTCGGCTTGATTGGATGGACTGTCGAATGCAATAAAATATGTATGAGGTATAAGTAGCTGATCGGAGTAGGAGAATGGCAATGTGTATAGATGTGCTTTGTATGCTTGTTATAGCTGAAAATAAGACCAACATGAACTTAGTACTTTGATTTCCTGAAGATTTTCGAAGTAAGAACAGTGAAAGTAATACTTTTCATTGTAAAAACTAATAGAAAAGTAAGTTTTTTAATAAATAGAATAAAGTTGAAAGTTAGATTATTAGAAAAAGAAAGAAGTACGTATCTACCGACTGACTTCTTTATCTTAGCAAATTCATAAACGTAAAATAAAGAAAATTTTGTAGGCAACTCAATAGCGTCAGTTTAGTACCAAGAACTAACTGTATTAGGCGTTGAATTACTTAACTATCCTATTACAAAAAACAAAGCGAGAAATGTGTTCTTAGTGATTGATTTTAGAATGGGTAAATTATTTTAGGTTGGTAGTTTATATTAAGTATCGTTTGATCTGCTCCTTCCACTTTCTCAATATTACGATGCTAAAAGACAGAAAAACGCAGAAATAATGTTTTAATTTTCAAAATACATATGTAGTATTGGGAAGCTACGGATTAGATTGCTTTCAAGTTGTGCCTGTTTAGAGTTATAATATTAATTATATTAATAACGTAGGCTTTCACGGCTGAAATCAGTTAAAACTAACCGTGTTCCGGGTTTGGACCGTGTCAACGTTACGCCCACAATCATATGGAGCTTTTTCAGGAGAAGAAAAGGTGGTAGGCCACTGCTAGCATGCTAGCTCAACGTGTAAACCACGTTAGAGGAGAAACTAACTGAGCGGGAGGCAATTGATCACGGTAACTCGAAGGCGAAAATCAACTGCAGCCTATCTTTCTCCTGAAGAAGCTCTCTATATTATTGTAGGCGAAAGTTTTCGATTACCTACACACATATGGTAAGCAACCTGTTAAAATGTATTTATTGTTTTACAAATCGATTAGGGCTAATTATCTAATATTGCCCTGCAAGGCCAGAAACAAAAGCAACAACAATATTAAGGTTAAACATAACAAAATAGAGCTGTATGCACCTCTGCAAATGAATAAAATCATCAAAATTTCTAGGAAATAAATTATAAATGGTCACTTTTTAAGGACATAAATATTAAGTTTCTGGTATAGACATTTGATTAAGATTAAATCTGGTAGTACATCTAAGAAGGCAGTAAAAGCAAACGAATTAAGAAAACGAAGAAGAACGCTTACGAAAATATGGAAACTGCATTTTCCAATCGTAGAGAGAGGAAGAACAAGGTAACGTAATCATCCTAAGCATTTAGTTTTGGAGGGCTTCAATAGACAAAGCCAAAGCGCTATATGTCAAAATAGATCTAAGGCAGGAATCGTAGACCAACAGTCTGACATTTGGGTCCAAACAGCTTTTCTTGCAAGGAAGAGTTGTTATTATTGTTCGATCCAGCTAATGTTTTTTCACTCCGTCACGCCTAAGTCGAAAAGTGAACCTATCGATGACCATAAACACTTTTATAAAAAAAAGCATGAACCCTTAGTCAGCCGTGCCCCGTAACAATCACTTAATTAAACGCGTAGGACGAGAATAATCTTCGTAAGGATATTAATTATAGTATGTGGATCATTCATAAGTTGTATGTAATGAAACTATAAACTACTGTTGTTGAAAGTCAATAATCATTAAAAGAAGAAATAACTGTTGACAGAATAAACCTTTAGTAAGCACGAGTATAGGACATATATGTTGTATAAACAGGGAAGAGGAAGATTTACCCAATAGATCTATAACAATCACCGCATAGAAGTATAGAATGGTTATAGTTTATATTTTTATTGCACTTCGTAAGCATTTTTCTGTTTTCTTTTATCACCTTCTCTTGAACAACTTGCTTCTTATTTTACAGGGAATGGGTACTTCAGGTGATTCAATATTTGAGTAGCCGGGAATCGAATTTTCGCCTAATGGTTTTGAGATAATTAAAATTAATGAAAAACCAAACAGTTGCTCTAAAGTAAACTATACTGCCATCTTCAAAGCACATTCTTTGCGAAGTTTTACAACAATTATATATAACATAGGCGTATACGTATTAAACGAAATAATAAAGTATGAACTATATAACTATTAAAAAGGTGACTCCACAAATTAGAGTGGCAAAATGTTATAAAGGCATAAATGTGAATATTTTCTTCATATGAAGCATCCAAATTTTACAAGTGTATTTTCACTCGTCATCAGGGTGATACTATTAAAAAAATTACGATTAAGACATTAATTGAAAATATCAAAATAACTTAACTAACAAAATTAAAAGAGGGACTGTAAGGAAAGTGGAAATGAGAAAGGTCCTGTCCTCATAAAATTCTATTTAATTAGGTAATTAGAACCGGCTGCATTCTTTGATTACCTAATTAAATAAGATTTTGTGAGAAAAGAACCTCCTTACTTCTACCTTTATTATAAACGTTTGTTAGCAAATTGCTTTGACTTTTTTATTGCGATTTTTCAGTCAAGTTGAAAATTACGAATTGCGAAGCCTACAATGATTCATTAAATAGTACTTCTTTCCATTCTTTAAGTGCAATCAATGACCATCAAGTGTATTTCGATGAATAGATTCGTTGAATACAACCGTTTCGAAAATTCGCAGCCAGTACAGCAGTCAGCATTTCAAAATTCACAATACACCGCCAACGGAACTCACGACGCAAAGCCAATAGAAGGCAATAATCGCCTCCTACAAAGAACCAAGCCGTATTCTAATTTATTTGTCCGTGCCGTCCTCTCCTTTCTCCCTCACGGTCCCCCATTTTGGCATTCGTGCTTATTGTATGTATGCGAGTGGTCCCTCATCTTACAGCGGGTCATTTCAACACCACAATGACAGCAGATGGCCGTGAAGCTGACCAGGTGACTCCACGCGCTCACAGATCTCTGGATATTCAATGCAAATACCTACGGTTGGATTTTAGATTTTTAGAGGTATGTTGCACGGGTCTAATGGACCTACCTTCGTCCTTTTCGAATCTTCGGACGGAGATCAAGCGTGTGCGGTCGATTCCGATCGACTCGGATGTGGCGTGGCACGATGCTCTTGACAGACGAAGGACGGTAAAAGATCAAATACCTCGGTGAAAGTTTCTGAAGAAGATGATGCGAAGATGGAACCGTGGATCTGTTTAGTTCTGTTCTAATCAGTCGGACGGTTTAACGAGATACAGTACCAGACAGCTATTCCGCTAACGTTTGAAGATAAACCGCGATAAAAACATATTAAAATTTGTTTGGAAACACTTAGGTATAGAAGTGTCTGTGTTGGTACTATTAATTTATGCAGCTGTAAGTATAGGAACGTCCGACACAGGATTCCGATATGTTTTAGATAGTTCTCAATTATACAAATCTCCTATCAAATTATACCTTAAAGAATGACCCGCATTACTTCAAATCTATTATTCAATTGAGTTGTACTAATGTACTTTTGCAAAGAAATATAGCTGATAAGAGGAAAACTTACATTTCGAAAAATTTTTAAAAACAGCAAAAAGTTGCTTCTGTTTCTTGCTGATATTGATTCCATAGTTTTCAGATAGTCAGTCAGTGATCGACTTTTCTGTATTCGATATTTAAATTCAGCTCTGTCGATCCATACCCGTTTCGGTCTAATGGGCCGTTTTCGTCTTGATGTGGTTGCTTCGTCTGGTTTTCCGAAGAATTGATTTCCAGGCGTTGCTGACCTTACATCCATCCTCATAATTTCCAACGATTCGCTTACTATTTTTCGTCATATCGAGTGAGACGTACCTATACGAATTGGAGTGAAAATTTGGGAAAAGTTACTTTGGTAAAACAGGAAAAACCATTCGATGCAGAGTGAAGGAGCATTAACAGTACGAACAGCTTGGAGACAGGCAAATGTTCCAGCACGATTCACCGCTACCCCCTTTGGAAATTATGAAGAATCCAAACCATTTTAACAGCGAGTGTGTATATGAGAGCAGTAATACCTGGGAATCAACTCTTTGAGAACCCTGACGAAAACAGCCCATTAGACTGAAACGGAGGTGCTTCTTGGTTCTTAAAAATGGGTTTCTTTGAACATGCTACTTTCGAATATTTGTTTCTCACGTTTTATTCCCGACAGAACTCTAACGTACCAAAATTGATCTAAGAATTATGTTAATAATGGAATACGCAAAGCATGTACTTGATAATCTTCTATATAAAATAGCAGAGCTTTTCTCCTGTTTAATTCCTAGTTCCCAGTTCTTCTTATTTTAATTTGGCATATCAACTTTACAAACTTTGAAAATTCGAATCTCTTAAACTGGAGACCAATGATATTTCAACTAGATACCTTTATATTTTTCCATTTGTTAAATGATGTAGAATCCAAAGCCTCCCTTGTAGCTAAGTAATAATTTTCAGTTATGATGTAATTTCGTCACACACTTCTTATGAAATAATAAAAATATGGTCCCAGTGGCACGCAGGTACAAATTAAATCATCACTCTTAGTGTCAAGAGCAGCAGAACATTTCAAAGAGGAACTACAAATACTTGTAGGGCGCTATCCTGTTCCTAAAAATGTACAAGCCTCTCTCCATTAGAAAAATACGGGAGAGTGTTGTGTTTGTGCCGATCATAGAAACTGTCACCCGCTCTCATATCCAGATATGATGGATTAATCCACACCACGAGGAGGTGTAATAATATAAAAGGCGAACCGCAGACCAGGGAAAAAAGGATGGAATAAAATGACGATTTGGGCGATACAAAGGCAGAAACAAATGGGTCTTCAAAAGAGGATTTTTTCGAAAGAACTTCGTAAGCATTAATAATAGATAATTAAGCTTCTATAGATATTTGCTTTGTTTAGTATATATATACACATAAGTCGGAGGGCTCCGATAAAATTCGCAAAATGAGACCGTCCGTAATACAGGGCTGAATTGATAAATCGATCAGGAGAAACAAACAAGGCCATCATCGTTAGGGGGAGATTATTTACCGTTCTGAAAACTGGGCGGAGCTGTAGATATCCGCACAGCATTTTCCAGGGGTAATACAATAACTCAAAACTTCGCAGAAACGAAACGTCCCAGAAACGTACTGATTTCTAGATTTCTGTATTTATTATTTTAATAAATTTTAACTTTAAAAGCACCTTCTTATTGTTGAAATTAGTTAAAAAAAATTTAAAAATCAAAAATATTTTAGATAAATGATAACGAAATTACATTTCGAGGCAAGTGATTGATAAGAGCTTGCAGTAGTTACTAACTTATGTCCCCCATGAAAGTTCAAGCTAATTTTCGTTGTATTTTGTTTTAAGTGTTGACTTACAAATCTACAATTTAGTCGGTGAAATGGCCTCCAGAAAATAAGGGTTAGTTACTATTTTTAGAGCAAATTCGGCTAATAAGTTATAATGCACATAATTGATCGAGCCATTGATTTCTTATTAGCCGCAAGCGAGGCTTTTGCGAATTGTTCCACTATTGGAACACTGGGATGGGTCCTTGCAAATTGTATATTGTTTTAGGTATTTTACAACTAAAGAAATTGATTCCTAATGATGGTCATGAGTCTGAAGATTCCGATGATGATCAATCTCTGTCGGTCGATATAAATCATCTTAGTGGCCGACAAATGGAAACCCGTTTTCAAGAATAGTTGTTTCGTGTTCATTTTTGATTCTACACTTGCATTTCTTTTGTTTTCTTCCAACATTCTAATGCAGGTCGTTTAAACATTCATTTTAAAGTTGATCCAATTTAAAACATTCAACCAATCGTATACTGTTGGTTTAAACCATATAAGTGTTGAGTATTTTTAACAAACAATGTCGGTTGAGTCAATCAATTTTTGGTCGGTTCAACCAATTTTTTCTCTCAGTATATTGGTCAATACAACATTAACAATTACAGGATTAGTGTACGAAGAAGTGATGGTGACCTTTATTCGGCTTTTGCTTATATACATGTATGCAGACTGCCTGGCAAAGTTATAGACGCCCAATTGTGAAAAGGTAGATCTTATAAAATTTAGAAGAGAAGCAGTGTAAGTATATCAAGAAATTATGAGCAGGTTCCCACCACCGGTGGACGTCCTAAAACTTTAAAGCCATTGTCAGAAAGAATTCATAATCACATAATATATGACGGTCTAAGTCATTGGATTGAAGGCGTAAATCTGCATGATAATTGTTTTAAATTGTTTCGTGTAGTTGGCTAAGTCAAATATTTTTGTTGAAACTGAAATTTAAGTGATTTATAAAATGTGTTACTTATATATTCATCCAATATACTTATTCGTTCCTGGAGTTCCAAAATCGGAACATCACTTCTTTATATACAAAAGGGTCATATTATTAAAAAAATATTTTCTCATCAAACACCCCTTTTTTGTATAAAATCGACGACATTATTGTTTTCTCATTATTGGTTGTTAATGCTTTGGCAAAAACTGGTTAACAGAAAAATTTCTCTTCAATCCAAATATATATTTTGTTAGGGAATTATATATTTTGTTAGACTAAATATACGTGTTGCAATCGTTAATACAAATTGCTCTTGTTTTAAATAAACGAGAGTTGCTGTTTGCCGTTTTTTTTCTTTCCATTTTACAACTCTTTTTGCGAATTTTATTCTTACCCCAATCCTTGAGACTGGTTTACACTACGAGATTTTCCTTTATCTTATTGGTGGGAAGCAACTTATTAAAAATTATATTTTTTGTTTATAGCTAAATAAACATTAAATTTATATAATTCAACCAAATGTAAGATTCGTAAGTTGAAACAATTGCTTACTTGAAGGAACAAAATATTTTAAGTTAATTCATTCGACCAAATGTTATACTTGGTAGTAATAAATATTTTAGTTAAATAGTTTGTTTTATTGAACAGGCATATTGTTATTTATATATATCGTTGGAATAACAAAATAAATTTAGTTGGCTCAAGCCTCGATCTTTCAATATACATAATATGCAGCGAATAACCTAATTTCTTGCAATTTAAAAACGCTCGTATTTCAAGGTGTCGGCGACTCCATTTTATAAAACGCCGCGGCCAGTTGAAGAGAGAACATCATAATCATTATACCGAATCAATACCATCATCATACGCATGTGATTCAACAACAACCGGTGCGAAGCTTATTGCGACGCTGTTCCTCTCTCTCTCACCCGTTTGTGCGTGCCTTACCCCCGCCTCCTCATCATAGCGGTTTCCCCCTTTCGCCGCGTCGTTCTCCTCACCCTTCTTCCTTTTTAACGTTGCGAATTTTGAGCGGTCGCTACTACTCCTATACATATGCGTACGCCAGCGCCAATTGCGATTGCTAAAAAACCAAACTCGAAGCCGCGCGTTGACCCGCCATTTTGTCGGGCGATCGACGCGGTTCGCGATTTTAAAGTAGCATCGTTCCAGGGACCTAATGACTCCGACGAAGTTATACGCGTTTTCTTAGAAATGCGAATGAGTCAACCAAATATTAGTTGTGTTTTGGCGATTGCGTGAATCACGCTTGACGAAAAAATTATTCGAAAATAATGTTCTCGTTCCTAGTATTGGGCGTTACGCATATGTGTTTTAATAATTTTTATGAGTAATAATTAAGACCATATATGGTGCGAAATGTTATACATATAAGCAATGAATGGATAACAACATCATTCATTAATTGTTCAATAATTTCCGCCTTGGAATTTTCATGCGAAATCAATGCGGAAGTAACGGATACCATTAGAACATAAAAATGTTTAGTGGGTGTTATTAGGTCATAGTATTAAAACATTTACACTATTTAGAGGGATTTCCATAAACCGGGCATAGTGTAGTTGTTGTGTAAATATTCTTTTACGGTCTACTGTTACTTAGCACCAAATATTTACAATACGCCACTAAAAATAATTAATGATGTATCAAGTATTAATTGCAATGATGATGACGTCGTTTTCGTTTTGAGTGAACACTGTGATAAGGTTCATATAACTGGTGGTAATTCGCAAAATATTGCGAAATACGAATATAATCACACTGAATAAATCGTGTTCTTTCACTTCACTGTGTTAAAACAACGAAAACAAATGATTATCTAATACATTTATTGCAACAATGAAATACGTTTATCAAATCGAAACTTGTTTATCAACATAATAAATTCGCGTTTATTGAAATGATATACTCGTTCACTGGACCAACTTTGATAAAAAAAAAACAATTATGCTAACGTATATGTACTTCTTATTGTATTTACGGATCTTTTTTATTCAGTGCACTAACTATAACGCAGTAGCTATACAAGATAATCCTTTTTTAACCTCTTGCGGCCCAAATTCATTTATTTTTTTGAAAATAGATGCTCATGGATCATATTATTTTACAGAAATGAATACAAATTATGGTATCGTTTATGTTAGCTGTGAAATAAATAAACTACCAAGCCGCAATCGGCCAACAATTAATAAACTCAGTTTACCTACTTTCACAAACATAATTTAATCAATAGCACTAAATTTGATAACAATCAACAGTTTTTCGGACAAAATTTGCCATATTATAACAAGGATTCCATGATCAATAATGATAGCAAGGACTGTGGCGTAATATGGTAAACAACACATAAGTATCGGCACCCTCCGCACCACACAAGTTTAATTTATTATATAGTGATAAAATAATTAGTCCGGGACGGCCGTTTCGAGGACACGAATGGTCCTCATCATCAACCGGTGACCGAATGTGAATTGGCTTCCATTCGGTGGTTGTTTAAGGATTCCATGGAAAATAATTTATTAAAAATTCACAACTAAAGTTTCACACCTATCAGTTTGTGTGAGGAGGTATTGTGCCTTCCGGATTAGTTTCCATGTTATATCTCTGTGTTTGTTCCTCATAGGTGGCATATAATGGAAAAATGGGCCCCGATTTGGCAGAAGTTGGTGTTGTCGAATTCGAACATTTTTAAATTCGAATCTCTCGAATCTAGCTTAAAAATTCGAATTTTGAATACGAACCAATTTGTAATTGGCATTACAATCATTGGCCAAGCTTAATATAAAAATGAGCAATTGCTGAATATATCTCGGTTATGCATTTTTAACACCAATAGATTCTTTTTGCAATATCAATCTAGCTGATATTCACCGGTTAGCTAAAGTTTACTTAAAAACATTACAAAAGAGAACAAAACATTGCAGATCATAATTTAGAAGTTTATTAACTGACGTGAATCTTACATTGGGCGTACATTGTACTGTCATCTTTCCTTATCTGTCCTAAAGTCAAATCTTCAAGATATTTGTTCTTCAATCAAATGATAAAATATCGTTTTTGCCAAAGACCAAATGAAAATTAGATGTTGAATATTTAATCGAATTGACAAAATATAAAATCGCAAGAATAGATTGGATAATATAAAGAATTTCAGTGTACGCCTTCTTAAATCATTTTTTATCCAGAAACAGGTATTATAAGTTTTCTTGCAGGATCACCTTCATAAAAGTTTCTTGATTTAAGTGTTAAGTAATCCCGCTGAAGGATTTAAGAAAGGATATTTAAAAATGTTAGTATACTTTCTAATAGCGTTGATATAGATACTGTTTGCGATGAAGATTCGTAAATGTACCTCATTTGCTTCATGCATTTGAGAAATTAAAAATATTTTAGATTTATCCAAGTAAGTACTTTTTAGTATTATTAGCGGGAATTTTTTAAATTTTCGAGAGACATTTTAGAAACGGCCAAGGTTCCAATTTGGAAAGGCAAACGGGTTGTTTGAACTTACCCGTAAAAGAGATATTTCTAGATTATTCTTTTTTTTACCAAATCGACTTCTAAACTATTCTGTTATTGTAAATTTCCAGTAATTACCTACATTTCATTTACTTATACATACAAGTTGTTTATCATAAGTATATCATTTTTTAAAATAATTTGTCTACAGATATTGAGCTAAGTGCAAGGGAAGTCCTTCTCATTCTCTACGAAATCATTGAAAATTGTGAAACCGCCCAAATAATTGGGCATCGGGGTAGAATAGACGGTAGAAGAAACGGCAACATGGGGCAGTCATCGGGAGATATATACGCCGGGTTCGACACACCGTCACTGCTAACCCCGAAACAGTCGAACTTCGCGCGGGGGTGAGACGGACGCAGGAAACCTTCAAGGAGATAAATCACTGAGCGTTTTGAGATTTTTGGGGATTCGATGGATGCTGTCGCGCATTGCATGCAGTACAGATCCGGTGGCCGCTCCTCATCGTCTGAGTACAGAGAAGAGAGTGGTGGAAGTCTTCCGTTTTTTTTCCTTCCTTCTTTCATTTCGACTTTCCATCAGTCGCAGCACATCAACACACACGCACACATGCGAAACGAGTGGTGGGGGTGACACGGGGTAAGGTGCTGAACGCGGATGATAATATCGGTGCGTGCCGAGTGAGTTTTTAGAGGAAGCTTAACAGTACGACAACCCCTGCAGGTCTCCTTTTAATAACGCGACGTATTAGTATAAAAATCATCATCGTAAGCGCCACGAATATAAATAACCGAATAGCAGCATCAAAACAAAAGAAAAAAGGACCGAATTAACCTTTCCAGATGACACAATTGTTATTATTTTTTTAAAAGCCTCGTACAGCTGGGAGGTAATCTGCGCTGGGTTGTAGGAGGCGTATCATCATCACTCATCGCTAGAGAAAGCCAAACATCTCAATACATCCAGCGCGTAGATGTTCATCGCGTCCGCGGTTGAGTACGGAATCGTTTGAATTTTGATCGAATTAATTGCTACCTATGTACTGACTAAACGGTGTATTAGAGAAGAAGATTGTCACTTAATTTCCATTGTACACACGCGTTAGATTACCACATGACGGTGGTATCTCTAGATGAAGATAGTGGAGTCGAAATGTCACAACAGCATGCGGATAACGGTAAGTCAATCAACTCTTTAAAATAAGATCGTTTTGTATTTTATGAGTACTAGTCATATCAGTTGATTTATCCTCCATTTCTTCTTTTTAATCAGTTATTTTTAATAGGAGACAGCGTTTATCTTGATACTAATTACAAGTGATGTATTTTTTGTTCTTTAAAACAATTTAATCGAGTAATCGTCGTGAAAATTACTTACTTTTACTATGATATGTCTAAATAATGGTCTCTATATACAGGGCTATCTAAATTAGTGCGACACTATTATTATTTTCGTAATTATTGGTCCCCTAACTTGGTCACATACTTTTCAGAAATTTAAAAGATTCATTTTCTGGTGCTAAAGCTTTATATACCATTGTTCTGAAATCGATTAAAGGAGTTATACTTTTTATCGAAGATACATGTTTACACATTATGTTATTGTAATTATGTGCAAAATCAGCTAGTTTACGTCCTTTCATTCGGAGCAATTATTCCGGGAATTTCGATCGTACGGTTGACAATGAGAATCCACGAATTCCCGAAACAATTGTTCTGAATTAATGAAATAGCTTTCAACTACCATTTTAAATTTACCGTTGGAACAGAAAATAACAATAGGGACCCCTTTCTTGACAGTAAAGAATAATACCATCACACTAGAATGATACCTGAAATCGACCAGCTCAGGTCGCCACATTCATTTTAAATCTAACCACTCTTTAAAATACAAGATCAATTTCATTTTAGCTTTAAAACATAGAATTGTTAAAATATCTCATCTCGATTTCTACATATCAACAATAATCTTGAGATGTTGAAGAAACTTTTAAAAAAGAATTCCTATCTGTATTCTTTAATTAATAACATTTTTGCCATTCCCCTAACCACATATTCTATAATCTACGCAAACCTTAGCACAATTCCTCCGCCTCACAATAAAACTCATAATGACAATAAAGTGATATACAAAAAATTACAATACATATCTCAACTAAGTAGCAGAATAATAGGAGCAATATTGTGTTTGCTGCTTATCCAATTAAAAAACTCAATGTATTTTTTTCTAAGCTTAAAGATGAGATACACCCGCTGGATAGAAGTCAAGTCGCGAGGGTTGTTACGTAGGTGAAACAAAAACTAAAAAAGAGAATTTTATCACATAAAAGTATCGTCCGTAATAGTTATCAGAGTATGGCTTTGTGCGTTCGTTGCAGTGATGATGGCTACACTTTCGATTTTGATAATGTTCAAGTTTTGAATTAACTGTTGAGGAAATGGATGTTGCTGTCTTCTCGCGATTTTTATGTATTCATCGTGTTATGTCGAATAATGTAAAAGTATTGTATATTGTGCACGTTCTAGAAAGCTATGCTGAAAGGAAGTTAATCAGAATTAACCAAATTCAATAAATACTCTCTGTAATAAAGAAGTTTATTATCGTGTTTTGTTTGGATAGCAGGATGTGTTGCCCTAGACACCTACTGGATTGCGCCGCAAATGGTTAACGACAATAGATGTCGTTAACTTATACTTCATTTTGTGAATTAGCCGCATATATATGAGGATCGTATGATAAATACCTGCGCTAAGGAAGACAACGCATTTGTTTTGCATTTAGTAAATTCATTTCTCGGCATAATCTCCTTGTAGCTCTTCTTACAATTAGTCCAGCGATGTTCCAACTTTTATAAGCCATTCAAATAATAGGATTTGTCGAACTCGACAAAATAGGCTTCTGTTTTGGCAATGACCTCTTCATCTCTCTCCGTCAAGTCTTTTTTTAAAGTTTCGAGAAAGAGAAAAGTCACAGAAAGCCGAATCTGGGGAATATGGCAATTTGTATCGTAATTGGACTAACTTTGCTACTGCCATTGCCGATAAGTAGGCTGGAGCTACGTGGGTCGTCTTTTGTTTCTAGTTCAGTGTCAAATCGATCCAATAAGTCAGCATAGTACTGTCCCGTGATTGCCTTTCCCTTCTCAGAATAATCATTTGGGATTATACCGTGTGAATCCCAAAAAGTCGTCGTCATATTTTTTCCCATTGATGGAATCGCCTTCCTCGGTGCAAGTTCGTCGGGAAAAAGCCATTTTGCTGACTGACCTTTGATTTCTATCGTGCACAACTCCGCAAAAACTCTCATTGCGCTTAGACAAGTCCAAACATTTGAAGTTATCGCACTATTCCGTTTTTGACCGATAGTTAGCAGACGCGGCACCTATCTCACGTGTACAATTTTTCGTGAAGAATACTTTTCATGCGTTCATTTGATATGTTTACCACATTAGCAATCTCTCTAATCTTCACTCGGCGATTTACCAACACGATATCATGAACTTTATTGATCTGCAGTCACCTCGATGGGATGATCAAACCGCTCCTCATCAAATACGGGTTTTCGGCGACGCTTAAATTTATTAAACCGGTATCTGATGGTGATCGAACCACTGGCCAGTACTGTTCTTTATGTTTTTTTCCATGGTTCCACAAACTATTTTACTTTTAACAGCTCTGAGAACAACACTATTTGATAGATCTCTCTGAAATTATAACTAAATAATAGTACTTACAGTCGGTAATGGGGATTTTGACATAAAGTGCCATCTGTCTCCAAACCTGGGTACTTCTTATACCCATCCTCGTATATAAAATAAAATAAAAATAAGTGGAGACGTAGATGGTGTTAATTTCATTATCTCTAAAAGAAGAGTTTATTTATAAATGCTGGTAATGCAATATCGATTACAAAAAAAATATTTTTTACCGGTACAACTACCGTTTCTCTTTTTCATTAAAAATATCGTTGTTACAATCATCACAAGCGCATTAGGATTTCATCTGTTATAGAGCATTTACCTCTGTATTATTGTTATCACTTCATTTAGGTAAGTTGTCACAATATACATAAAATCCTTACATATCACTAGAACGAAAAAATCTAAGCAAATAAACAGAAGTAGACGTGCGGTTCATCTAACGATAAAACCTGAATAGAAGCAAATATGAGGCCGTTGAAAGAAACCTTGACCTTACACGTGCAATTGTTTACCAACATAGTAATGCACTCCACTCATTCCGTTCATATTTCCATGTGCATGCTTATTGCCTGATTAATTATACGTTCGTATAAAGATCTAGACAAAGAGAGAATCATTCATGAAAAACAAGGATATGAGGAACAATAATCGGTAGTATACAGCCGATTATTTGTTCTATTCCTCCTTCTGCTTCTTTCCTATACCTCACCATTGCGTTATTACTGGGCTATTGTTCGGTGAATTACACATAAGAAAGACATACTAATTGGTTTGGGAGTGAGCCGTAGATTTTTTGTAGACGAAGTGGAAATACGAATACTATGGGAAGGAAGCAAGTACCAGAGCCTTATTCTATTTATACGATCGCAAGTAAAGGAAAAATAATAATACCTTCTAAGATTGCGTATGTCATAGTCCTATATACATTGGAAGGTAAATGGTCTGCCTTTATTCGGGATACCATCGAGAGAAAGTTCAGTGAACGCATCGATTTGTGAGGTCTAGAGCGGTGCTGTTGTAAATGGTATTTAACATCTTGAAAGGTTAGATTCACGTTGCGAGGTACTTACGCGAGTGAATTTAGAAAGTGTATTTTTGAAGAAAATTAAGGCATTTTGATTTTTGAGTTTTGGTATTTGAGAACTTTTGCAATGTGAGAATTTTTAAGCTTTTAGAAAATGTATGCGGGGCAATAACTTTGTTGAGTTGTGGGCAAACACTAAAGCACCAACGCACTCCGCACCACACAAATTATTTGAACTCCGACCAATTGTTTCGGGAATTCGTAGATTCCCATTGTCAACCGTACGACAGAATAATGCAAGAAAAAGATTTTAATTTTAACATGCCTTGTTTTATCCATACTCAAAAAGATACTTACAAGTATCTATTTTTATCGCATATATAACTTAAACTGGTTCTTACCTGCATCACGAGCATAAACTTGTGTGCGCTTTACATCGATAAATCCATTAGAGTCCCTCATCCCTGTTTAACAGATTTGTACTCTTTCTTATAAATGGTTTCGTAGGTAGTCTTCGCGACGAAGTTACAATCTTAATTACTTTGAGCTTTACAAATTAAATATTAGGCCCGGTTTGGTTTTGTTACGCCTGACGATTCGATCCTTTCATAATGGTAAGAGGATATATATTCTCTTGATCTGATGTCTATCGCCCGTTCCGTTTGTCGAAGATATCCGGTTGATCCTTCCAATTGTAGCAGATTTCTGAGTGTACTTTGCGACTGAAACACACAAGTTTCCCAAATTCCTTATCTTAATATCGTTGTTAAAAATAACAGTTTTTTCTTGATTAATAATGTTTAATATTAATTAGGAGCATTGCCAAATTAGTTATACATGTAAGATCCTGGGAAGGCTGGGCAGTCGAATTGCATTGGTCTGGGCGCTAGGGCATGAAAGCCATCGAGGGAATGTAAAGGCAGACGAATCACTCCAACTAGGTTCGCCACCTTCCGACAAAAGCCCAGCGCACTCTGTAGGAATAGAATGTACGGCAGTTAAAGCAAGTACTAAATAGTGGAAAGATAGGAAATCATAAGACTGGTGGAAAAGTCAGCCAAGTCAGGGATAGGTCAAGCAATTTCTAATTAGACACAGCCTTACAGTTACAGTGGACCCACTAAGCAGGGAAAGGAAGTCCGTTAGAACAATAGTGGGCCTGCTAATAGGACACTGTATGCTCAAGAAACACATAAGCAACCTAGGTCTGACAGAGGAGACAATTTGTAGATTTTGTAGTAAAGTCTGTAGTCAAAGTAAAGACTGCCATCCTTGCACTGCGCCACTGCACAGCATTGGGAGGAATACGGCTCTCAGAAATAGACTCGGAATACCAAAAAGTTAAAACCTATGCAAAACGATTACTCACAAGGCTGCTAGATCTAGTAAAGAAGGCTAGGCTAACGTAATTGATCTAATAATAGAGAAACCACAATAGATCTGAAAAATAACTAGAAAACAATATTTTAAACAACTGGAAAATGGCACAGAACTACGCCAAATTTTATAAATATTTTCATTGTAGATGTCATTAACATCATTAAGAGGTATCCTTACCTCTAGACACACTTTAGGAACGGATATTAGTTATACTGTAAGATGGAATTAAGGGTTCCGCAGTTATTAATAATTATGGATGATTTATGGTCTTATTGTTGGTTGTAATTAGGGTAAATATCGAGGAACGATGCTTAGTCAGCAGTTGCATACTTACAGAACCGTGCATTATAAAGGTATAATTTTTTACAGTCTGGTGCTCTACGAAGTATGCATATAAACATCTACCATATCGCAAGAGCCTTCGATAAGCGTAGGATAGTATTATTTAGATTTTATATATAGAGAGAGGACAAAAATTACATTTAGGGTCTTCAAAATTATCACAACGTTCCCACTTTGATAAACTAGATTCCTTATCGCGTTTATATTCACCTTACATCCTGTTTTGATAGACTCCACACAATTACAAACGTTGAGGTTTTTAGATTATATACCTGGTGTATATAACTGCTGCTATCTACTCAGATACACGTTTTGTATGATACACGAAGTAATTCCTCGAAATTAAATAATGTTACATTTACTATTATTATCATTATTATTTTTCCTTAATATCCAAGCGGTATGACCGCAACGACTAGATTTTATATCTACAACGTAATTACACGACCGGTCATCTAAGAAATAGGTTGTTTTTCTCGGCGCAAATGTTACTATTGACATTGAAAATTATTCTAATGCGTTAAACAAATTGCGCAGCGATATGGTTTGACAACAAATGTTTTTCGAATAGTATCTGCTATAAGAAGACGTAACCTACTACGTATGTGTTTATATTGTTTATTGTTGAATGCTCGTGTATTATTGTGACGTAGAATGTTGCGCATAAGCTTAAAACTTCCCAGAAAAACAGATAAATTCATATATTGTACATGTGTGGTAGAAAGTCGTGCTGTCGAATGCGAAAATACTTAAACTGAATATACATGAATGAAAGGTGTTGTCGTAACACAAAAATAAACAACTGTTCGGTAATAATGGGTGACGTAAGAACATATATGGACGAGAGAATTCAATTAAAAATGCCCCAATCACAAAATTTGTCGAAATACTTGCAAACACCTATACGATTGCGACCAGATGTACACTGACGAGCTGTTACACAGCAAAACGCACTTCTGTGCATGGTTAAATGATGGTCTAAGTTTCGAGATTTCGAATACTGAAAAATACGAAATTAGAACACTTCAATTTTACCTAAAGCTCCTGTTATAAACCCAAAATTGAAAGCAGTGAGGTCCTGGTGTACAATCTTCTACTTTTCCAACTTTCGGTCAACAGAAGCTAGCTTTTTTAAAAAAAAGGACTTCCTTAAATTAACATGGCGTCATAGAGACGTTTCCTTAGTCTGCAATCGTTACGCAAAGTACCCCTGTTCATTTCTCAAATTAATCGACTGCTGCTTGTAAGATTTTTCAAACACCGATCAAAAGATTGAGAACCTTCTCAAGGCTTAGAAACGATCACCTTCAGAACAACAGACATTCATTCCAGATTATCGAAGTCAAAAGTCAACTATCTGTATATATAGCATTTTTTTTAGTTAGTTTATTGATTTATACCATACGTTACTAAAATTAATTCTGCTCTGTTAGCATAAGTAGTTGATTATACTGTAGAATTACCACCTGATTCATTTGTTTTTTTTATTTCCCTCGCATAAGTAATATTTAGCTGATAAATTGACAAAAAATATTTTGAACTAATTATAAGAGATGTTATAACTAGGGCAAAACTAATATAATTGCAGTTGCTTTTCTTTTTATCGGTACAGGAAATGTTAGAGTAGAAAGATATTTTGTCCTTGTGTGTGTGTGCGTGTTATAAAGGAGATAAACCGTTGTGTTGCAATCAATCTGGTAGCAAATCATAGAAACATTTCTTCAAAATTGGGTTTAAATGTTATAGTCACCTAAGCTAACTGATATATTTAGAAATACGAACCTAGTTATACAACAAAATTTGAACTTTACAAATATAGGAACAAGTGGGTATGAAAAGGAAAAGCCATAGAGAGTACATGCTGTGCTTTGGACAAATGGCTCACAATTAAAGTAATATTGAAAGTGAAAAGAAGGCTCAAATTCATTGCAAAGTTACGTTGATATTAGGAAATCCACCGAAGAATTTAGTGTTATCCTAGTTGAAGTAGTGCCTTAATTTAATTATAAGAAAACGTGATCGTGGGGGCCATATTTTTTTTTGAATTATCTTTCATATTGGTTTTAGTTAATTCTGGCTCAAATAGAACCAAAATTATAAATTCAAATTCAACACATTTAAATGATGATCGAAGAAAGTGTCTGCTCAAAGCCTAATTGGCTAAAGAAACATTTTCTAGTGAAAGTAAAAGAAAAATTTAGCAAACAATTATAGTATATGCTCAAAATGATCTCCTCTATTAATTCATGTTCATTGTTTCTAGTGCTTCATGAGCTGTGGCATGATCTTATTGAAGGTATCCATCTCTTAGTTCGTCGTTATACAATGATTTAGAAAAGGTCGTAATAAGTCATTATAATCTCTTTCTGCATTTACCGTTTCATGAAAAAATATTGGGCCAATAATTCATTTCCTCAAAGCTGATATCCAGATACCAACCCTTTACAGAATATATTTGTTTCTGTATCACGACATCAGAGTTTTCACGTGATCATATACGCATGGTTTATTTATTTAAAAAAGGTAAAAGGTATAAAAGGTAGAACCAAGCTGCGTCTGAGAAGAAGGATTTGTCAAAGATATTATCATTACCTATGTGATTTGCAGTATTCACTGCACTATCATTGGGCTTGAGTTCTTGCACAACATGAATTTTATATGAATATGTTGACAAGAACCATATGGTTTATGGTTCCGGTGAAGGTCTTCTAATTGACTTTTTAGGTAAATGATTTTGTTACATCTGCAATAGTTTCAGCAGTTCTTTTCTTGGGTCTACCACTAGCGGGCTTGCGACGTACTGCACCAGTTCCATGAAATTTAGCGACGCACCAAACAACTTGTTGGTATAAATGAAGGTGTGATGTTACAAAATGTGGAAACTGAAGACGAAATTCATCCATACATAGTCGTAGTCCATCCATTCGAAAATAATTGTTTGGTGATCTGTGTAGTAAACATGCTTTAAATTTTATATAAGATACGTCAATGAACATAAAGTGTGTTTCTGAAAAGGAAATTTAAGTCTTCATTTTAATTCTTTGTTACGGATAAAATTACATTGAAATGAACTTCTACGCCTACTCTTCCTTCTCTAACCTTTTGGAAAACGATTAGAAATTACTTTTTGGCACAATGTATAAATCACGCAAGGCATTAATTTTTAAACGAAGAAATTTTTGTTTCAAAAGGCAAACCTGTTCTCCGTTAGGTAGCAGTAAAACTAAAATTATTCTTCCTTTAAGGTATTTAGCGCCCTAAAATGTTTAGAATTCCTCAGGTACGCTTACTTACTTTTAAGATCTCAATTTCAGAAGTTGGTATGGAGTTAATAGCACTCATGGAGTAAATTGGGACAGTACCTGTCTTCGAACAACTTAAATTTATGTATATAATGCTAGTAAAATATTGTTTGCAACAGTTGTTGAGAAAATTTGTACTGAGTTGATACAGGAGACACATTTGATTTATCAAAATTATTCAGTTATCAACAAAAAAATAATTAAAGCAAAAATATAGAAGAAAAAATCTAAAAGGAACAAAATATTTCTTTGTCTAAAATCAATAAGCGCAACGCAGCTAAATTAACAAGTTTTTGTCCTTTATTAGCTTACTTAATTTTCAAAAAAGTTGGCGCATTATTTATAAGATTTCCTTTCCCCAGTGTCTTATATTCGGAGGAAAAAATTGCAAGAGGAACCTCGAAGTAATCATAGTCATTATAGTGATTATAACTAGCAAGACGAAATTATGATGTATGAGCATTGTTATACGTAGTTATAGAACGGTAGTTGTATAAGTTTACCCAACTATCAATTAACACCAAAAACTATGATCTACTTCCTGGAACTAAACGCAACGCCGTTGCTTCCTTATGATGAACATGTACCGTATATATGTTGTAGTAAAAGATGTGTTTTTCTTCTTTCCACCGGCACTATCTTAACTTCTTGTTGGTACCGTGTACCGTGCGTTGGATAGAGAAGCGCTAGCAATACAAGAACGAAGTGCTGGCGGAGGAGGAGGGAAAGGTTGTTGTTGACGGAAAGGGCAAGCGAACGAAATAACAGGAGCCGAGTACCGAGTAAAATTCCATGCATACGTCCGTATACACTACTGCTCATAAGTATTTTGCATTTATCCCTTCGAGAAATACAATACAAATTTTGCTGTCTTCCACGAAATTAAAAATTTGCCTTTTATTTGAACTTCATCTTATTGATGATTCATCTTATCGAGAACTTTGGTTTCTGTTTATATCTGAACTGGTTTAGAATATTGGCACAACATTAGGAATGTTGCGATGGTGCATTATCCGATTCAAATTTAACAGATCGATTGCTCAGTGGTAAGAAAGCCTGTATTTGACTGTGACAAGGTTAGACCTTGTGCGTTTGAACATTATCAGCGTAAAGTGTAGATTTTTCTGGTGGGTTCAGTTACCATTGACACAATGGGGAATAATTAACAATGCTTTGTGGTTTTTATTAATAACAACAATACCATCAGTATAGCAACTCTATTGTTGAGTGAATGCCTTTGACCCTACTAAATTGTTAAAACGTAGTGGTGTGTTTGGCAAAAATTATTATTTATAAAATTAGATTTTTTAGGGGGTTCGGTACATTCTCGAGTCTCCATTTGTGCTTCACCCTTTACGGGGAGAGATCACGCCATGGAACACTTAATAGACGCAATTTATACATAAAGGTTCCTGCGGTTATGACAAGTTTTAAAGAGATATACACTCCGTTTGGCCGTCACCACACTAAGAAAACCATATCAATAACAAATTTATTTAATTTTAATTTAAATCTTTCTTCTATATAGATGTAAAATGTGATGACAATCTTGGTAGAACATATAAAATTCGAAATATTAACCTAATACAATGGATTTTTCAATTTAGACCGGGTTTCATTATCTTTAATATCGTACTTACTATATTAATCTTAAGAATGCGTTATCTGTCCTGCACTTACTCGGCATCTGCCTTTGTTGTATGTTTTGAATTAACAAAACAAATTTATCTCCATTTATTCCCAATAACTACGGTCTAGGAGTTTTCAACTTCTGCAACTTTATCAAAAGCTCTTTGGAAACATTTCCTTCTAATTACATTTCATAGTGACTGAAAAATACATCAGAGCGAAGTGACATGAGGTTTCACTTATTTGGTTGTTCCTGACAGTCACATAATTCAAAAAATTATAATGCTGCTATACATAACAATTAGAGTTGCCACAAGTGAAATGGCAACGACTTCTTGTTACGTCATATCTTTTGTTGTTGAGATGATTGAAGTTTATCTACTTCAATAGCGAAGCCATGGTGGTCACTCGCCTAATTTATGGTAACTAATAAAAACGATGAGGCCATTACTCTCCAGAAGAATGCTTTGATCTACATACCACTGTCGAAGAACGAGCAGCAAACCTTTCCATGTACAGGAGCTTCTTTTGCAGCGCTTCGTGGTGGTCAAAAAAGCTAATTTAACGTAGTATCACGTCTTTGCTTCGAAATTTTTAGGAATTATGAATCAGAACCGAATTTTACTGAATGTTTGGAAAGTCTAAACACCTTCCAGACAACCTACAACTAAAGTGATAACAAATAACAGACTAAATAAAAAAACAAATAACTGGTGATTTTTTTGAAAGCACGCATTTGTTCACTTGCAGATGCCGGCGTTGTGATTCATCAGGTCTTCCAGTACAATTCTTACGCCCCATGCGTCTTCTTTCTTACATTATTTAGCAAATCTCAAACAGTTTCCTTAAAAACGTTTATTCTCTGCTAACTTTCGAAGATTTGCAGAAGATTTTACGAGGTGTTACCGAAAAGTTTCCAAAGTTTAGAGAAAGTTGGGAATCTCTGCGCTAAACCTTCTCTCAAGTGTATGCACATCCAATAATAATGAAAGAAACATGCGACTTGCCTTCAGTGGAATATGATCTAATTTCGTTCGACGTGCCAGTAGCAACCCAAGGATTTATTTATCTTATATGTTTCAAGAAATTTTTATATTTTTTACAATAATGTTTGTTCTTTCAAGTGTTCATTGTTTTATCGTTTATCTTTATTATAATTTAAGATTTTATAAACTTATGTATCTTTTACAAGATATATCTGTGTGAAAATTGTCTTTATCTTGACCATCTTTTCTTTATCAACAAATAAAGTAAATATCTGATTCTGATATGTAATATTATTTTTTGCGGTAACGTATTTTTTTATGAACAGTTTTTGCAAAAATTGATTATATCACAGCAACGACACGTTTTCGGTATAAGATACCTTACACAAGGTGTGCGCGAATTAAATTACAATTACTTGAGGGTGCTATTTAAAAAAATCGACTTTTACTAATTTTATTGAACACCCTGTATAGTATCTTTAATCTATTGACTCATTGTCAGCTATTAATAATACGGACCTTCTCCATTACTTTAACGAAACATCCCTTTCATAACCAGTAGACTTCACAATAAACAAGTAATTCAAGTAATTTTTATGGAAAAAATGGATTTTCTTGAAAAATGGTAAAATATAGATATGGGTAATTGTACTGTTTCAAAATATTGAGGGGAATCCAAATTTATGACAAAATAATAGATCTATGGCATTCACTTCCGGTATAACCGGATGTAGTATGTTTTCGAAAATATTTCCAATAATCCTCGTATAATCGAATATCTACGTCAAAACGTCGTACCCTGTATGTTCGAGGGAAGAGGGCTAACAAGGTTCTCGTTTAATTTGAATATGTTAAGTGTGTTTCCGGCGATTATTCGGCATACACCGGACAACCTTATATACAGCGTATATACACACAGGTACGTAATTAATAGTTTTCGTATAAATTAGCGAGATGCCTTCCTAGAAATTTAATTAAAATAGGTAATAAAGACCAGCCATAGTTTACGCCGTACGCATATTTTAATAATAACACCGTGAAGTTCCAGGTATTCTCTTATTATTATTATTTAGATACGAAAAAACGCGTGAATAGGGTCAGTCCTCACAATGTTTTCATCCTACATTCACCTACAGTACTTAACATACCTTTCTATTTAAATTTAAATCAAGTATAAGAAGGGGTGATTGCCATAATGCGATAACAAAGAGGTTTCCTATTAGAGTAACGCCACGTAAGTATCTAGTTCTTGGCGAAATATAAAGAAAGTTATTAACAAAGCTACAATGATGGTAATTATCAAGTGCACGCATTTTATTTCTGGAGATACCATCGGTGAAATTTTGTTAATTTCATTAAATAGATGCAGTCAAATGATATACGGAATAAATTAATAGAAAAAAATATTTTGGATAAAGGTGTTTTTGATGTGTTTGGAATGTTTTAAATGGACAAATAATTAAAATTAATGAGGACTTCAATCTGTAATCGTTGGATTTTTGATCTACGCTCTAAAATTAGTAATATTTGTAGCTATTTGAATTATAATATGGTCATAAATTACGATGAAAGAATTATTAAATTCATATTTTGGAAAGTATCACCTATAGTGTAAAAAAAAATAGTTAACGTTGGATTTGCCGAAGATTTCAGCTTAGATTAAGGAAAGCGACCTGTTTCAATGTTATTCAAATTAACACGTGGCTGGATAACGGAATGATCAAAATTTAAAAAAAAATACCTTTAAATGTGAACCAATACTTCGTTTCTATTAACTATGACAAGGTCCCAACCCGGAACAAATTTAATTTTAATACGATTTAGCGATTTTCGGAAGTAAACAAACATTTTGCTGCAAAAATCAAGAATTTTACCTGCCGCAAATATTTATTAACGTAGCCATGCTGTATGATATTAAACAGAAATCGTTTGTCGCTGTTACGACTCCAATAGTAAAAGTTTTGCCGCGATTTATTTATAGAAAATAATGGAAGATGTTATTCAGTGAATGCTGCCCGTTGTTCAGAAGAAGTCGTTAGAGATGTCTTTCGAAATTCTAGCACAAAAGTCAGTCGCAAAATACAATCGCCAGTATGATATAAAAAAAAACTTACTATTCCAAAATAGTCCAAAACTTTTTGACAAGAAGAAATACTTAAATTTTTACTAAATGCACAGGATGAAATCTACTCAATGATGAAAGTAGTTTTCAAAACCAATTTGATGTGAATGTAGTAATTATTTTATATTTGTGTTTTAGAGGGTTTAAAGGAAAAGTAAAATCCATAGAATTATTTAATAAATATGTAATTCTGCGTCCTAAACAGACGCCCCACGACCACTTATAGAAGTGGCAAATGCGCAATCCAGCCAGTTGGAATTCATACTTTTGGAAGTGTACTAAGCAAAATTGCCAACTATTTGCTTTTGCCAGAACCATCACTTTATACGGGGTTTTGTACCTATTACAGCAAACATTCTGCGAACATTATTTTTTGTTATAGATACACTGACAGTAATGCAATCAGATCTGTACTAAAGGTCTCTTCTCGTCTACAAGCTCAATTGTATCCCATTATCAAAATAACCTAGAATTTAAGGTACTTATGAAGATCGATAGAATAAATTTAAAATTTACTATAATAGCAAATATATAAGTTTGTCATTTGCTTCTCTTATAAATTTATGAACATAATATTTTTCTAAAATTCTAGATTTTTTCGGAACGTAACCTTGAGATAACCATTTTGATAAAGTTTGAATCCTCATATACTTTGATATATGCACATTTCTATGATTATTTAAACAGAATCTCAACACAGGATAAATAGTCCACGGTGAAGAGGATTTATAATTTTTAAGTAGCATTTCGAAGTAAGTAGGCAACTAAATCAAGAATTTGAATTTTATTACGAACAAATGCAGTCGTTACCAACCGCCACCTAATTTCCCTACATTATGAAATTTCTCTTTTTCTATAAAAAAAGAGGTTAAAAGAGCTAATTTCAAAACATAGCATAGAAAACACCATTAGAGCATATATTCATTAAGAAACTCTTTTTTTTTAATTTGAATTCGTTCATTAGAGCATTCTTATGAAACTTGTTTTTTAATATACTATTAAAGAATTATTAAAATTGTATAAACTGAGTCGCCATTACAAAAGCGAAGGCGTCTCTAAGCAACCACCAATCATCTCGAGCGTCGTTTATGACGTCACCCATACAATATTTCCTTTAGGGTGTTATAATCAATACTATACATCAAATAATATGTTGGGTACGGATGGGGATACTAGAAATGTGAGAAAAATTGCCAAATTTCACATTTTGAGAGAAAAAAATTGAATATATTAGCTTTGTTTTTATTTATTTACTATAGAATGTATTTAACAATATTTTTCAGGACCTATATATCTTCAACGACGGATCTAAAATATAAGACAGATTTCTCTTACACCTAACAGATATGTACTAACGTATTAAAGACGGTGAGTAAACGAGAAAAATCAACAACCAAATTGGTTTTATGACTTAAGAATGTACTTGCCTTTTGTGTATTAAAAACTAATATGGATGAAGTGAATAAAACGTTTAGACTACTTGGGAAGTCGCACTCGTGCTTTAGAGACCGATACATATCCAATATTCGGTGGAAGTCTTCCTAAATGGTTCTTTTATATTTCGCCTCACGTGTGTTGTTCTTTATACGAAATAAGGAAGCTAAAGGATCGTTTTTGTTTACATTTTTTATTCGAGAGTAACCTACTAGATTCATAAGGGAAACAAATGTTGTCTTTATACCTTTTACGTGTGATCTTTAACTCAAATGTACAAGGATTTTTTATGGCTAATGAAACTGTAGGTTAGCTTTGATTTTAAAAAAATGTTGATTTGCTTTTCTTAATGCGAGAGCAGCACCAAAAAGCATGGGTAATAAAATGTAGAATTAGATAGTGTAATAGATGAGTAGTAGAAAAAACAATACACACGCTGGAATCAAAGCGAGAACCTCAAGAAAGAAGTCATATCTGAACAAGAAGAAGAGGCAGAAACGCATCGAATGGGCTCGTGCATACAAAGAGTGGATATAAGAAGACAAGGTTACTTATAGCGATGACACCAAAATTAGCTTCTTCGGAGTGATGGGCAGTATTTGTTCCAGGCCGACCTGACGAGGATCTTTGCTACATCCAGCATGGCTACTTATAGTATTGGACGGTTGGCTATCATTGAGGATAATATCAACGCAACATGTATCCAGAAGCAGTAGTAGAGGCGAAGCTGTTGTTTACCATCTGGCACTTGTTCGAAGAAGACCTACAAATGAGCACCTTCAACAGTTTAGATCCAAACACAATAAAAAATCTATGGTCCAGACTGAAAGTGATGATATCACGACAAGTAATAAAAGAATATTGCTCGAGGCTATCTCGAGTACCTGGGAACCGGAGGATAATCTGGATTCTCTGGATTAATTGAACAGTTTGAAAAATTAAGAAGAAGAAAGGCAAGGGCTGGTAAAGACAAGAAAATACGTATATCTCCCTCTCCTACAAATTCTGATGCATTTGAAGCAAGTGATAAAGATAGTAGAAAGACACAGGAACGTCATAATTCCACCCGGTCTCTTCATTTAGAGAATTCAAGTAAGACAGACAGAAAAAAGAAGAAAGAACGAATGGAGAAACGGCGGCAATCATTTCCATCTTAATGAAATTCAGAAAGGAAGAATGACAATGAAAAGAAGAAACAATTATTTAAAAGAAATATTTCCGGATGAAAACGAAAAAAAGAGAAAGAAAAGTTCTCACTCAAAATATAAAAGTTCTGATACTTCCAATTCTGATAATGCCGAAAAAGAAAGATAAAACATCAGAAAGGAAGAATGCATCTAACGAATGTAATTGAGAAGAAGGAGGTAAATAAAACAAAGTAATGACGAAAAAGAGTGTTGCTGATTCTTCAGACGAAGAAGAAAAGAAAAAGAAGTAACATGTTTCTGATGGTTCAGATTCCGATGAAGTACAAACCAAAAAGGACAAATCGTAAAAGGTGGATATAGACGATGAAGGCTGGAAAAAGGAAAAGAGCTGTAGAAAAAGTAATTTAAGATTTATCTGAAAACTCTAATCCTGATAAAGAATTTGATAAGAAAAGTAAAACTGAAGACCAACAATTAAAAGAATTAGACTCTGATAAAGAGATGGAATCTGATGATACCTCAAGAGGAAAAGTGAAGAGGAAGGAAAAAAGGACTCTGATAATACTGGCTCTGATGATGATAATAAAAAATCGAAAAATAAAAGAGCCGATAAAAATAAAAGTGCGAATAAGAATGATGGGAAGTGCGAAGCTAAGAAAAATAAGAAAGTAAAAAACTAGGCCGATTAGGTAAGGATGCTTCTGCAAATACAGAGTTTGATGGAGATTTAGAGGAGCTATCGGAGCTTCAGATACTTCTGGCGTACCATGTTTTTCAGTGATCAAAAGCTGTCACTTTGGACTTGATCTGAGTCTTTAAATTTAATATTTTCATGCTTCTTGGAATCCACTATAAATTCTATCCAAACCTTTAACCATATTTTTTGTTACTAACATTGCTATTAATTTGTTTGATTGTAAAAATAATAGAAAACGCCATAAACAATATCCTCAAAAATAATTTTATTGTCTCCAATCATATGGAGAATATGTAAAAATAGAACAACTTGAAAGATAAGGGGACCAAGCCTGTAGTGTTCAAGAAGAGCTCCCCTGATTGCCAAGTAATTACTGATTGCACAGAAATAAGAATTAAACAACCATCTAGTGTAGAAAACAGAGTTTATACATAAGGCACATTTACAGTTAAAGTTTTAATATGAAGCTTATGGAAGACGCAGTAATGGTGCTTTTATTACCAATGACAGTGGTTTCTTAAATTTGCTAGAAAAAGGAGATCTAATTTTAGCAGATACATGTTTTCCTGGCATAGGATGTAAAGACGATGAGGTAGTAGTAGTGCCTCCATTTGTACATGATGATGTGTTATCCCTAGATGAGATAGAGAGCACTTACTCAATCACCAGTGTTCAGATACGTGTTGAAAGGAGTATTCGACGACTGGAAATGTAAAAAATGTTGAAAAAAACCTCCTCATAATCTTACACCATATACAGTTAATGTGTGCAGTAGATGCCGTCTCCCGTTTATGCCAAGCAATTTTATCTCCTTGCATAGTGAAATGCAAATTGCACTATGTCTAGTTGAAATTACACATACCTCATATATATCAGTCACAGCCTCCACTAATTCGCGTACAATATTTTCACAGAAGTATGTAATTTCTGCTTTTAATTCAATGTTCAGCATTGAATTTAATTTTAAAACTTGCGATTCACAATTAATATTTTATTCGCCAGCAATGTCGAATATACTATTAATTGCTGGAAATAATTCAGCTACTTTCCTTCCCTTGCTATATTTTTCTTTTCCAACTTTTGAAATTCTAGGTTTCTTCAATGTACAGTGACATTTTTTATGTTTCAACTACCTCTGAGACGACGTATCTATACTTCCTACCACTCGTAGCCGTACCCTTGGATTATTGTAGGATTCGCGGGTAGATTTTATTACTCCCATTTTAATTTATGATGGGTATTCCCAATAAACGCGGTTCTGTGCTTTTATTTGCTGATCCTTAGTACTTGGCCTTGCCACGTGGAAGATAGCATCGATATTTAGTCGTTGCAACGGGGAGACAAAATATAAACCGGCCACTGTACCATGTGGTGATATTACCAGCGTTACCGTCTGTACTATAGAACCAAATTGATATTCGTAAGTATAATTGTGTAGTTGATTCAGTAACTTTAAAGGAAATTTTGAAATTATAAATGTTGATGTTTTTGGAACGATATTTATCTACCAAATAAATTTGTTACAAAATAATGACTTTCAAACTCAAATTTCTCAAAAATCATTGAAGATACCAGAAAATGGTCGTAATCCCTGCAATCAGTAGGTCAAACTGCCTAAGGAATCATCATCAAAATAAATATTTTTGAAATCGAATGAAATTTTTTTCATCATTTTCTTAATTTTCTTATATCTCTCCAATTAACAAGTTCATTTATAGATTTTGATGCGCTGGATACATTAAAAATTACTCCGATTTTCTATCTCTTATGATAAGCGAGTTATAAGTTTTAGAATATTGGGAAACTTTGAGGACTATCTTTAGTTTTTTTTCGGAGCGTAATTCGAAAAATATGGTAAATGAGGTAGGCAAATGAGGGTGACGGGAATCGATTCTCCGAGTCCGATTTTACTCAAAAACATCTAACTGATGCATTTGTATTGCGCTGAAAACTTCTCGAGGCAATTTAGAGTAACACAGGGCAAATTCAAATTTTTATGTTTTAAGTTTTATGTTGAAATTTATTAAAAATTCAAAAATTATTAATTTCGCATAGAAATCATGTGATGGTATCTAGGGATGATTTTTTTACTTAAATAAATGCGTACCTTAAAAAAAAATTCCTTAACCTTTTTTATTAAGATGAAACGTCTACGAGGTTATAAGTTACCAGCGCCATCTCCACATCTTTTCTTGCGATTTCACATTGTCGACCTATCGAGTATAAGGGTCCACCTAGCGGTAGAAGGCCCGATTCTTATTAGAAAATTCCTTCTTTTAGCCAAATATCTGGAGGCCGTAGAAATGAGGGAATTATTATTAGTCTTTTTTAACACAAAAGTCTTAAATACTGCTTTCTACCGTACCTCCAAATTGTACCAGTTCTCATATTCGTATTGCAATCCCTTTTTATATGTACAGTGACATTTTTATGCTTTGTCTCCCCCTCAGACGATGTATCTATGCTTTCTACCACTCGCAGCCGGGCGCTTGGATTATTGTAGGATTCGCAGGTAGATTTTATTACTCCCATTTTAGATTGGTATTCCCAATAAACGCGGTTCTCTGCTTTTAGTTGCTGAACCTAAGTACTTGGCCTTGCTACGCGGAAGATAGTATCGTTATTTAGTCGTTGCAAGGGGGAGACAAAACATAAACCGACCACTGTACATTCTGAACTCGTGTTACATTTACTTTCAATAAAGTCCTTGTTGACACTCAACTAAAACATTGTAAATATACTACATAATATCCAACTTAAGGGCTTAAAGTTAGCGATGTTTGTCTTGTAACTTCGGTATGAATTGTGGTACATCCTCTCCTGGAAATTAATTACATACCTCGCTTTCATTAATTTTAGACCCTTTTTTTGTTACGCGACGTTTTATCAATGTATGTAGTTAATTGCACGTAGTTTATGAGATGGTTTATATTTTTAATGAAAACAAATTTGAACCACAGTGTAGAGTTATACAGTAGGGACAACGCTTGTCGACTCCTTTGAAGATTGTATTCAACAGTTTCTTTCGCGCATGACCATATCATTACACGTTAGAAACTTTGTTCAAATATTATTTAGTTAGTTAGGTTTTGTCTTATTGAAAATGTTACTGCTTTGAAAATAATTATTTTCAAAGCAGTTTCGTTACCAACTTCAATAGGTAAACCACCGCTAATTTCAGCTTATATAAAAAAAATATATTATTAGACAGTGCTGGTAACTGGTGCTGGTAAGAGAAAAGTTTAGCTGTAGATATCTAGCAACTGATTTAAAATAAAGTCAGTAACTTCAATTTTAGTTTACTGTAGTCTTCTTAACGGTTATATGACTTGGTGATTATGGGTAAGCGACTTTTTTCCTCTTTTTGCTATTATTAGCCTTATTGTTTTTATCACTTCACATTATTAAGCGTGAAAGGTAAAAATTTATGAGGCAACTCAATGGTTTACAAAGTAAAATTTTAGACACAATTTATTTCTTTTTAAATATAAAGTCTGTTAGGTAAATATAAAGAGGTTAACCGTTTTGGCATATTATTTACGACCGGTTTGCACAACACGCTTTAATCCTGAATTAAGTTAGTCCCCAATTGAATTTAATTACATGCGTATACGTTTTGAGCTGGTTCAATTCGTGATTAATTAATATGAATGAAGATGATTTAAAATTTATATTTAGGGTGATCGGTACACAAAAATGTTAACCTATATTTACACAGTAAAAAATCGAATGTGAAAATTAACACTCAAAAGTGGTACACATAGAACCACGCAGTTTTACCGAGCATTTTCGCGTGGAAAATTAGTAAAAAGTAATTCTCATGGATGCTAAATTTTCTCAAAAAGTGAGTGTTAATTTTAACACTGATTAGTGTTAGATAAGGTTAGCTTTTAACTATATATTTTAACGTACTACAAATATATTTTATCTATATACTACGATACTATCTTACACGAAGAGCAATCCAAGAATCCCGCATAAATAAGCTATCTAAAAAGTGCTTATCCGTTTTGATAAATTGTTATATTTAGTCATCCCATCTTTTAGTTTTAGTTTAAATATAATCGACATTTTCTATACCTAATCTTAAAACGCGCTGTTAAAACTGATAGATAACACTGAGAGACTATTGCAACTACAGCGTAGAACAATGATGATGATAAGCAATAGCACATGAATTCAGTTACAAAATTGAAGGGTTACTTAATATAGTCAGAGGCAATTTACATGTTATCATTGCTTCTCGTATACAATGAATGTCGTTTCTAATATTCAAGAGTTATATTTTGAAGAAATTCTTGTTAAATTTGTGCAAGTAATATTGTTAGTTATGGACAGAATGTGGAAATGACGTTTGGTTTTAATCACGAATTAATTTAATCGATAACTAAAGTTGCTTAATCGCCGCAATTATTAGTGACATCCCAAAATTAAGTTAAAGATTAGCGCACTAATCCGTGATTCAATAATTAATTCCTGTAAATCCGAGGATTAGTGCAAACATAAATGTACTGTGTGGTAAAGCAATTTGTTTAGAACTCGTCCTAAATTGAAAATATTTTTTACCAAATTTCTAACACTTAAACCATTGAAAGTCTTTGCGAAATAGAACCACGCAAATCTGAAATATTTTAGTTTGGTAAATTAAAGTATTTCGTACAAAAAAGAATATGGTGATTATAAGATTTGTGTTTCGATCTTGGTCTGTGCTTTGATAATGATATTATTTAGAAAGCGGAACCGTAGATGGCGTAGCTTACTTAACTTAATTTTGGTTCAGCGCATGCAAGGCCATCGAAATATCTTTAGTTATTACTGTAAATTTACAAGCTATTGTATGATTCTGGTGATAAATACCAAAACATTTTATAGAAAAAAATGGGGAGTATATACCTAATTTTATTCTTCATTTACCCTACCCCGCTCTTTTAATATATATCTAAAATATAATAAAAACGTAAATTTTATGGATATATTTAAAATATGAACAATAGACCTTCGCCCTGATTTTAATTTACGTAACTTCACAATTCGCATTTTAAAATTTGCAAAGGTAACTGATTTTTTTTCGCAACTATTTGTACAATAAAAGACATAAATTCGAATATTCACATCAATACGCTCAAGTTCTACGCATGTAAAAAGATGGCATGTGTGTACGATACATATGCACTCATTAATACGACAAACTGAGTGTGCTCTGGAATTTTATGAATGGTATTCGGCTAGCACAATCTAGTAAACCGTGGATGTAAAAAAACAGATAGCGTAGAGAGAACTCCGGCGAGAGTGTCGCAAACAATTATGCGCCCTATTGATACGATCTAGAAGGCGTCGGACAAGCGATATCGAATACGAGAGATCATTTCATTGGCCCGGGTACAGAGCTGCAGAGTTTTTTTTTAAAGCGGCGACGACGCTTTTCTATTGCCGTAGTATTAGTGGCGCGTAGTAGTAGTGTACAAGTAGGCCATGAGAAAGGTTCGTTTAAAAATATGAACTGAAAAACATCGGGCGCAAGCAGCACGCACAAAACGAACTGGGTACGGGTTCTACGATACTATGATGGTCGCTTTTATCAGAATTCCTTAACGCTCTTTTACGTTCTCTATCTCTCTCTCCCTTTCCCAATTATTTGCGCGTTTGTTTAACAAAATCGGTTAGCATTTGTTTTCATGGAGCGTGGACAATCTAAAAATGAAAGGGGTAAGTCCGAAACAGATAATTTTTCTTAACTTACAACGTGTCGAATTATGTCTGTTGAACGTGCATTTCTAGAATAGGTTATGTATTGTACTGTTGCAGTTGTTTTTTTTTCAATACCACTTGGATATCCTCAAATATTTTGTGGCGCGAATTTCGAAACACATCTATTCAATTGCATATTACCTTGACATTTGTTAGTGGAATATTTTTCACTGTTAACTAAGTACTGATGCACATTTGACGGATACTGTTAAATTTTAACATTCTTAGTGACCCTTGAGTTTTACTTGTTATCAGTATGCACGATACGGCACTGGAGCGGACCACCATCTGAGATTTTTCGAACTGCATAACCAGTTAAGTCGACTTAAATTCTTTTGGCGTTCAAACAGTCGAATTAAAAATTAATTGCACACCGAAATTCTTTTAAATTACGATATATATGTCACTATTTTTTTTATGAGATGATGTACTTTCAAAATGCAATGTACCTTAAATGATTTTATTCAAGCTTAAATAAAATCAGGACATGTTTCTTGATCATAATGTAGTTTGTATTAAAAAAATCATATAGTAAAGGATGCTAAAATTGATTAATAAACTTTATCTCTTTTAGTAAAAGCTATGCATATGGTAAGGTAAATAGCTTTAGAAAACTCAAAAATTAGTTTAGTGCCTATTCTAAGAAACATTTAATTTTTTTAAACTAATTGGATTAGTTTACCCTTACTCCTTAGAATTTCGGATAATTATGTCTCAAACAGCAACAATTTAACTTTACAAATTATTCTATTTATTGGGAGCATTCACAACTTATTCCTCTCAATGAGGTATACAATCCCTTTTTCATTAGGGGACAACTCTGTTTATAAAATTCCATATATGGGCTGCGGTGCAGACATGCCAATGCTTGAAACATCGGATCAGGCAGCATAAAAGTGATTACCGTAAGATGTATAAAAGTCATCTTTCTCTGGAGATGTTTCACATTAATATCGTACAGCGAATTTAAAAAATTATACTGATCAATTAAGTATTGTTTATTGTAATATTTTGAAATTTCGTAAATAATGTATTTTTAAGAACCAATCTGTATGTTACAAGTTCAAATTTTTATGAATATATATTTTCAATCCGTAAACATAGAACCTTTTCTCCCTCTCGTATATCTTAAAATCAGTTTATTATAGAATTATTGTTAGTTTGTCCTCTTGGATTTATTTTAAAATGTAGTTTTATAAAATTTTAATATTATTAATTATTGTAGTGTTCTAATGCTTAAATGTTCGAGTATTGTCGCTCACGCTTTCAACTCTTGTTTATAAGTAGTTTCAAAATTAATTATGCAACATATAATTTTATTATATTTGACTTTCCCTATAAATTACACAAACGAAAGAACGAAATATTGAGTTAAAAAAAATAAAGCTTCATTAAATCCATCCAGTTTCAACATATTACGGTTTTCGATTTTCGTAAAAGAATATAGTTCCAATGAAGCATTGAATTAGTTAGTACCTTCATTGGAAGTGTTCATAAGTATTAACCAATATGTTCAGTTTCATTTCTAGCAAGATTTAACATTATACCAATTCTTGCTCACATTTAGATTGTTTTGTTTGATCGTATCCTTAAGATTGAATACCTGAACTAGCATAGCTAAATAAGTAGATCTACCTTATAGGAACTACGAAATTTAGAACGCTAATATTTTTTAACTTACCTACTTTTATGACTGCTTGAGCTCCGTGAATAATTTTATTTTTGGAAGTGGTAATATCGGTTCCTTGCTCATCTAGCCATGTTCATGTTCCAAGAATTACTTTCTTCATCTATATCTGCAGCAACTTTTAAAAATATATACATGGACTTGAAAAAGGCTAATGAATGTACTTATATTGTGTATAGCCGGTACTACATAGTTTTAGAATTAGCTTAAAAGTTCGGACAAGAAAATAGAGGATACCTACTACAGCTAGATGAAAAACGTCTTACTTCCACTAATCAATTAATTAAACGAAAACGTAGATACATGTTTATTACCATTAATATGTGAAAAATGAAATTTTGTATCAAGTTCTAGATATGATATTTTATCTTGATATATTTATCACAACAAGAAAAATTTTAATAAATGATTCGCATTAAGTTCCGTGCAAGTAATTATATTCACATGTGAATCTTATCCTAGCCAATAAATGACACTCAATTACATGTCTCTTTGCAGCGAATTGTTTGAATAACACTAGCTTTGACTTTTACCGATACAACACGGGCTGAGATAAACCGTTCCAACCACATGCGAATAAGAAACACCCCACGTAGCAAAACCGCGAAACCAAAACTTATCTATTACATTTATTATTACATACATTCTTTCAGTAAATGTCATTAAAGTTTATTACAAAACTGCTCAAAATGTTTAACTCTAAAAACAATCTTGAGCCCTTTGATTTAGGTGTTGGGAAACATTTTGCAACATCTCAACATTTATCAATATTAAATTGAGTACGATAAATTCTATTCTTTAAACTTGCAAATAAAAAAATGAAGGAAATCGATTGATTTTGGTGGCTACTTCCCTCTGCTGATTACTTTCTGAGGGAAAGTGTTCTTGAAAATATATCTTCTAGCATTAATATTCTCGTGAAAGAAAATGACGCTGATAACTCGCTTACGTGGCATTGCTAACCCACACACTCATTTTAATTGGGAGTACATTTGTTTCGACTAAAATGTGTGGTTTTTTAATTCTGGGAGTATACACAGGCAGATAAATAAAACTCAACCTATTCAGTAAAAAATGTGTTGTTCACTATCATTCATTACGTTAAGAAACCATTGACGGTATTGTTTTCGAGCATTGAAATCTTCGGCAAACAGTTGCTGAACCGGAGTCGTTCTAAGTGGATGCATGTGTAATCGCTTAGAAACTGCTCTGTGACAAATTCCATATGATAGCACTGAAACAGGAATGTTTATTGCATATATTTAAAACACAAGCAGAATCTACTGTTTCCTGTGGTAATTTATGAAGAGATTTATTAGGACCTTGTTGCATTCGTCAACTGATATCTTTGGGAAATTCTTTTGTTACAATTCTAGGATGTTGAGCAAAAGCGACAAACGATACATCCTCTGGATGCATTGCGATGTAGCGCTCATAGCAAAATCCGTTGTGTGTATCCAAGAATCTCTTTCATTTTGTATTCTGCTGTGTTCAGGGTGCCATTGTACTTTGGTACCAAGAGGTACTTCTTCCCGGTAGCCAACTTAACCGACCGTTTTTGATTTTGTTATGTTCTTTGAAATTTATTATTATTCTCTCTATTTGAGGTTTTGCTAATTTAAGGGTTTCTACTCTTATCACATAGAAATATGGCAACAGAAACATAGAAGTTCTTATAACCTTCAAATTGATAAATGAAATGCGCCCACTATAATAGGCACGTTTTATATATCGGGTATTAATAATTTTAAAAAGAGATTTAATCTGTTGTGGTTTTTTCTGTTTCTTCATAAATCATTTATAAACATCAACCACTAACCTAACTCGTTGGTTGAAATCAAACCACATATTCCTTGAACGTGTTAGATTTAAGATTACAACTAATGTAATGCGAAAGAAATTAATGATCACAATAACAATAGTAGAAAACGTCATGGCACAGCGAATGAATCAAAAAAGAATTATTGCAACAAAGGAACCTAGAAAATAATAAACAAATTACAATAGATATTCGAATAAGCACCCTTTGTTAGCAGGATAAAATGAAGCTCTTACATTGGCTAACTGTCTGTCAGTTATTAACTTACTTCCTTGCATTATTGCTTCCCTTAATGGATCTAAATTCCTCTGCCTTGTGGAGTAAACTTTATTTTCAAGATGTACCGACAAATATTCCCTAACATTTAACTCAAAATGATCCAGGAACCTTGCTGGAATCACAAATTTTCCAGAATTCAAAATGGCTTTAATTTTCTGTTGTTAAAAATTCCAGCCCAAATATTATTTTTTTGGGGATGTTAGATGTTTGTAGAAATATGTAATCGGGAATTTTCCTTGGCCCATATACGATTATTTTGAATATTTGGTTCATCATTTAAAGTAAAAATACATTCATCCGTAAAATAAATGAATGGAATGAAGTGCCGGTCACGATTTGCAGCCATGTTTTTCTTTTAAATTTGGAAAACTGTTGTTATACAAAAAATTTTCATTCATTTCATTATGACATCTTCATTATTACTATTGGGTGCATTAACATAATAATTTGTTGTTGTTCATTCGTATAAACATTCATTATTATTACTATTTGACGTAAATAATTGGCAGAATAATTTCATTCAAGATCATGGTTAATCATGGTAAAGAAGAAACCATAAACTATGCTAACACCCGATATGTAATGATTATATTTAGTAATGAAGGTAGACGATTTTCAAGAATCATCCATTCAAATTTAACTAGTTTGAGAAAAAAGGACTTTGGAAAATCCTTAAAAATGTTTTTCAATTTTACTCGACTAACGACCGATCAGTTTGATAAACATTGTCAATAGTGTGCCTAATAATTCTGAAAGGTAGTTATAGAGAAATTAGATCTCATAGAGGACGCCGTGGTAATTTGGAAGGAATTTACGTACATTGTGAATGAATGATACAATTTACTATGCAGCTAATATTAATTTCAAAATACCAATTTTGAGGTTGTGAATGTAGCGTAAATCAGATACAAATTGTTGTATATCAAATTAGTAAAATTAGTTTTTAATGTCGTTAATGGTACTTCAACCTATGTAAAATGAAGTTGATTATTTCGGCCAGGTCAAGCCACAAAAAGACTAACCAAAAACGCATGTATTTCGCTTACATTTGAAGTGACTGATTTTTTTAAATCTTTGTGATGGAACTAGAAAGTTAATGTCAATTTATCACACATCAAAATCCTTAATCTTTTATGCGTTTTCCTTTTATCATGAGATTGAGGAACGTTGCATTGCGTTCAGTCGGTGGTGGCCCATCACTGAGACTGGCCTAGATCAGCATTTTCAAAACAAAAATGTTAAAACATTTGTGTTGAATTTGCTTCGAAATTATATTGTCATGTGTTGAGTATATCGGTACCTTCTTTTTATGTCAATTTATTATCCATCGATTTCAATTACAAATTGATCTTTGTTTTTGCTCGCTTGTTTATACTTTGTAGCTATTAGGATACTGCACATGTATTTTTATTTTTATTAAGTTCTCCTGTAATTGGCTTTCGCTGTTGGAAGAATAAAATTATTATTATTATTATTATTATTATTATTAACGTTTGTTTTGTTAGTGGCTTTTCTATTGTAGAATATTTTTTTAACGTTTGGATATGCTCACTCGATTCTTGTATTCCTTATATACTTGGTACAATAACATAACAGTAATAAAAATATAGGGACGGACAGACGATTGAAAATATGGAAGTGCAGAGAGCAACAATGATTGAAGTGTGCCGCTCCAAATCAGGGATGCGCCGCATTTAATTGTGAGCGCTACTACCTTCGAATACTACAGGAGAATACTGACGGAATAGAATGCAATGTAGCCCCTTTAACAGAAACAGAAATTAATTTTGATAACATTCGAAGCAAATGTAGAACCAGTACGCTTTAATCATTGTTGCTCTCTCCCTATGTTGATGCATTCATAATCTTGTAGGAGTATAAAAGAGGTTTAAAATATATATCATAATACGTACAAATATATAAGATAACTCTGCTTGCCTTTCTATCGTTTACACTGTACATTGATGGTAATGTATGTTTCATGCAAAATACCATAATTTTCATGTTTGTATGTTTCATCAAATTATTAACATACGTACCTAGTACATAAATATATTCGCTTTTACGATTCATTTCGACTCAAAAATAATAATTTTTGGCTTTTGTATCACTTTTCTATCAATCAATTGAACAAAATGTGGCAGAACAGTCAATATAAATATGACAAATTGGTAATAATCATCAGTTTCTATCAATAATGGAGGTTTTTGTGGATTGCGCTGACTAGTGCCATCTAACAGGAAAGCAGATGTTAGTTTGACTTACGCGAAGAAGAAGAGAACATACCGTGATAAGTTCAAATATCAGTCTAAATTTTACCATCCTTAGATTGAAAAATATTTGCATTTTTGCAAATTTGGAAATTTTGATGTATATCAAATCGATAGAGTTCACAGTTTTGCGAAAAAAAATAATAAACTTCGAAATTTTTAATATGAGCTTAATTCAGACCATCATCCCCTCGCTGTTAGATATTCTTTTCTTATAGCAAATATCTTCGCGCCATGTGTATATTGTAGCTTGTAGCAAAATAATAGTATGCCGTTATTTGGGTGTGAAATGAAATCGTATTTTCCCAATTAAATACTTAGTAGAAATGTCTTTCTAAAGACTTTAGAAATCTTCTGAAGAAGCTGACAGGATAGTCAGCGAAACGTCAAGTTAAATATTAACTACACGACATCACCCGAAAGACATTTCTACTATGGATTACGGTCGTGAAAGCCTACACTCAACAATTAAATACTTCTCATTCACCTTGTTTTCCAAATTTCATTCAAGCGATTCTAAAAGATTTCATTCAATGGTATAGTTTCCTCATCGTAGGATTAATTTAAGTGTTTCATCGGTGAAGGCATAGAATCAATTAAGAATGTTTTTCGTACTTCCTCCAGTTACGATCTGTATAACCTACGATGCGGTCGATTGATATTAATAGGAATAAATGTGATCGACAAGACCAACATATCCAAAATTAGTTCGTCTGGTGATTTCCCTCTTTTAATGCCTACATTACGAAGTGTACCATGTTTACTACAGGAAAAATGAATGAGTGCACGTTCCAAAAATAAGTTCATCGTAAAGAATATTTATATGTAATATCCTGTTTGACTAAATGCGTGAAATACTTACATCCACACCACATCTCCTCTCATTAACTTCCTATCCAAAATTAACGTTACATCCTACCATTTTATGAAAGTATTTTGAATTCAATAAGTTATATTTGATGTTATTTTAACGAAGAAACGTCAAGGGAACATATTTTCCAATTAATTAGGTGATATAATTAAGTGTCAAATAAAGCGTACAACCAATCTTCTAGAACTTCGTAAATTTAAAATGTTCTCAAAATTCCAGAGAAAACTCGAGATTTTACAGATTTACCAGTAATATTTATTTACTCAATCCGCCGGCCTTCCATAAATATTTTCTATTTGGAAAACAACATGGTTTGCTAATCTTAGATTAGGCAAGTTTACTGTAAAAGAAACGGGTGAAAATTACCCAGAAAGTAGGATGTAACTTTTCTACCTCCTACGGCAGTGCAAACTTTCTTTGCAAAGTTCTTCAAGCTAGGTACATAAAGCAAATTAACCTAGTAAATCTTCACTACAAATAACTACTTATGCATCATTAGATGTAAATATTGGATGTGATAGAAATTGGTTAGGTTATCTTTATTATGTAAAGAACTTGCAAGATAATTGGATTTTTTTTGTTGGGGGATTCAACCACGTTCCATTGAACTGTTTGGTATTATATTTGCTATTACAAAATTGAAAACTCAAACAAATAGAGAAAACAACATCAGAATAAGATATATATTAATAAGTACTCAGTAAAAAAATAAGGCAAACTCTAAAATATTGTTGAATCGTATTTCGACATTAAAAACATTAAAATAAAACTTTTGACTAAAAACAACAGTATAAAGAAGATGCCAAAAATAATGAGAAAATAACCCTCATATCTCAACAGTCAATTTAATTACATTTGTTTACAATGATTTCCAGCTTAGACTAGTTTGTTTAACAGCTATCAATTAACTGGCACATACTTCAATCGGTAAAATTAGTGCAGTTTCGTTGATTTCATTGTAGACGACTCCAGCAAAATGCGTATTGAGAAAATATTTTGTTGTTTTATTCACATGTTCAGATGTTTTTTTAGCTAAAGAATTCAAAATGTGGATTGAATAGCCAGATGTAATAGCAGGCACATAATTTGTATCTTCTTACATTTGATTTTGTTTCATTCTTGTCATATTTGCAGGATTGTCAAAGATTACACTATATACTTGAATACAGCTTCTGTCTCTAGTTTCTCAATAATTTGCTAGGTGCTGAAGACCTGGTGTGTCTACTGTGTCAGAATAGTCAGATTGTCTTGCGTCGATATACATGCACACATTATTGGTTCGTTGGGAATATTTGAACATTCGTTAATGCTCAAACAAAATGTCTTTTGCTAAAGTTATTTTTCATCTTCGACTATGACACTTTTTCGATCTAGCGCGTTGTATCCACACCTCAGCATCGTGTATCCACGCCTCAACTGGGCAAAGAAAGATTCGTATCTTTTTTTGGTCGCGAACATGTGCCTTGCTACTTGGAGTTCTAAAATTTTTTTTTTTTTGCCAGTGAAAGTTTTGATAATAAAATATTATCATTTTTATTATTCTGATTGTGGGAAATGTGAATTGATAGACAATTTACATTTCTCTAGAAGTTTTTTCATCCTTGCCCTCCCTCGATTTCTGCTTCATATTGTTTACAAATTGCTCGTAAAGATTTGTCACTTTTATTTTGCTTTGTATCAAGCTTTTCCTAGCCGCAATCTTCGTTTTTACGATCTTTTTATTCGTGTATTTTAATTTTTTAGACAAATCACGATAGAGAATTGAACACTGAATAGACTTTAGAAACTTTACGGCTGATTTCCAACCATAGGCGTTTTATTTCAAGTAAGTCTATGGATAATACCAGGTTTCCTTTCTCACTTTCCATCTGCTCTTTCAAACGTAGGATTTGGGTTAACTTTATGGATTTTCATTCACCAATCTCCTCCATTCTCTTCGTTTTTTTTTTAATTATTTTCATCTCCCCTAGTGTCTTCTCTCTTATTTTTCCCATCTCTACTACTTACTGTATCCATCTTTTCTTTTACCTGTCCTTTTCTCTTGCGTTATTCTTTGTTTCATGTTACTCTGTTTGATTGCGTTTTCATCCGAAGTCCGCCCTTCTTCATTTGTGTCTGTTATTTTTATCTTAAAATTAATTTAAATCATCCTAATCCTTCATAGAAGTATCATAACTTACTACTAATGCCAAATACTGACTATTCATTTGGTCATTGGTGTCCTAGTAGGTTATTAAGTAGTTTCTTTATTTATTCATCATAAAACTCTTCCTCGAGTCAAGACAAGGGCCAAGCAATATTTCGAACTAATGAAAAAACCTTAATAGTTTCCTAGTTTTATGCCAAAACATCCTCTTCATTTGCCTGATTTGGTATCAACAGACTTCCCTTCTTTTAAAATAAGGCAATTATAAATAAAGAGTTCTAGAAATATTTCGAAAAAATGGGAGGAATAATAGCAAAAGCATTTCAACGTGGTGCAAGAAGTGTTTTTTTTTTTAATTATCGATTCAAATCTTGTTTGGCATCAGAAAAACTGGTGATCTAATATTTACTAAGTAGAATGGCCTTATATCATCATATTTTAAGGATATAACACCTAAAGTCACTCTTATCATATTTATACTTTCAAAAAAGATTATTCGTGGAAATCCCGCAAACATATTGTTTGAAAGTGATTCAGATATCGTATTTTTATCTTCGGCAAATAAATAACAAGCGTACAATAAATTCTTGATGCCCCGATACGTTACCATTTCACGCATATTTTTGCGATTATCCTCCGATGCTCACATAAATTAAGCAAGTATCGATTTGTAACATCATCACCCCAAAACAAACGGCGAATTTACTTCCATGACGGACGAAATTAAGAATTTGGGTTAGTGTTTTACCATTTCCGGCAGGTGTCATGATCTATTATTTCTCAGAAATGGCGTAATTTATACATAGTAGGTTTGTATGCTCGGGCATTTCGGTTAGATTGTTCACCTAGTAAAATATATATCGCGTAGTAGTAAATTATATATTCATCACGTGTCAGATATTCGTAATTTCGTTTGAAATATCCTCGATTAATTTTCAGCAGAATTGCGTTGAGAAGGTAATGCATGAGTCAACTTGAGAATTGCTTATTGCTAGTTAAGATGTTGAGAAAACTTAACATTATTGCTTATGCTTTCTGAATTATGTGTATTATACCATTTATCAGTAATAAATTTTTCAATTTTAAAGAAATGTGGTACGTTATTGATGTATACAGACAGCTTCAAAACCTCGGTTAAAGCTTTATGTCCCGCGTTCTTGTATACTTGCTAAAAGAATCTAAGAAGAAACTGATCGTCGAAGACCAGTTTTATCATACGTAGAGATGTTACTCTCATCTCTAGGTACTTAGGAGGTGCGAACCTCGTGTACACTGCTAAAGAAATCCATGGTAACCCTATAATCATCAATAATGTGCGATATTTTGACAATATTGCCAACAGTACAATTCCAAAACTTTCTGACAATATTTAAGATATATAAAACAAATAACTTCAGTAATACTCCAAGAATCAAAAGAACTGCCTCGTTTTCCGTTAGAAAACGGCAAAGATGCACTGTTGCCATAAATCTGTGCGGAATAGAATTTAACAATATTGCGATCAAGAAAAATGATTTCCGCTTTAAATACATGATGAAGTCAGTAAAATTCGATCTGGGAAAAAAGGAGAAAGTATGCGTGTACATGTTTACTCTTTATGTTTAGTTCTAAGACTCCTGATAAATGCAAATTATTTGATTATATTTACTTTAAGTCAACACCAAACGAACTTTTGGCAAACGGCACATCAACTTAGTCATGTGGCAACTGTCTGCAAACTGTTGTGACAGTGTGTGGCTCAATTAGGTTTAATAAGTTTTCAAAATCAGTATTAGATTCTTGAAAAGTTGTTGAAGATGAATCGTAACTCAACACCATCTCTTAAACCTCGTGGTAAATGTTTATTGTTTATTATTGTTTTTTTTTTCTTCTTGTGTGTCTCTTTTTATTCGCTATAATTTTTCAACATCCAATTTTCACTAAAACAACCGAATGACTAACTGGACTCAACTGATAATGACTTGTTTTTTTGATGTGTATTGCAGTTTGTATTTTGTTTTTACGGACTCATTCGACCAGTTTGTGTTTCTCCTTTTTTCAGAGGACACTGTGTTTTGTTGATGAGTGTCTGATCGGCGTGGATCCGGCATCAAAAAGCAAATATTATAAGATGCAATTTTCTAATAAACGAGAGCGATTCTCTTCGATTTCTCTTTATTTTGTATTTTTACGCGTTTTAAGTATTAAACATAAATTATTTTTGGGGAGTTATATGTGCACAATAAACATGTTAGAATGACAGAAGGAATGTCAAGCGTGTCGATAAAATAATACATCACGTTTATGTATTGCAATAGAATATATAGTTGCTCTAACAAAAATTATAGTGAGGTTTAACATAGAGTGTTGTCAAATATTTTATTATATTCAATATTGGGCATTGTTAACTAAATGTATAATACTATTAGTAATCTCAACAATCTTGGACTAAACCTTACGATATTTCCAAATTTTGATAATATTCAGGCTGGTGTACACTTCTTTTTTGAAGTGGTTTGATCTTTCAACCCATAAAATTACCATCGCTCGTAATTTTAAATCTTCATTAAATCTGACAATCATGTTGAATAATGAAAATATCTTCATTTACGTTTACTATTAAAAAATGTTGTGTTTGTAAATTGTTAATGAATTGGTGAAAATAGTAATTTTACTGGCATACTTGAGGACTGTTTTGTTTAATCTACGTTATTTCGCATGCAGGGAAGTAGCATGGATTACTGAAGATCTGTGTGCGATTATAATAAGTCAAATATTAATTTTAATGAGTGCTTTTGACACCAACGTTTCACTTTCAAATAGTTTCGAACCACGCATGAGAAAAAAATTCTTGGATTTTGGTTTTAGGTAGAAATTTTGTAAATGTATTATTTTGAATGTGTAATATTTAATGTATACATGTCATTTTCATGGCTAATATTGAATGCGTATGTGAGGAATATTTAACGAGGATTGAATTTCCAGAGGACATTAAACAAATGGAAAACCTACATTCACGTCAGTTTTAAAGGCTCCTTTATGTCCGGAATAAAATATTCGCTTAACAAAACGGATTTTTATATACTTAGTTTTATTTTTTACTTTATAAGCGCCTAGTAATAAAAATTAGCGTTTTAATTTTAAATTTTACTCTAAGTAGACTAAGCAGGACTGATATGCTCGTTAAAAGACTGCTGTCTCTATATATTCCTGTACCGATTTTATTTCTATCTGTTTTCGAGATTAAGATCTCTATCACTTAAATGAGGAAATGTAAACAAATATAATTTTTTTAATTGATCCTAAGGATAGATAAGATCTGTGCTTGGGGATAAAACCTGTATTTTATATTCTTTGTGGTTACAGATTTTTGAATAAATTGATGAGATTGTTGTTAATTGCAGCGATTGCATCAGAAATAAGACGTGACATTTTAATTGTAAAATGTTATTAAAGCAAAATAAAAATTTTTACAATTTAAATAGAAGAAGTAGTAATCAAAGAAATAGAAATTCTATTTGTTAATGATTTGGGCGACAGGTGTTATATAAAACATATCCTCGGGCCAGAATTAAAGTAGAGGTCTTAAAGTTGTCAAAGAGATCTAAACAAAACGTTCTCATAGATTTCTTTGACAACTTTAATTCTGCCCTGAGGATGTGTTTTATATAACACGAAACCGGTCGCCCAAATTATTATAGAATTTTTTATGAGAAAGGACCTTTTCTTTGACTACTACTCCTTTCATTTAAACCACACTCACACGGAGTCACCATGGATTATATTATTTCACAATTTGGCTGGAAAATTTCAATTTAACCTATTATCTTTCAGCCTCAGCCCTCTTCTTGCACCGACCCCCTTTTATGAGAATGGTTTTCTTCATTGACCCCCTTATATTTTTTCTATAATATACAGCATAGCACATGCATAATTGCACGTATATAACCATTAAATTAAGAATATGAACAAAAATTTAGAAGAAAATCGATTATTAGATTTTTGTTGTATTTGTTATACTATTATCATTTTTAATTTCATATGATTTAAAATTGCTTAATTTTATTCGTTCGAAAATATTTAACCCATTTCTTCTTTTATCAGGTCACCGACTTGATTGAATTCAATGCTGATTACGCGCTCATTCATCGTAAAGTGCAATGTTCAATGCGGATCAATCGCCGATACATACTCGGCTGTTGACCCTTTGATCATCATTTGTTTTCTTTAAAATTTCCGGAATCTGTGCTAATCTTCCCATATTTCTTGAAAATCAATTTTTCATAATCCCAGCCGCAATTGCAATTTTCGTTTTAATAATCTTACCCAATACATTTCATGCGTTCAGATGGCCACTGTCTGTTGGAATAGTAATAATGACGCAAAACATTAACTTGTGTTTTTCAGATGTAGTATCAATAAGTTATTTTTTCAACTGCTTTTTCTGTAGATCGAACGAGTCTCTTAGATCTTTTTTACAAAGTGTCGATATTTTCTATACTACTCAGCAATTTGAAAATTGTGGATTTGACAACATCCCCCCGGCATGCATAATACGTACAGTGTCCACATAATTTTGGATTTAGTGTAGGTAAAATTTAGTTTTGCTTGTGCTTAAAGCAATGCAAATTTGATACTTTTTTCTGAAGATTACGAAGTCTGGCTTTATTTTTCAAGTTTTTAAAAACTGTCGCAAAAGAATTTGCTTGTTTTCTCATGTTTTACCAGTTTGACTATTTTTAACATTCTGGTATAGCTTTAATTTTTTTTTTAATTTTTATAAGTAGGATCCTGCCAAAAACAGAGTAATACATAATAATTTTCTACAGAAATTGTTAAATTTGTTCAAAGTTTCATGTGCATGTAATTTGACATCATTTTTAAGCAATAATAAATGATAAATAACATCACAGATGTCCTATTGCTGACATTTGTAAAGCTACAAACGTTTTCCATGAAAAAATTTATGCTTTTAATATATTTTTTCGGTTTTTTTTTTAATGAACGAATATAACGTATAGGCTTAATAAAAAAGCTCTCTTTTAAGTTAAATAGAAAATATTGTCATTTTTAAAGTGAACTAGAGCCAGAGTAGAGTCGTCTCAGATTTTATATTTCAAATTTTTATGTTTGTATAACGCATTCTTAAGCAGATCAAAATCGTGATATGCCCAAATATATTAACGGCTTTACACTAAATCAAGATTACCACCATCTATCTATATTTACTCAGGTGTTTGCTGTGCAAATATATATTTTTTGATATAAATTAGTAGGAAGTACAGGATGAAAAGATTCATTTAGATTCTTAAAGCCACTCGTTTGTTGTTATGAAGTTTGCTATTTGTGTTAAAAATGAGGGGTTAACGTTGTATTCTTCACTGCACACATTTTTACCCGTTTAGATAGAGGTAATACATGCAAATTTACGCATCCTTATTCATTTAAATATTCATAAACCCATTTGATTCTCGTTAAATTAGTATAAAGTCGTGCACCCATTGTTATGGTACGCCACTGCATCCTATACCTTTCTCTACCTAGCCGGGGCATACTATTACCGAATTATAAGCTGCTCTTCCATCCGGACGAGGTAGAAAAAATGCAACGCATACAACGTGGACAAGTTAGTTGTCAGGTAGAATCTAGTGTTCGTGATAATAGTAGTAGTAGTAGTAGTTGGGTATAGTTTCTAGATTCGACAAACGGCCCACAACCCCCTTGTCAAGGAGCAACCCCTTGTTGCCCGCTGCTATTCTGATGCCGCATCCTCAAACGGGCCATTGTACAAACCGCGGGAAAGTTTTGGACGCATTTTTACCTAGGACCTAGTCTACATGTATATGCGTACGTACAATTCCCTCTGTAAGTCTAGTTTGCCTAGTTTTTCGAGGCGTCTTTTGTTTAGCAGTGTACGCCAGGCAGAATGCATCAAGCAATTGCAGCGCTCTTTTTGGGAATGCGACAACGTTTGGGAACCAGAAAAAGATCGGCTGTACAATGAAATTTTCAACGGAACCGTCCGAAATTTTAGCTCGACGACGGTTATTCTATGAGGTCGTTGCTATCTCTATAAAGATTCGTAACTAGAAAATACGTTAAACCGACTGCAGTTGTTTGTACGCTGTAAGGCATCTGAAATGGGTAAATTTTTGCGATAGTAAACCTATAAGATTTGAAGTGTTTTGTACTCAATAAGATTATGACAAATTAAATTGTAGGAATTTTAAATTAATTTAGAGAAATGCCAAAGAGGAGCAAACTGCAGGCTTCAGCATCGCAATGTTACAATTTTGAGAGCAACGTATATTTTAAATAATAATTTTTTTTTTATTTATAAAAATCTTTCTGTGAAGTTATAACATGTACTATGAGTTAATACGGACACATAGCGTTAAGTACTTCTTTACTCGTCTAGTAATTCTATAAGGGACGCAATTGGTTTTTACACGTAATAGTAATTATTAAATACATTGGTAATTAGTTTGATATTTTTTTCTATTTTTTCTACACTGTTGGGGAGTTGCTTAAAAAATTGTGAATTAAAAAGATTTTTAAATATTTTTTGAGTGAATTTAGATTAAACTACTTAACAATGCCCTAACAACTACTTAACAATGCTTAACAATGCCCTTGCGTACAAAGTGTTGTGCCCATTATAAAATACTTTTTATTTTGTTATATCGTTTTCGGTCTCTCTTTAAATATTACCTTTCAATTTTGTGTCTTCCTTAATTTCCAAATTATTTCAACATCGTCTAATAATTTTATTACGAGATTTCCTTGTTATTTTCCGACGTAATTAATTATATGAAAGAATGTCCCGGTAAGGGATCGAACTTGATATCTTCCGTTTGCTAGACCGCCGTGCTTTTTTCTTGACAGATTCCGTGGTGGATGAGGTTAGATTCCTTATCGGGATATTTTCCAATTAACTAATTACGCCGGAAAATACCTAGGAAATTTTAGATATTTCAACACTGTTTTGGCATTTAAATACACATTAATTTTGCTTCTATGTTAATTTTGAAGATTTTTTTCAATGCATTGTTTTGATGGCAAGTTCTTTTCCTGTCTGCCTCTTTAAAACGCAACAAAATTGTAAATATAAGAAAAATTAAAAATTAAACCCCTCCTCATGAGCTATGCAACACAATGAAACCATAACGATACTACATGCGTATGGACACATGCTGACTACCGATGCGTAATGTAAATGTACTTTTAATTTCACAGGCCGAAATTTTCTTTGTTTAATGAAATACCCTGTGTATTTTTGTATTGTACACTAAATACTGAATATTTTCTATTGGAAATAATATTGATTAAGAACTAAATGTTATAATAGAAGCTAGAATAGACTATGTGATGATAAGACGACGTGCTTTCGGTGGATAATAACTTGATTACTTGAAAAAAGCGCCTTGTATATGTATGTATTGGCACATTATTATACAAAATAATTCAATCTTATTTGGATATTGAAAATTCAATTGTCGTTATAAGTAACTTTTTGAATTCAAATTTGATCTTTATTAAAGACCAGAAAATACTCCACATAATAGTTTAATATATGCCTTATAATATTGATAATCAATAATCTCAAAATTACAGTTCGTACTTCATGAATAAATGTCTACCAAGGTAAAGCTGGGACAAATAACTAATCTCAAGACTACACATGCACCAACTTTGCCACATGGCGCTTACAGTGTTTCTCATTAGCCGTCCTGATGCAAACACCCTTATTCTACTCCAGGACAGCCAATGGGAAACACTCCACACACGCACATAAATGAAATATTCCATTAAAACAGTAGATTTAAGAATATCATAGTTAAGGCCCTAAAAAACAGAGGACAAGCAAAAGCTTTAATGCTGACAGATACTCTCATCAAGGATCTCAAAGAGTTCTTGTCTAATTTTTATTTAGAAGCCGTTCGGACAACGAAAAACGCTGTAGTACCAGGTGGAACAGTAACTTTACGGCTATATGAATGCAATTGCCGATTTGACTCAATTATAATCTCAAGATAATGGAGAGGTAGTTTTACATAAGTTTTCTTCTTGACTTTTCATAAGTTCCATTGCTCACTATCATTCGAGCTTACTGAGTACCCCTTGTTGAATTTGAATACTATAGCTATTATTTTAAAATCCGTATGCAATTTGACTTAAAATTTAGAAGTATAGTCGAATGTGTAACATAACATTCAAAGAAGTGTAATATGGAAGTTTCACTTGCATCCTCACTTATTTTAAACAACAAAACATAAGTGTATTGAGCATATAAAGAATACCAGAGAACGTTTAATGATCGATTTGATTGATTATCAAATTAACGCTTTTGAAAACTTTTTCAAGTTTGTTGCACAACTAAAGATTATAGTAGAACTATCATCATTATAATATTTACCAAATGCTAATCAAAAAGTATTTAAACAGGTCTACCTATCTAAATTAAAATAGATATATAGATGAGTATCTATCAACGGTCGAAAAATTTACAATCCGCTTCGTCAATACAGAAAGAATCTATTTCGTCTTTCAGGTTCCGAAGGAGGAAGTGCAAGTCAGGGTTGTTCGGAGGCTAGTTTTGGTCTACGAAGAGGCAAATGTAAATGGTTCAACGTTGCCAAGGGATGGGGTTTTATAACGCCCGATGACGGAGGACAAGATGTTTTTGTGCATCAGGTAAGAGCATCGAAAGGCATTACAACGTAAAATTCGGGCCCGTATACTCGCCTATAGGGCAGATACTGTGAATATTATTGTTGTGGGTAAATATTTAGGAACATAGGAAAATTGAATAAGACATTTAAAATTATAAAAGATACATGTTGTACCTTATAAATATACCGTGTGAAATAAAAAGTTTCCACCAAATTTAAAATTTAACTTTAGGCCGCTTATACTTCTGATTTAGTAGAATAGGTTGAATTTTAAAATTTTCATGAGAGTAAAGTTTGTTTTTAAAAATAATTATTAAAAAATAACAGAATGTTAGAAAGGACCATAGGATACTAAGGATAAAAAAACATAAAATAATGAGAAAAGCTCTCTAAGCATTCGTTTTTAAAATAGGTACAGGATATTAAAAGTTTGAGAAATTTTGTTTAGAAACTTAATTTTTTTCAATACCCCATGGCAAACAAAAATTCCTGCTTGGTCGACATCAGCTTTAAAAACAGCAACATAACATAATAAAGAAAAACAATGATTAATTAAAAACAAGTTCAAGGTACTTCGCTTTAAAGAAGGTGTTCAAATTGATGGCTTTGTTGTTGGATACACTTTTCCAATTTTTACGTTAATGATTCACCACATCTTTGATGTATTACGGAATCTATTACCAGACCCCATCATTCTATTCCATAATTGCTCTTCATTATTTAGTTCTACGGCATTCATTCCATGTATGCCGTAAAAATCGAAGAAATTAAGGTCGGGATTACGCTATAGGTCCCACACAACCAATCCACCTACTTCCAAATTGTTTTTATAAAAATTCCCTTGCTTTTTGAAAAAAGTGAACTGGCGCGCCAACATGCATGTAATATATCTTTCGAATAGTTCGGCGATATCATTAATGAAAATTAAAAATAAAATCGGACCCAGATTAATTCCTTGAAGGGTACCGGATGTAGGAACAAACGTATTTGTCGTAAAATTACGGTATTTCCAATTACAACATATTTATAACATTTATATTATTATTGATCGATTGTTACGGACAAAATAATGTCTTTCGACCGAATTTATTCAGTTGTTTTATGTATTTGTTTTACCATTCTTTGATATTCTCTACACAATACCAATCGAGATTTTAATAAATACGAGTATTTAATGTTTGCATACGTTTCAAAAATTTCATCTACTTCTGCTAAACCGAAAGTATAACTTTGCATTGTGATTGACTGAAATTAATCTTAAAGAATATAGGAATAAAAAAGCTTTCCATTTGGGGTCACTTTTTGCTTCACCCAGTATATTATTAATTATTTTAAACTAATTTGATTGTAAATTTGAGTTGGAGAAAATATAACTTGCTGACAATTCAAAGTTGGTTATTTTAATACAACGGATGTACTTACTTTCTAAATGTTCCAATAAACACACCGAGAAAAATGCAGTGTCGCCCATTTTAAATGGAAGTACTGTCGCAGAACCGATATTTTACATTAGAATGAAAGCTTTTTTAAATACATCGTGTATCAAAGAGTCTACTTCTACACAGAACTTCAGAAGTTTATCTATATCTTCAAGGTGCACTATGATTATTTTTCGAATCCAAAAATAGTAAAATATGATTAGCGATTTTTCTATTGAAAATCTGATTGCTTCAATAAATTTAAAAAGTCCTAAGATGATTTTATTAAATTTCATTTTTCACATTTTACCGTGCATTATTTCATTAACATCTACTGACCAAGGTAGCTCAAAGTTTATGAAAAAAAAACAACTTAAAATGAACAAAAAGAGAAACAACGTTATTTACTAAACTGTCGTAAAAGGTAATAAATGTAAATTAAATGAAACGTAGTTACAGCTTAGTTAAGTAATTAAGTCAGCATTTAAATAAATAAAAATTTTTGTAGCTTTCGCCAATCCTCCGCTTATTTCAACTTTATTTATCATTCCGCAAAGTGTATTAAATCATTTCTCAATTTGAGTAACTTCTGCACAAACTTGTCGTATCCTTGCACAAAATTTTACTCGATTCCTTGCACGGATTTTATAAATTTTTTGAACTGGAAAACCTCATACAATCTAATATTATCAGATGGTTTCGGTAACGCATATATTGCGTATAAAATTAATCAGTTTTTGGAAGCAATAAATCCATTGTCATAAATTTATTCTTGATGATAATATTTGCGTGAAGTCTTGGGTTACATTTGCAGAAGGTTGAAAAAGTGTTTCTGGGCTTCTCTCAAATTCGATGAAATTCACTGACAGCTGTTAGTTAACATTGTTATATTCGAACTTGATAACTTTCTTCTTCGTGCTTCCACGCCATCAAGATTCATATATTCTTTGAATTACCTAAAAGAATAGAAATACGAAATAACGTTTTGCATTATCTATATTATTAAGCAATTCTATTCAACCCAACCGTCTCGTAATTCAACTTCTAGTAGACGCGTCCTATTTTCCATTTCCTATTGTATGAACCTTCAAAATTTTGACTTGACGTATGTATATTAGCCGTTCCTACATTTCATATTGATTAGATCCAACAACGAGGAAGCCCAAAGTAACCATAACAATATATTTCTTTTATTCGCCATGTTTTCATTCGGCTGATTTTACTTCTACACAATATGGCACACAAATTAAATATGTAAATTGTATTTATATGTGTTTATATGCAAATATTGTGGAAGAAAAGGGATCAACTATGTAGAGAAAAGCGTATACAATGTGTTTTAGTGTAAAAAAGGCGAGAAATAGGAGAAAACGGCACAACTTCGATGTGTATATCTGTTCTTGTGTCGGAACAGAGGGCGAACAATGGGTAAATAATCACGATGACGAGATATACTTGTTACGCGTCCGTCAATCGCCCCAAAATATGCGAGTATGTATATACCTGTTTGGTTGTTAAAAAAACGGGAAAAAATTATCGGGAGTTACCCCATATGTAATCGCACGGGACCTATCCCGTTAAGTACCTGTCTATTGTGCCTGCATTGCTTGCACGGGATAACCTTTCCATTGACCTCTGTTTGCATAAAAAACTGATTTCGTATGCAGTACCTCCTTTTAGCTATTTTGCTTTGATATAGGAGGACCAGTATAGGTCTGTATTCATTATTGTTATTATAGTTTTAGAGTTATTTGATAGACAATATAGGCACAGCCAGCCATGGAAAAAGAGCAGACTTTGAGATTCTTTTTGTATTCATTTGTTTACAAAATTCTAATTTAATTATATTATAGATAGAAAGCTGGAGGTAGTAATTTTTAAATCGTTTGACAAAAATTGATGAAAGTAAAGAATTTACTAAAATATACGCTATGAGCAATTTCTTCCTTTAATATGTTGCAATATCAAATGAGAGCCGGTAAAAAAATGGTGCCGTAAACAATATAATCGCGTCTGTCTTGTTAATATATTAAATTAGCTCCAAAAATAAGTTCGTGCAAGTGGCAGACGTTGTTCCTACTGCGTTTAAGAATAATGATTTTTTTCCAATTATTATAGTATAAAAAAAATTATTTAATCATCAGACAGATTGCGTTGATTATTAAAATTACATTATAAAAGGCAAGAAACCTTACTTCTGTTGTATAGTGCTGTATTAAAAGGCTGCATGTAAGTAAATTTGTAAAAAAAAACAATATGAAATTATTTAATCTGCGTGAAGCCTAGCGATTTTAATAATTACAAAAAGCATAGAAAAAGAAGAGGCAGACAATTCCATTGCTGATTTTTGAATGGCAGACGTCTTGTAATTCATTATACAAAGAATTTCTTGATACTGTAAATATAAAGTCTTTTTTATCAAAATTTCACAAAGGACGCGGGGAGGACCTTCAATTGAAATTCTTGCCATAGACTTTTAAAAAACGTGTTTCATCCGTTTCTTGGAGATTCATACTCTGGGTTATACAGGGGATGAAATCATATGATTATGATATTTTTCAAGTTAAAACCATGGAAATTGCTATTCAGGCTTTTGATTAGACAAAAAAAACTATTTTAGTTTTTGGAGAATTAGGATAAAATCGATGGTGGAATTTCGTATCAGAATTCATGTTTAAAATCAATTCCAGCAATTTGTATTTTAAATCCCGTAATTTTCTCATTGCCAAAGAATCTTTCTCGGTTGGTGCAGCGTGCTGGGAAGATGTTTCTTTTTATTTTGGAATCCAGGTTTGGCCTAACGATTTTTGTCATCTAGCTGGTCAAAAAGGACGAGCCTAGTATTCACCATTTCTTGTTTTATCCTTTTTAAGATAATCAATTAAAAGAAATCGCACAAAACACTAACTATGACGTTTTTTGATTGGCTTCGCTTCTGGAAGGAAATGGAAACACGTTTAATTCAGGGAAATAAATCTATGGATAAAAACGGTTGGATTCTCTTTGAAATGTTTCAAGCATTGTTTTTGATCAGCAGTTTTTGGGGCCTTCTTTACGTGGAATATCTTCAAGAGATGTACGACCATGTAAACTCAGTCGCCATTTTTTTATAGTTGAAAACGAAGGAGCAGATTTCTGTTGGCGATAAATCGTTCAAAGCAAAGAATTCTATGACGCCACCATATTCCAATTTATCCGGTTGAATAAAACGCACAAGCGTCTACTTTAAATAGCTATGTAAAGAAAAATACTTATCCGATTAAAGTGAAACCTGACGTTCGTTTTTGTGGCGCGTGTGTCAATATCTCAGAACAAAAATGTTCTTGGTAGCAACATCATATCTGTACTAAGCCGAAAACTTACTTCACCTTGCCCCCAAAATTGGTGGGTTTGTTACAATAACAACGGCGTGCTACGTAATAATATGCAATTTCTTTAATTCATAATAGAAAAATTAAATGCAAATATATCTAATTATGCATTAAATTTTGCCGTACCGTTTAGCAAACCCAATCTTGAGTTTTTTTATATCAGCAATACTTAAATATTCATTTCTTAGAACGTTTGTGTGGTTAGAACTCGAAATTAGAAATATGGAAAATCCTTTTTCGAATACTATTGTGTCAAAGGATATAAGAATTAAATTGCGTTGTTTTTACAATAGTAAGTATAAGCCTTTCTTTAAATGGCTAAAATTTGAACCACATTTTTATTGTTTGTCGTACCGTACGAATGTTGCCATGATTTTATCTAATTTTTGTTTTTTAAAGTGATGTATTCTTTTGTCTAAAATTTGGTTGCTAGAAAGTTATAAAACGAAGTTGTTTTCGTGCACGTATTTCTAGAGTGTCATCCATATGGCGGGCTTCCGTTCCTTAGGCGACGAAGAGGAGGTGGAGTTCGAGTGTCAAGTGTCTGATAAGGGGCTGGAGGCTACCAAAGTAACCGGACCACAGAACACTGATTGCAGAGGTTCGCATAGGAGACCGGTATCGAAGAAACGTTTCAGAAAGATCAGGTATACATGTAATAATCTTCAACTTATTATCGCAAACAATATTTGCCGAGATAAACATGTTATATAAGACGGTCAAGTGCTAATATGACGCGAGAATAAAATAGTCTCTATATTTTCTACACATTTGATTTATAAAATATGCTGGACCTTCTTCACAATCTGACAGGACCAACAGTGGTCTATTGACAAGTGTCTGCAAGTAACCGCATATGAAATTGTTACGAATATTAGATTAATTACCATTAAAATAGGTTTTGATACCTTTTGAGTGCAGCTTTGGTTTTTCTTATGTTTTGTACTGTAGTTGGTAGTTATGATAGTGTCGTTGCGATACTGACTGATATATAATATACCGTCAACCGGGATGAAGTCGATAAAAAATATAAGATCTTTTCAGATAACTGAAAAATAAATTTTTAATTTTAATGTAATTAAAAATATAACTTCGCCGATGTTTAAGTTAGCGATTGGCCACTGGATCAGGGCCGTAAGGTGAGAAATCTTCTTTTAATCTGGTTAAAATGTGTTGTGTGAGTGAAGTCGATCATCCACATTAAAATACATAATTCCCACATTAGAACGATTCAGAGTGAAGTTACACGGAAAAAAATACTTTGGTATTTTTTACTATAAAATTATATCTAAGATATTGTAGGAGTCGATGCTACAATTACACCAAATAGTGCCATGCCATTCTCCAAGTTTTTTACATGTTATTGTAGTATACATTTTATAGCAAATTCTACTGTATAGTACGGAGATTATACCTTCACTTTTGTGTGCGTTCAAATATAGCACTTTTCAGTATAATAAAGTGTATAAACTTCTGTAGATTGAGGCATTATCTTGTATAGCATTATATCAACGTACGTATAAAGTACAAAAAAAGTACAATTTACTCCAAAGTTTAGTACGTCAAATTACAACTACTAGCAAGAATTGCTATAATTTGTAATTCGTTTACATATCCTTTAAAGCAAAATGTACGATTTGCATTGAAACATTTTGGCAATATAATTCTGGAGTACTTACTACGCTACGTAGCAAGAATTGCGATAGTCTTTGTGTGTATTTATTTGGCAAAAAGTACTACAAACTACGCCTGGAGCCTATTGTACTATAATTTATATCACACTTTACTATAATTGCGTCAGATAATAATATTTTTTTTTTTCGGTGTAAAGTTAGAAATACAAAAAAGTATACAGGGACATTGAAAAAACTACAATGTATAGTATCACGTGATAGAGGACCACAAACTAATAAAAGAGGTCTTATACACCAATGTTCGTAAACCTTTTGTTTTCGAAATACAGGATCTGAAGTTTTTTAGAAAAAATTTTTTTTTTAATTTCTTCCGATGTGAAGACATAATTGAGCCAAAATTAGTGTATTTTAGTTTCGAGTTATTCGAATAATAATTAACGGAATAAAATGCATATTAACAAAAAAGAAACATTTATTCTTTTGGGCGTGCTTCAAACAGTCAATGATATTTCTTTTCAAAAAGGTTTCAAAATTGAAGCCGCGTCAAGTTTACGTCATGTTTTGCCGACATTTCACTCTATCGCATGGAGCTTCTTTTAGACTGCGTCATGTCAAATCCTGCTAACAATCAACTGTTTGACATGATGGGTTACCACGGGCATCCGTATTTTCGTGGTATCTATAATAGAAGCATAATAGCTTAGTATGGTCACGATTAAATTTGGTATGATAATGTGTTTGTTGATAAAATGTTTGAAATTTAAATATCTAGCATTAAATCTGCTAGATATTTAAATTTGATTCGAAGGCGCTGTGTATGGAAATGCGAAACTACTGCGCATCATGTCAAACATAATTCACCTAAGAAAATCATATAAAATCCATTGTTTTAAGGCTAATCTCAAAACCGAACAAAACTGAAAACTGAACCATGTGATTGACTTCTCCCCGTTATTTGGCGACTCTTGTCAAAAATTTCCATTGAAATCACACAAAAAGTAAAGCTTTAGTAAACAACGGCAACGTGTCCTCGAAACGGTTGTCCTGGAGGTGTGTTATGTACCACACTACGCCACAGTCCTTGCTATCATTATTAGTAAAGCTTTCTTTAATTTTGCCTCATTCGGGACGACGGCATCTAATTCGTCATCCCTGTTAGATTTTCCTCTACTTGCTACAAAGTTCATTTTACATTACTAATAAATAAAATTGCTAGAAAACTACATGAAGACTTGATTAGAAAAGCCCACAACGCTTTAAAACGTAGAATTTGCTTGGAAATCTTATTTATTATCATTCTTTCAGATGCTACAACTGTGGCGAATTCGCCAATCATATCGCAGCAAAATGTACATTGGGACCACAACCGAAACGATGCCATAACTGTAAAAGCGAAGACCATCTGATAGCTGATTGTCCATTACGGACGGAACATAAAAGAGATTCTCAAAGCGGAAATGATAAACCTACTACGTCCGTAGAGACTACCAGCGCCATCTCTGAGCAAGTACCTAAAACTGAAACAGATTAGTTGGCAAGTCATTCTACTTTTCAGCCGATACATGTGTTCATTAAACGACTCAACATTAGATGACGACACATAAATTTTATGTTATATTATTCTCCCACCCCCCGAATTTAAATTTATTTAGAAAAAATTCCCTAAGAAGACTGAATATTATTTTTTATAATTTTCTAGATAAATTCGACTCGGAAGATTTAAAAAAATTAGAATTTCTTTTTTTTTGTACTTATTGTATGTAATTTCTTAGATTAAGACAAACTTTCCCCCACTCATATACGATATTAAGACCAATTTTTGTCAAATAGGCGATTGGGTATACCATAATAAAATGATTATATTTTAAAAGAAGCTTTACGATTCGTAATACAGGAAATTTTTGGCTACCTTGGAAAATCAATTTTTTCTGCGAGGAAAAATTCGTTTTCTACGGATATCAAAATTCGTGCAATGCATTAAATATCACAAAAAAGGACTGTCGCCTGGCTATAATGAAAAGCAGAATTAATCGTAAGTTTTATCGAATTTACATATCGTGCTGTGAAAAGGGATTTTGAAAATTGATCTGGGACTTTTTCGCGAGAAGGAAAGTAGTGAAAACTTGAGAAAGTATCAGGTCGATTTTATTCCACGAATCCTTTAAAAATGGGGCAACAATTCCAGTGGAAAAGATTATTATATATGTAAACAACATACTTAAATTTATTTTTGGATGTAAACGTAAAAAAATCGCTGTTTTCTAGTGTTCTGTAGAGATAGTGTTGTGTGTTCAGGTCAATAACGACGTTAGAATTTAGATTTTCTTTATTTTAGTCTTATGTTTACTATTAAGTTACCATTTTTTACATACTTGTAATTGTAATCATAAACCATAGAAGCAGGGCTAAACCAAATTGGTAGGATCAACTAAATCGTTACAAAATACCACAAAGGGGGTACCTTTTGAATACAAAATAGATCTTACGCTAAAAAAATGGTAAGAAAAAGATATTTTCCTATTTATTCTTAGTAATATTTTAATATGACATACCATACTGTAGTTTTTAAGGAAATAGGTACAAAAGATGGGTAGTGCGACACCTAAATGCGTATAAGATGGTTTAGATTACTTGTGGTGGCTGCAGTGTTACTAAATTGTGTTCGAATCAGTGTTGCCAACTCAGTTATAATATGGCACTAGAAAGACAATAGGAAGGTCGTTGATTATTCACATTTATTTACTTACAGGGTAATTTCAAGTTGGTGAGACTGATTTCAGTAACATTAAAGTACACTATGATCTAAATCGGGTTTATATACTCAATGTACGATTTGTTTAAAAAACCGTTGCGTATACCTATAGTTATAATAATGGACTTATACTATTTTTTTAACATAAAAACAAGCGAGATTGTCGAATACAATTCAAAGTAACATAAGTACTTTTGCTTACATTAACAATTAAAAAAATTGTATTAGATAATTAATATAGAGTATAAAGGTGTATTAAGAAGTTGTTTAAATAAATTGTACATAATTTAACAAACAAAGCGAACGAATCTTTTTCTAAATTATTTATGTACTTAAAATATTTATTGACCGAAATTTATTTATTTGTTTTCGAAAATTGTTTTCTTTGTGTTTGCTTTTTATTTTATGTCCACAAATTATGACAACATTGATTCTTTTTCGGCGACTTTTATTTGTTTGTTTATAATTGGATTAAAGCTTTTCTTTTTGTAAATTTCTAATTTATTGGAATAACGGAGTCTTACGTGGTGTCACGTTTTTCGCATTGAAACCTAACAAAGGCAAACAAAATGGCGTCGAACTACACACAAAAGACCTAGAGTTTATGGAGTATCTTTAACCTTAATTCTAATGTTATAATTTTGGGTTCATTTCTTCAGGTGCGTTATTGGGATTAAATTTAAAGGAGTTTAGTTACAGAATGGACAATATTTCGTTTTTAATGGCACGGCCCAAAATTGCAGCGTTGGCATTATTGGTATTTTCTTTATAGAAAAAGAACTGCGACATTCACGTATATTACAACAAATTTATGTTATAGGTTTAGTTTTAGTTGTTAGTAATAATTATAGTCGTAAATATTTAAAACAGAAACCATTCTACCTCCATCCATTGTCTTTTTGGAATAGCTAATTACTTGCAGTAGCATAATAGACTACAATTTTTATATCTTTATATAGAAAGAAAAACTACCTCATTTTTAGACTATGTAGACGTATAACTCTTCATTACGTAACGTTGTCGTTTTAATTTAGCTGCAAATAATGACCTATTTCGAAGGTAGAGCTGTAAGAATGCTGTGCCTATGTATCTATAATATATGCATTTACATATCTACTGAAAATATGTAGTTTGAATTGACTCTCATATATATATAGCATTTATATAGCTCTACTAATTGATAATTCTCATAGATTTTAATAGTATGAGGTTCCTATGATATTTTATTATAATTAAACGATTTCCTGCACTGTAACTGATCTGTATATTGGATAACTCAGTGTCATGTACCTGATTTTAAATCATCCACACAATATACAAGAACAATACTTGCACATTATCCCATGTTTTAAATAAAGTAGTTCTCACCTATAAGATTCGCCTTTGCCGTGAGTCATTCGTCGTGTTAGTGACTGTACGTTTTGTACAGTCTCTTACAATATAAATGTCAATATTTGTAACATGTGGTAAATTGTGTTCCGATAAGATAATCATTATCTATTATCGTAATTACCGTTTTCTATAAGTTAGGTTAGAGCAGATGGTTATAATGCAGCAACAGTATTTAGCCGTTATACATTCTTTTTGTACGTATTTTGTACTTTATATAATTATATTATTTTAATAGACTGACTTTATTTTGCAACTCAGGGAAGAGTAACGACAGTTCAAATGACATGTATGTAAACAAAATGTGACAGTTGAGTAATTTATAAATAAACGTAATTGTAAGTAGTTCTTAAGTTGATTGTATTTTTATTTACCCCTACGGCCCCATTCATAAATCAACCTTGTGTGTGAGGCGCAATGAGGAAGAAAATATGCCGTTTATTTTAACATTTTATATAAACAGTTCTATTTAACTGTTTACTTGTTTAATGGCGTTTTCTAAAATATTCAGAAGACAAAAGACGACTGTTGTGGAATTGTTGAAAGAATTACCCATGAAAATCTAAAATCATCCATCAGAGGCACCTGGTGCATTCTGCCTGCAGACATTTCTAACCAAAGGAAATTTATTACATTGTTGAAATTTACTGTGCATATATTACCGCATACCACACGCGAATCTGAGAGCAAACTGTAAAGAGTTGTTAAAAAATGTATCGATGAACTTGCAGATCGTTGCTTTAATAGTCCTAAAAATTCATTCCAAATAACCCTCGTATTAATTAACTAATAGAGCAAAGAAATGCAAAGTACACTAAATAATTTTTCATTATTGAATCCTGCACAACTCATTATTTTTAAAGATTAAAAATCACGCAGGAAAAATTAGAGAAACATAAAAGAAGAATTGCTTGAAAATCTAGATGTACAACTCGCCTTGTTTATAAAAAATGGAAGAAATGAGAAGTGTCAAAACTATTAGAGAACTGGCAGAAATAGCGAGAATTAAATACAGCGACGCGAGTACAGGTTGGCCAGACGTTTATGCTCCTATTCTTTCGTTCATTGACTATATAGCGATGGCAACTCCAACTTCGGAGAGGCCTTTTTCAAAAATGAAGTTAATAAAATATGCTCGTCATTGTATGCTACAAGAACGTTTGTCTGGATTGGTTACTTTACGCAGAAATCGACGTGCTATCTCATATATTATAAACTATAAAATTCTGTGGAGTTTTTGAGCTACTTCTTCGTGGTGTAATACATTCTACTGCAGTACATGTTAGAGGTGTGTAGAGAAGGCCGTGTAGCAGTGTGATGATACAAAACATGTAGTAGTTATGCAGATAAAACACGAAATGTCTTCGTACTTTCTAACACCAATATAAACCGATAGACGTGCTAGGGCGCAGAAAAAGCGTTGAAAAGGTATAACTAGTTGAAAGAAATCAACGTAACGGTTCCTAAATATTTCTTGAATATATTTAGATCAATCTACCTTTCGTGGCGTTGCCGAATTAAATATTAGTCAGTAGGTGTTCCCTACTAATGTAATAAATTGTATTGCTTTTTATACTTGCTCATGTTTGTATTAAAAACTTTATTTCCCCTTCAAATTCTTAACGTACACTATATTTTGAATAGCTGAGTGTAATCAATCTTGGCCGCTAAATACACCTTGACGTTTCCTCATTTACTATAAATAATCATCGTCCTACTTGTAAAGAACCTAGCGTGTCCGTCATAAACCCTCCAATCAAACAGCCCTTCGCGCTGATATGGGGCGTACTCCATAAGAGGTGGGTTTAAGCGTTGCGATGACAGCATTGGAATCCATATGGACCCATTTCAGTGCCTACAATTTGCCGGCAATAGGTGTGTGGGTAAAGGTATAAACAGTATTTGTACGGAGGAATCAATATTCGGTAAGCTGCGGTCATTACTCCGGATCCGGAAGCATTATCAGAATTCCGACCTACATGGGTTTAGATAAAGTATGTATTGGGTAGGATAAAGATGTTCAGAATAATGTTACTGTATTGAACTATTTATGGTCTCCTTAAGCTGTGTAGATGAAGGCTAGCATTTCAAATGAATAATTATTTTCAAGATGTTGGCGTTTGAACAAGGGGAACGAGTATTTAGAATCGAAAATGTTGATTTTGAAATCCTTAAAAAAATCTAAACTTGCTCTAATGTGCAAACGGTTAGAGCCAGTGAGCTACGACAATTAGTAGATTAATAACCAAGGAAATATCTGGCATAAGCACATCTTCAGGCAGGGGGTACAATCAATACAGAAATTGTTACATCTAGCATCTAAAATACTATACAGGGTGTGAAATTAAAAAAAACTAAACTTTCATGTTTTATATTTTTGGGACATCTTGTACAATATGGGAATAATTTCGAAATGTATCTCTAATATAAAAATAAAATGTTACCAAAATTAAACAATTTAGTCGTAATACTTCGCATCGAATAACGTAAATAACTCGGTATAATACAAAAATATAATTACGTATTAATAAACTTTTCTTCGGGATTCCCCAACTGGTTGCTTTCCGTCATCTTGATAATTTACTCTTGAGTAGTTACCACGACAATTGGGAGCACATGGATAAGGATTCGATTTTTCCCGTTTGATCCGTCTTCCATTTCTCACATATTCCAACATTGTACCCCGTAACATTGACATTGGTAGCAAATTAATTAACAATAACCTGTCACCATGATATTTTCCGAAATCTTTTCCCTCTTCATTTCCAATAGTGTTAGTGCTCAATGGAAGATTGTTTTCAAAACTCAAACCATAGTGTTCATTGGTTAGCTCTATATTTTCTTCTTCAATCAGAATGCACATTACAGCTGGGACAGCTAACAGACACATAAGTAACCTTCTCATGGTTACTTAATGATGATAACTACGCAAAGATGTTCCTGAATTCATTATATATACCTGAAAATTCTTTATAATCATTGACCTGGTTGACATTGTTTTGAGGTGATCTTTCTTTTAGATAATTAAATTGGTAAGTAATTATTTCTAAGGATACTTAAAAAATACAGATGGATTGCAACACTACAATTGTACCAAATAATCCCCTGGTGTTGTTTTTCTTATTAATGGTTACGTAATTGTTACATACTGAATTCTAATAATTTTCATGATGCCAATATTTTAACGTATTAAATATTTGTTCGAAGAATTGCTAATGTGTGAATTACTGTTATAACAGACGCGATAGAGGAACATGTTAATTAAGTAAATTGTGTTTCTCTATTGCAAAGAAAGATGTTTATAAAAATTCTTTGAAAACTAGTTTTCTAGCTTCCGTATCTTTGTAATTTTTTTGTTTACTAACGGAGAAGTCATTGACTTGAAAAATGATGTAGAATACAAAATAATTTAATACCTCCATAAATTTAATTTACTATGTATGATGAAAACTATACACCTCGTTTAATACTGATGACGTCATTGAAACGGTGGCTAAGGTTAATACTAACCTATGGGCTAAACATGACTTATTCTCTGAAACTTAATCCTTCTAAATCAGTGGCTGTGCTTTTTAGCAGACCGAGCGATATAGATAGAATTAAAGATGTGATTATCTATATTAATGGTTCTACAATACCCTTGTCAATTGAAGTAAAAAATTTAAGACTAGTTATTGATAATTCATTTAGGTACAGGGAATATGTATCCATATAAAAACATTTTTAATATATAGACAAAAACCATGCTTTGTGAGACTGTTGTGTTACCTTCATTTCCTTACTGCTTCTTCGTCTTTGGTTCCTGTTTACATCAAGGCTCAAATGCTAAATTAAAAAAAGTGCAGAACACGTGCATGCGCTACATGGAAATACGACAATCTCTTACAAATTCACAGACTTGAAATGGCGAAATCGTATACTGTTCTTCAGTCTTAATTTGTGTAACAAGATCTTGTTTTATGGGAATTCTTGTTATTTATGGAGTAAGATCAAATTTGGTACAGATATCCACAGCATTAATCTCAGGAACAAAGATCTTACAACGCCTCTTACTCGCAATACTGCTTTTTTTGAAAGATAATATACACAAATTTCTTAATGTTTGTCACCAGCAATGTTCAGATATGCGATAAAGCGATATCTACGTAATAAATGGTAGTTTCTAAATAATTTTGATTTAGTTTTTTCTTCTTTTTCTACCTAGAATATTGTTGTACTTTGTTTTATCTATCTATTAATTTTAGAATTACATTACAGAATATTTATTTTAAGGTTTTAATCACGTAAGCATGTTTATCAGTTTCAAATTATTGTTATTATTATTACATCACTTTTGCTGTAGCAACCCATTATATTTGACTTAAATTTTGTTCACATCATTGTGGTGAAAATAATACTGACAGGACAAGGTGAAAATTGTTTAACGACGATAATCGCTGTTGAATTGCGAATTTTTTTTTTCAGTGTATTTGGACGGATTAAAGAGATGGGTGCATTGGTGGGAATAGTATAATAGACTATGTTGAAAAATAACATTGAATTTATCAAAAAACACTTGTTTCTCCATAGTACCTTCATTAATGATTTGCCTTCTTGCATTGCAAGTAAAACGATTTTATTCGCTGGCGATGTTGCAGCTGATGCCGCCACTAATATCGGAGGTGAACCAAAAATCAAAGTTCAAACTATATTGTTATAATTTGAGGATTAGTGCAGTGCAAATCATTTAGTACCTAATACTAGTTCGTTTCTGCTTTAACTAAAAATATCGCAGATGGTTGGCCAGATCTTATAAAAACATGACAATTGAAAGGCGCTCTGTATAAGGTACTTAGGTAGTTTTGTTGACGCAGATTTTAGCTGGAGCAGTTACGTTGAAGCTGCAAGACAATTAGTAAAATATATTTTTATTCTTAACTATGATTTAACTATATTCTTAACGGGGATTTAAGTAGGATTTAAGCAGGCTTATTGTGTATATATTGTGTTTGTTATTTACTGTTTTGCTTTATTGCCACAATAACTAATTTTCCGTCCTCAGCACCAGAAATATAATATCATAAGTAAACCAGAAACATGACCCAAATATCAAATACTTTTTTGCTTGACAAGCATAGATCTGCCTCCTATGAAAGGTCACCTATTTATATGGGTAAGAGTCTGTACAATACATTACCTGAGTATCGCAGAATTATTGCATAACAACAAAGGAGCTCAAAAAATATCTATTTCATGTTAGTCTAAACACTTTTGGAAGAATTTGTGCGTTGTTGGCGAGTTAGCGCTTGCTTCCCAATATGGTCAACGATTGTATTTTATTACATTATCAGTCTCTTGTTATTTTATTCTTTGTTAATATGGCTTATTCTATGTCAGTGCATGTTCTTAGAACGAAAATTATAAGTAATAATTGTGATTCGCGCTATATACACTGATGGCGAAAAGTATGTACCAATCTTTATGTACAGTGTCCGCCATAGTTTACAACATTTAAATGTTTGAACTTTGTTTTCTTTTGAGTTTTATAACTCATGTATATGCATAACTTTTAGAAATTCTTACATAATCATATATCCTGTCGTACAAAGAAGTAGTATGTTACGTATTTATAGTATGGTAGTTGGGATTGAACAACAATGTTAATAGAATAGCAGTTTAAATAGCTTGTAGATATGTATTTACCGTTTAATATGATGTCACAGTTTCTCTTGCGTTTAATGGTATTGGGTCATAGTAAAAAAACAAGGGAATCATTCTATTTAATAAGTTTATTTGATTTAACTTACCGGTATTTAATTGAAAAGATTATATTCTTAATTTAAATATGACTAGGCGCAAATAGGAAGTTTCGGTCATTGTTAGGCTTTCCTGTATTTGCTTAATTATATTTAAGTAAGGAGGTCTGTTCCGTGTGCAGATTTTACACACGAGACCGTTTGGGTGGAGGAAAGACTTTGTGGACGGGCGGGTTATAACAAAAAAATTATTATTACCCTTATCACTGGACTCACTGTTCAATATGTGAACGTTAATAGATTTCCCATCTGCCTTTGAAAGTTATGTTGTGCAAGAGAAAGTCGAATGGTTTTATTGTAAGGGTTGCATATTATTTGATGTAGTGAAATGAATAAGAAAATCCAGATTAAATTAATTTCTAGTTTGCTATATTTCTGACAATTTTTTTACAGGATCTTACTAGCTAGATAGGGACAAGAAGAATTTTGTTCGTGCATTAGTCGTTGATTTCGAAGAATTATGTTGTTGGGCTTCATTTTCCTTTTCCACTGAAATAAACACAAATATTATTAAACCAAAAATCATCATGCTGGATTATACTAATCTTCCTGGTACTACTTCAAGTATTTACATCTACTTCCAGTTTTTATACTGTATGTATTTTTTCTAGAATTAGTTGGGACAAATAGGAAAGTTGTAAGAATAATTTTTTAAATTAGTTTCAGTTACTGATCATAAAATCGTTATAATGATGTGTAGAGATTTTAGAGCGAACATTTTCGAAAAGCTCGATGATATGAATTACTCAACTCGATGCTTTTGAACATATTTAAAAATACCTTGGCTTTATCAGTGCTTCTCCGTAGTAATAAAAAACTTATTTTGCAAATTCCCTTCCATCAAAATTAATTTTTATAAAGTCAGGTATTCCGTACCGTCTCATATTAACTTTTGAACGTCTTTTGTTGTTTTCTTAAGGGTAGACGTTTCATTCAATAGAATTTTCTGCAGGTGTTTGTGATAAATTCTGAGCAGCAATAAATACTATATTTACCCTCCTTTTCCCCAGGCCCCAGAGCTGCTATTACTCCATGCTCCAGCTGAACCGCCTCCACCGCCGCCTCCACGACCTCCGCCTCCACCACCTCCGCATGTATTACATCCTCCTTTACCCGGTGAACGCTTGAAACGTCTGTCAGTTGGTACTCGGTCGTTTGCCACATTTTCCAAAACCGTTCCTCTCAACATAGATTTTGGTAGCAGACGAATTATTAACAATCCGTTTTCTGGAAGTTTTTGAAAATCTCTTCGTGCATCTTCGTCTTCATCAACGCTGTTACTTCTTGGTTGATGGTTATTTTCGAAATTCAAAGCGTATACGAGGCCGTACTGGCTGTTAGCACTTCGCGGGTCGGTAACTTCGGCGTAGTCGGCTTCTATCGAAGCGAAGAGGGTTGCCAAAACGGCTACGGAACTCAACAGTCTTCGCATCTTTGATCACTGTTGATGACTGCCCAAACGTACGATCGTACGTCTTTATATACATGCAGATTGTTTACGTTTACCATTGTCCAATCTTGACGGTACCACATTACAAAAAATTTGCAATAACTAGATATTAAATGATTAATTTCTATAGTGATTATAATAAAAAAATATATTGCATATGTAGATTATGCGCACGACCGCAGTGTGTACATCCCCTGGTGTTATTTTTCCGCTTAATCGTTAGGAGAATTTCAATAACCTCGTATGCCGACGTTTTTGTTAAGTTTATTTATTATCTGAACGTAGCACTTACATAACGAATTTATTATTTATTATTAGGTACTGGCACGATTATGCTAATTTTTCGACTGTTATTGTGTATCAAATACGAAGATAATTTTATGCAAAACAATGATATTAGCGTAAAGCAATTACATCTACGTGGCACTAAGACAAAATTTTACCTGGGAAGTTAAAGTCATCTTTATCACTGGACGCACTATTCCATAACCAAGCTATCATATTAATAAACCCCTTTACTATGTGCCACTATAATTTCCAATTTAATTCTGAATTTCGTGCCGCTTTGACAATAAAACTAACAAACTAAATGTAGCGGAAAACAAGATGAAAGTGTTGGCATCGAGTTCTTTGTTGCATATGTAACGCATCGTCTACATTTAGATAAAACGTTAAAAGGATATCAAGACATATTCTTTGAACAACGATAAAACTAAACTAAAGGAGGTGAAAGAAACTCCAGCAACGATAATCGACCTGGTCCTTCGACCCGGATAAGGTGAGAAAAAACATTTAAAGTATCGAAACATCGGCACGTGGTAGCATCCCGAAAGTATCTAAAAATCAACAACGATTTCCTTGGATGCCCTCCAATCCGTTATACTTATTACGTATTTATCTTCCTAATCCCTTATGTTTACATACAAAGTTAATCCTTTCTATGCGGCGAATTTGAATATCACTGACTATAACGAATTAGAAAGCAGAATCGAAAATATAACTAAACTGTTATCCGCGTTTGAAGAGGTTCAAAGCGAAATCGAAGAAAACTGAGTTGAATTGAAATTGATCAAGATACGGATCGTGAGCATTTGAAAACAAATATTATAAAACACTGGGGTTGGCACGAAGTACGAGGGCTGTTTTCTTTTCAACCTTAGATAGCTCATAAAAACAAGACAAGTGGAAATAAGAAAATTAATTTATTACTAAGAGTTGTGTACAAACATGGTTAATTTTCTATATAATCTCCGTGAAGATTGATGTCATTGCATTTGTTATCTACGGACGAGCCTTCCAATCCTTGTTTTGAAGTTCCTCTGTACTCTAGAAGCTCTGGCCCTCCTAGCCACCTTTTCAGTTCACGAAGGAGATGGAAATCACTTGGCGCTAAGTCGGAGCTATATGCTGAACGTTCAAAAATTTCCTATCGAAATTGTTCAAGAAGTCGTTGGGTTACAGCAGCAGTGCGAGGGCGGGCATTATCATGAATGAGAAGAATTTAAGAAGTCAGCATGCCTCTTCTTTTGTTTTGAATGGCTCTCTGCTGCATTGATCGTAGTCCCTGGTTCCATAAATTCAACAAGCAACACCCTTTTGCTGCCAAAGCACTGTAGTCATAACCTTCTTGGTGTTGAATGTTTGTTTGAACTTTTTCGGTTTGTTTGGCGAATTTGAGTGGATCCATTGTTGTGACTGCTGTTTTGTTTAGGGGGTGCAGTATTGAATCCAGGTCTCATCTCCAGTTACAATGGATTTCAAAAAATCTTCACCTTCAACCTCATAACGGGTAAGAAACGTCAGCGCTGATCCCATTCGGCGAACTTTGTGGTCATCAGACAACATCTTTGGAACCCATCGAGCGCTCAGTCTTTTGTAGTGTAGGTGTTCCGTTACAATTGTGTACACAATTGATCCTGAAACTTCAGGAAATCCCACACTCAACTCACAGATGGTAAATTTCAGTTTTTCTCGAACCATTTTGTCAACTCACTAAACAACGTGTTCTGATGCGTCCTTGTCCCCACTCATCGTGAACATCGGCTCGGCCTTCTTTAAACTTCCTACACCATTTACGCACAACACCATCCTCCATAAGTTTTTCTTCGATGAATTTTAGCTGCACTATTCCCTTCTGGTTGAAGGAATCGAATTACACTACGCAATTCGTACTTGGCGGGAGAATCAATTGTAACAGCCTAAAAATGGCGTAATGTTGCATGTGGCAGATATTATAGTGAGGTTGAAAAAAAGAAAGAAAACAGCCCTCGTATAATAAAACGATGTAAAATCAACCGCCCTATAATATATTAAGTAACAGTCAAACCTTAAACCTGCAATAAGCTTACCTTTCGCTGGCTCTTATGAAAATTGATATAACTTCAGCGATACATTTAAGAGTGTAGTCCACATAAACGAATCTTTACTGAGATTCAAAAATTTCATCATTAAAAAGTGATGCAATCCACGTAATACAAGCTTTAGAAACGTCTGAAAATTATTACGCGACTGCTTGGAATTTACGTCTTATAATAGACAACCACATTCATGCACTTTTTATTTTGAAACCGATTAGTAAAGAATCTCAGAAGGAATATAAGGGCTTTAGAAAATTGAAACCAACCAACGCACTCGTGGGATCTATTCATCATTTACTTATATCTAGCAAATTAGATTCAGTTTCTAAACTGGCCAAATGGATAGCGTACCCACATTCCAGCAATTTAGCATATTTCGTACTAATATATCTCGTTTACTAGAAACGTTGCGATCTAACAGTATCAAGTATCGAAAACCTTACCTATTAAATCGAACAGTTTAATTTCAGTAAATCTTTGTAATGTTTTTGTAGTGTTTTTTGTGACTCTGCACATCTTATAACTCAATGTACTACTTTTAGGTGTCTTTCAATCGAAGAACGTATCACACAAGTAAAGAAAAAAACGATTTTGCCTAAACTGCCTCAGAAAGGGTCACAATATAGTTGCTTGTAAATCTAAATTGATATGCAAACAATGGAGCAAAAAGCATCATACGCTTATTCACATCGAATCTCAAAAAGCAGAGCCATCTGAAGCTGCTTCATCTGAGAGTAAGCCTGAGATAGCTCTAACTAACATTAATCATTCTCAAATACTACCTACTAGTATTGTTTTCGTTATGGATAATTGCAACAATTGGGTAGATTGCAGAGTACTTTTGGATAACGGCTCTCAGTCCAACTTTGCAACGAGCGAGCTCCTCAAAAGAATAAATTTACCTTACACCACAATTCCATCAACTATTTTGGGTATAAATCGTTCAGCAATTGAACTAAATTAAAAAGCTGGAATCGTGCTACGTGCTAAAAACAATAATTTTCAAGCTATACTGGATTGTTTAGTAGTATCTAAAATTACCGACAATCTGGCGCATATATCATTTAACAGTCCGTGTATTAACATTTTGTCCAATGCCAAATTAGCCGATCCTACCCTTAACAAAGAGGGTATAATTGACATATTGTTGGGAACATGAGTATTTTGCCAGTTATTATGGGTAGGCCAGATAAAATTAGGCATGGGCATCTGGATTACTACCAACGAATTCAAAGGCCAGCTCTGCACTTTTGGAAGCACTGGAGCAAGGATTACATCGCCGAACTTCAAATCAGATGCAAATGGTCCGTCAATTTGCTGCGCGTAGGTGACCTGATTCTTCTGCCTGAAGATAACGAATCACTTTGAATTGGAAGCTAGGTCGAGTGCTGGAACTTCATCCTGGAGCTGATGGCATAGTTCGGGTGGTGACCGTGAAAACGGTCGAATCATGTAGTGAAACAAATTTGTGTGTTACCGGTGCTTGTTGATAACCAAACTCATTAAATTTATACTAGTTATAAATGAATAGATTTACGTAGACTGGAGTTTCTATTGTTTCATATATTTATTCAAGATTTACTTTACTTTGTATATTCATATAATTCATTATGATCACTTTAATGTAATTTAATTTTGAAAGCTAATACCTTCAAGGCGGGCGCCGTGTCTAGATTTAAATTTAGTTTTGAGTTTCGTGCCACTCTCATAATATATTCTTACTAAATGTAGGGGAAAATAAGACGAGAGAATTGGCATCGAATTCGTTGTTGCACATGCAACGTATCGTCTGTATAAATAAAACGTTAAAAGTTTATCAAGACTTATTCTTTGAACAACGACAAAGCTAAACTAAAAGAGGTGAAAAAAACTCCAGCAACGATAATTAACAACTACGAATACCTATATTTTAACATATTCAGATCTAATTTAGTTAAACCGTCAAGAATGTCGTAAAACATAAAAATGCAGACGAAAATGTCTTAAACAGCTAGGAACGTGAACGTTAAAACATTATCCATCTGCCTTTGAAAATTATTTTTTGCAAGAGAATGTCGAATGGTTTTATTGTAAGGGGTTACATATTATTTGATATAGGTAAATGAATAAGACAATGCAGATTGAATTAGTTTCTAATTTGCTATATTTCTAATAAATGCTTTACAGAATCTTACTGGCTAGACAGTAGAATTTTATTTGTATAGTACTTGTTGATTTCAAAGAATTATGTTGTTGAGCTTCATTTTCCTTTTCCACTGAAACAAACACAAAATATTATTAAATGAAAAATTATCATGTTGGAATATAGTTATTTTATTATCTATATCACTATTAGTAGGGACAAATAGGAACGTTGCAAGAATAATTTTTTTAAATTTATTTTAGCTGTGAACATTAGTATTAGTATTTTTCATGAAAGTTTTAAATTTTCTTGAAAATATGTTATAAACTTATTTAGAAAAAGGAGTTACCAGTAGATAGAAACAATATTATTGAACAAATAAACAAAGACAAAATTAAAATGTTCGTTTTTAGTACTGTATGATAAGAGCTGATAACTGATATTGAGCTATTTATTAATCAGTACCTGTATTTTTTGGCGGTTAGCGAACGAGGTGCTGAATAAAGTAGCGAATAAATAAATCTAGAGATGTTCAATAAATTTTTCCAATTGCGCGCTAATATCCAAATTTATTGAACACAAAATCGTTATATGTATGTGTAGAGATTTTGGAGCAAAGAAGATTTTCGAAAAGTCTTTGCCCCGCCTCAAGTATATCAAGTATAGTCGTTTCATTCAATAGAATATAGTGCAGGATAGAAGTATATTTTATCGACGAGTAGGGCTTATTTTTAATTCTGTGGTAAATTCTATGCAGTAATAGATACTATATTTACCCTCCTTTTCCCCAGGCCCCAGAGCTGCTGTTACTCCACGCTCCAGCTGAACCACCTCCACCGCCGCCTCCACGACCTCGGCCTCCACCACCACCTCCGCATGTATTACATCCTCCTTTACCCGGTGAACGCTTGAAACGTCTGTCAGTTGGTACTCGGTCATTTGCCACATTTTCCAAAACCGTTCCTCTCAACATAGATTTTGGTAGCAGACGAATTATTAACAATCCGTTTTCTGGAAGTTTTTGAAAATCTCTTCGTACATCTTCGTCTTCATCAACGCTGTTACTTCTTGCTTGATGGTTATTTTCGAAATTCAAGGCGTATACGAGGCCGTACTGGCTGTTAACATTTCTCGGGTCAGTAACTTCGGCGTAGTCGGCTTGTATCGAAACGAAGAGGGTTGCCAAAACGGCTACGAAACTCAACAGTCTTCTCATCCTTGATCACTGTTGATGACTGCCCAAACGTACCATCGGAAGTCTTTATATACATGCAGATTGTTTACGTTTACCATTGTCCAATCTTGACGATACCGCATTACTAAAAATTTGATTAATTTCCATAGTGATTATAATAAAAAAATATATTGCATATGTAGATTATGCGCACGACCGCAGTGTGTACATCCCCCGCTATTATTTTTCCACTGAAATCTTCTTTAATTGTTACAAGAGAATTCGGATAACCTTTTACAGTAGTATGCCGACGTTTTTGTTAACTTTATTTTAATATATGAACGTAGCACTTATGTAACTAATTTATTATAGGTACGGGCGTAATTATGTTAATTTTTCAACTGTTATTGTGTATCAAATACGATCTTACGAAGATAATTTTATGCAAAACAATGACCTTAGTGTATCCACGTGGCACTAAGACAAAATTTTACCTGGGAAGTTAAATTCTTGTAGGTAATACATGCATCGATAACACTTCTTCAGATTTTGCAGAAGGTGTGTCAAAAAATGCCTTTAAAAACTAGTTTTAGAACTGGACAACTTTATCATATTTTAGCAGCTACGGTGTTTCCTGTTTGGGAAGTCATTGACATTGCGCTATTAATTATTGAAGCAAATTCATTTTTTTTTTGTTACTGTCGAGTAGAGAACTGAATTTAATTTTGCAGTTTTACTTGGTTTGAAATAATAAGAATACAATGCGTTTATGCAACTAAATAAATTTCCAGTAAAATGCTCTGCAACAGAGGTAGTTAAGTCAAAGCCAAATTCATTGCCAAAGTGGCGACTTCGTGCATTCGTGCATAATCTTTGTTTCAACTTTAAAAACATAATAGGTGAAATTGCTTTTGATGCACATATCATAAGTTCATAATATGGTGCGCGAGTATTTCATTTGCTGATGACACAATCGTTACATGCGTTTATGGAGATTTTGGAGCAAAGAAAATTTTGAAGTTTGGTGATATGAATTATAGAACTCAATGGTTTTGAACATATTCAAAAATTCCTTGCTTATTTTGTAAATTAGTATTGAAGGCGTTCCCACCAAAATTAGGTATTGTAGTCAGGTCCTAAAGTATCCCGGTGTTACCATACGTGACGTAAATTTTCTTATTTTAAATGGAACATCCTGCATATTCTTTACGTTTTTGGAAAGATAATCGAAAGACCAATCCAACAGTACCGTATATGTTATACTTTAGCCTAAGAAATGTTGTGATACGCAGAAATGAAGGTTTTGGTAATCTATTTTCTTATGTTTACTTATGGTATAGTTTTGGCACGAATTATGCAAAATTGCTGGTTCAACATTAACATTGCGTAAACTTGGCAATAATTATTACTTTGCCCATGATTATTTAACAAATTGTTCAATAATTTTAACCTCATTATCTTCTCTTAAATCTTGTTTTACTTAGCGCAAGTTTCCAATATTTTTGTCCCTACAAGAGTAGCATTCATTATATTATGCTTCCTGGTATTTGTTGACAAAATTTCCTAATATTAAAATTATTTGGGCTATTGAAAAATCAACAATGTAAGGAACTGGGAAATAAGCACATTGTCTATCAAAAACTAACAAATTTAAATAAACCTACCGTAATTGATTAATTATTATAATGTTTGATAAAAATAAAAAAATGCAGGATACAACAACAATTAGTACCAAGAGTAATTTACGTTTCTAGGAATGAACTTGGACTGTTTGGCAATTGTTATCTAAAGGGGAACTCTTTGGATCAATCTGGTGTTACAGTAGGCAATTTAGAGCTCTTTCCTGGCCAAGTCTGCATGACAAATACTGATTACCAAAACCGTTATTGCCACATTTTTCCAAAGAACCGTTTTTGCATACAGGGAAATATAACATTCTTGCCAATTGGCTATAGCAACAACACCATGGCTTACTAATTATTATTCCTTTGACTAACGACTGTTACTGTCAATAATTGTTAATAATAATAATACCAAATACATTGAAGGATATGCAGATTGACTGCCATATCGGGCTGCAGTCTGCGTGCCACTAGGGCTGGCTGGAATATAAACAAACAAACTGATCCACAAAGATTCTAACTCTAAGGTTCGCCATTGTTATTGACTGTCAATTCGTTGTGGCTGCACTGTTCGTTGTCTGTCAGTGTCAACTCTTGTTGGCCTCCGCTACGTATATCAGGATCTTTTCCATATTACCAGAGGTCGCATGTTATGTTGGGTTGTCATCTTCAAATTTGACAATTGTAGATGACCCCCAACATATTTATACTTAAAAGTCATTTATACAATCCTAATATCTTATTATTTATTTATTATTGATATGTATGCAAATATAAATAATAAATTTATACGAATAATATGTAAACATATACCATATGAAGACACATTCAAATTTCCGAATATTTGAACAAACTGATATATATGATCAGCATTATTATTTCAAAAGATATAGCTAAATTTAACTACTCCGTCTGCTTATTTGAGCGATTTATTATATTGCAGCATTTAATCGAATACGTATTTATACATAACACTTCTCGAAAGGTCAGCTTTACATTTTAAAGGCGTGTCAGTTTTAACGAATTTATTAAGAATATAAGACCATAAAAACAACAACAAACTTACAGCATCGCACGTATGTATACAAAACTAGAGTCTTTATCATACAACAAGGTAATTCTAAAGTAAAATCGAGCGGGAGAAAATACTGATTTCAGGAAGATTTTTCACTTGATTGGATCAATCGCCGACATATTCGAGGATTGTATCTCTTCGACGAGATTGCTGTAATCGATTTTCCCCGGTTCCAAGGTAGGGACATTATTTGCATCGAGGAGACTAACTATGCACACCAACAGAAAATATATCACAACAGGAAGGAGGTACATTGGTTCTCTTCTCCTAGCCGGAGCGTTCTCAGAGACGGAATTACGGGTTTCAGCTTTTATCACTTTAATGGAGCAGTCGGCTTGTGTTTTATTTTCTTGCGGGTTTTCTTGTGCTATCAGCTGCAATTCACGGTCGATACTAAATCAAATTAAGCGGAATATGTGTTGTTTGCTCGCCGATCGATTAGGTAATGAAGTTTTTATTGGCTGCTTGCCGATGACGTGTCATATGTTAATTTAACGCGATATTGTATATTTGTTTACTTGCTACACAAGGTGAATAAATTGGGCGAATAAATTGTTATTTTGTTGAATTGGGAAGTGATATATAGTGACTATTGTAATAAAAATCTTATATTCCGTCTTATAGTTAAGTATTGAAGTATTGGTCGTATCTGAATGGTATCCGGAAATGGTTATAGTTACCAATCAAGTAATGGTTAATGGGCGAAGAATATAACGCATTAATTTTCATAATGAAATCAAACCTGTAAATAATTTATATTTGAATAAGATCTATTGTCTGAGATATCAGCAAACGTTATAGGTATAACTATTGATGAAAACCCGAAATAGCATTTACATATTAAGGGTGTACTGCTGCCAGGGCAAAATTTATCTGCGAGTACGAGACGAAAGTTCGAACTGTGTCGGTTCATTCTGGGGGTAGTATCATAAAATACTTCGTATGAAACGTTATCAGTGATTTGTAATAGGTACAAAAAAGTATATTTGCGTTTTTTTTTCGGCCGTAAGAAATGTCATAGTGGGTCGCATCTTGGACAGCCCTGTTCTAAGCGAATGTATTCAACAAAATACGTGATGATATGACATGTTAAACTTTTTTTAAAATACAGACTGGATTGCTCTGCCGCGTCTTTGCCGAATGCTGAGAAATATTACACTCTTACAAATGAATGAGATTGTTTATGCTTCTTTATGTATAAAAAAATTCTGGAACAATTCATGAAATTCCGTGATAATATACAGGATGTTCCATTCAAAAAAGTTATATTGCATGAACTAAATATGGCAACGAAATAGTGTACAGGATTCTATTTAAAATATCAAACTTATATGGTGCATTGCGGGAATTGATATGCTTGAATATAATTTTATTTTACCTCCGAATATGTTTTTATTTGATAACCTTCTCTTTAAGTTCCTCAGAGAAGCAATTGTCGGCCACACTCACTCTAAGTGCAGACTCTGTAAACAATTGGTTTGATTAATATAATAAAACTGAGTAATTTAATCTGTAACGAGTAATATAATTAAGTTGGTGATTTTATGATTGTGCATATATTTTAATGTCTGTATCATATTGATGTTACAATTATAATTTATTCATCTAAACTTCCGTAAATTACTGTGAAAAAGTTTGCTCCAAATTATTTTTCTCTCAGTTCTACTATTTTGTAATTTAAAAGGAGTGGGTAAATAATATCAGTTTCAACGCAAAAAACTGTTTTATTTGTGACGAGCACTGTTCTCCCAAATAACGACAGCATACCTAATCCGCGAGTAACAACAACCAAGTAAACCAAACGTAAAACATCGTCGCTATCAATATTTTTTAATTGACTAATAACAAAACGAATGCTACTTAATCGCTTATATATATAATAACTGCAGGCCAATCTGTCCGTTATTGATGAATGGTGTAAACAGAAAAGAATCTCCCTGAATATTGCCAAGCGTTCAGTTGTATCTTACACTAGATGTATTTCTCCAGTATTTTTTAACTATTCTCTAAGCACATTTCTATTATCAGAAAATTTGAAGTTTCGGACTTGGGTGTATTAATTGTTTCACAACTTACTTTTTCTCAACATGTAACAACGCTTTGCTTGTCAGCGTCCAGATCTTTAGGTTTTCTTATAAGATCATGTAAGTCTTTCCGTAATATATCTGCAATTAAAACTGTTTATTATGCTACTGTACGTAGTAAACTGGAATATGCATCCCTGGTATGGTTTCCCTACTACATTAATCAACAACTTTCTGTTGAAAGAATACAGAGAAAATTTCTCAAATATTTGTCTTTTAAGATCACTGGTGTTTACCCTGAAAGAAATGTAGATTCCATTAGTTTGTTAAATCATCATAATGTTGAAAGTTTATCTCACCGCCGTGAGCGATGTAGTGCCACATTCATGCTTAAATTGCTACAAAACAAAATTGATTCTCCATCCTTGCTTGCTGCGGTTAATTTTAATGTCCCACCGCATAGTACTAGATATGGTGCTATAATTAATACACCAAGGGCTAGGACGAACATTATGATGAAGTCTCCAATTTACGTTATGTCAAAGAACTTTAATGTCTTCTATTCCAATTACTTGGAACTATAAGTTATTTATGTTTGTTAGTACTAAGGTTTTTGTATTTTTCTATTGCTATTTTGCTCGTTTGTTTATTCTTTGTAGCAATTAGGATACTGCACATGTATTTTGTCTTTTTTATTAAGTTGTCCTGTAATTGGCTTTCGCTGTTGGACGAATAAACTTATTACTATTATATATTAAATCAGTCTTTTCCTTATTAAATTCCACATAGTCAAGAATATTTCTCAGCCTAGTTTTAAATAAAATTACTTTGTCTTTTAGCGATAGATTTTTAAATTGTTCTGGAGGCATATGTTGAAATTTTGTGTAAGGTAGTTATCAACTGTTAACGTATATCCAGAATACCCTCCTACTATCCTTCCACTACCTTCAGGAGAAATATGGATAATCTCTTCTCCACTTTTCAAATAACTAAACTAACCAATAGTGCTGTATCCTGTATTCCATAGTGCTCCAATTTCTACGATGATCTGTACTATCGAAAGTCCAAAAGTTGTCGCAAGGAACTTTTTTCCTCTGAAATGCAGAAAAAGATACCTTCGGTAAAGTCAAACAATGCAGTCTCTCTACTTCTACTATTTAGGGAAGACATGCTGCAATCAATTGATGAGCTTCCGTTTTTTGAAAGAATTAAACAAATGATTAAACACCAATTTCTCAAACAACTTAGAAAAAAATAAAATAGTCTGTATTTTCTCGAATGTGATCGGTAGGTTATTTTCAAGCCATTCTCAAAGATGGACTTATTACAGAGACAAGCAATTGGGAAAATGATCACCACAGAAGCCAACTCTAACTTACCGAGTTGAGCAGTAAATTAATTCATTCGGCTCAGAGAACTCCGTTGTATTTCGATTCATGAAACCCAGATCCTTAAGTACACCAATAGTATTTTGTATACGATTAGTCAAATTTAACAATAAAATATTTAGCAATATGTGGAGGTAACTCGTTATTCATACACATTATTAATATTACTTTGCGGAATGATGAAAATTACCAATTTCTCTGTAAATCATTCGCATATAGCACTTTTAGCTTTTAACTACAGTCGCAATGTCTAAAAATAAAATAAAATTCTTGAAGTGAAGGGACCCAAATTAAGAATGTCGTGAAGCCTTTCGAGAAGTGTCAGCCATCAAGATTTCGATCTTTACCTTCGATAAATGACCAAAATACATTGAGATTATTCCGAATCATTTCCAATTATAGCTTTTAATTTTGCTCGATATAGTTTGCATTTATTTAAGTTAAAGCGGTTGAGTTTTTCTCCTCTGCTTCTTTAATTCTCATAATCAATTTTATTTCTGTTTTGAATGCATGTAATGAGGAAAATATTTAATGTTTATTCTGAAAACTAGCCCATATTCCTTAATTTGTCAACAGAATATACAAACACCTAAAATATTTCCGCCAATATTTGTTACTACAGTAGAAGTTTGATGCGGAGGCCAAGAAATACCTTGACTGGATATTAGATGTCAGGAGGTTTTGTGCCTTCACATGATTTCTTATGAATGAGTCTATATACTCGTATTATGACCAAAATTCATTAACAAAATTAAACCATATTCTTTGCTTTTCAAATAGAATATGCAAAAAGTTAAAGAGATCTATCGCTAAAGTTCATTATTGCTAGAAAGGTACATAAACATTGCTTCCATAAGTAAATTATCAAAATTATGAAGGTTTGAAGTCTATGGAGGAAAGCATGGAAGATAACGAAAGATAAAATACAATGATACTTTTATATCAAATTTATTTAGCTCAGTTACACACATACGTATTCCAGATATCACTATTTCGTATAGAAGCCTTTTGAATCTTCTTATTTTCCTTTGCCACTGAAAAGAAAAAAAAAATTTTAGTCAATGTTTGTTATAATTAAATAAACAGTTCTAAGCTTAGTTCAACTATTTCTAATTGCCTGAGTACATCTGTACTTGTGGGAATATTATTAATATACTGAACATATAGCTCTTGATATTTTATTACGGTTTTAATATTAAATGACATTTCAAAAGTCAATTTTTCAGTTTGCTCCCAGCAATTCATTCAATGTAGTTTGTTACACACATTTCAAAAGCATTTAGGTATGTACATTTGCAGATTTATAGCATTACATTCCATACTTTTAATGATTCCAAATGTAATTTTGATACTTACTATGATCCTGCTGAGCTAGAAGATTGACTCCAGGCACCAGCTTTTCCGCCGCCGCCACCACCGCCACCTGGTCCGCCGCCATATCCGCCACCTGGTCCGCCGCCATA
>LR737380.1:17243005-17658414 GCA_902655005.2 Marronus borbonicus | reverse complement strand
CCGCCACCTGGTCCGCCGCCATATCCGCCACCTGGTCCGCCGCCATATCCGCCACCTCCTTGATGGCCTCCTCCTCCTCCGTGGCCTCCAAATCCGCCACCAGGACGACCTCCAAATCCGCCACCAGGTCCACCTCCAAATCCGCCGCCTCCATGTTTGCCGCCACCGCCACCAAAGCCACCACCTCCGCCACCGCCTCCGCCACCGCCACCGCCGTAGCCTCCACTAGCGTTGGCAATACACACAAGTGTTGCCACAACGATGAAACAACCTAAGCACTTCATTTGCGTACGAGTACTTAACTGGAACTGTCTTCAGATTTGATCCAAGTTGTCTTTTATAGGCAGAAGCTGGATTGTTAATTTTTTGTGCCATATTCCCAATTATTCGCGTTTTTTTTAATAATGAGCTAACCACAATGGGTTTAAAATATCCCCGATACTCAGACGTAAAAAAAATGTATTAGTACATGGAAGCTAAATTCTTGCTGGATATCGTAGTCCTATTATACCTATTATGAAGCTTAGAATTGATGGGTCTTAATAGATAATAAACACCGGTCGTTTTTTTTACATCTATTATTCGAGGTTACGTAATAGTCATTATTTAGGTGCTAATAAGCTATTTGTTATTAGAATTATGCAGGGACTGTACTTCATACAGCGAGGTTCTTAGATATTGTTCAAGGTCTTCCGATAAGCTCCTTCTCTACGCGACTTTTATTCTATTTGTATTCCTATCGAAATTCATTTTGGGTCGTTGAGACAAAATTGACCATAATTACCTGTCTACGAGCGTATAGATTTGCAAAATATACGGTAATGGGACCTTGTGCATTAAAATAAAAGAAATGCATTTATATTGTTGAAAAAAAAAATGAAAGGATTAGCCTCCATTGTTCATAGAATAATATGAAATGTCAAAGGTATTTAGACATTAAATGTTATTGAATTTCATACTATAATATTACTTTTGCTAGGTACTGGTGCCATTTATTAGCGCTAAATAGTAAACATTTTGAAGGTAAGCGTACTTTCTGATGATAATGAGAAAAATTTGATTTTGGGAAACGGAAATAACAACTTTTATACAAATTAAAGTAGCCTATAAATTTCTTCAAACATTATTTTGATTAGGTCACAAAATTCTTTCATAAATTTTATTTATATTTATGCGGGAAAAGTTATCAAATGGAAGCTATGCCATTGCTGTACGTGGTTATAAAATTGTCTAGTGCCAAGAATGCGTCTGTAAGTACATCTTCCCATTAACAACATTTTTCCCCAATTTTATTAAGTTAATCATGAAACAAATAAATAAGAAATACCTGGGAATGCTTAGTTCATAGTGCAGGATAAGGCACCGATTCTTCAACATTCCCGTTATACAACGACTTTAACCCTACAATGAATATGTCACGCCTAATATCGTTACAGTAGTTGTTGAAATCATTCACATCCTCTGTATTGATGCTACCAATGCAGTTTGTACAAATATAGATGGCAACACTTGCAGTTTTATCCGACAGCTATTTGTTTTCAATCTAAAACAACAAAGATGCAGTATGCAATTTTCCTCAATTATTCAATTAGCAATGAAGAATTCCGGCTAAACAGATATAACAGGAGAGCCGGATTATTTAGAAAAGAGCTAGATAAAATTAGCCAAGCTAGCTTAACAGTGGTCCTGTACAGGACATAGCTTCTTAAAAAAAAGATTCTTGCTGGGTTTATTTGGATTGGTTACAGTTGAGGGAGCCAATATTCCCGAAGGAGACGTTGCAGAGGAAGAGAAGGGAAATCAGTTTCTAAAAGTTATAAAAGCATAAGAAATACCAGAATTGGCAGGGAATAGTATCACTGAACACGAACCGGAAATACCAGGTAAACAACATATAAGTATCGGCAACCTCCGCACCACACAAGTTTAATTTATTATATAATAATATAATAAAATAAAAAGTCCGGGACGGCCGTTTCGAGGACACGAATGGTCCTCATCATCAATCAGCAAGAAAAGAAAAAAACCCATTTATAAAAAGCAGTATTTGAAAACAAAGAAATCGGCAGCCGAAAGCTCAGACGTCGCTGTTGAATTAGAAGGTGTAAAATTTGCGTTCAATCGAAATTGCAGATGCTATCTTTGCATTTAATAATAGACTAATATAATGTTACGTTTTCATTATGTGATGTTTTAATTTTTTTTCTGATGAACTTTGTGTTCCTTATTTGTGTAATAGTTTACATTTTTTTGTAAAAGGATCAATTTTTTGTCTTTATTTTTGTGTTAGAAGTAATTAAGTTTTTGCTCAATATTTTCGTGATATAATTAAGTTCAATATTTTGGTTTTGTTTTGGTTTTATTTATACTATAATGTTCAGTTGTGACCAAAAACATTTCTAATTATCAATCGTCTCGTTTTTAAACCATCTAGGTAATTATTATAATTTTGATTATTTGCTTGGCGAATTAAAAGTTTCTGAACTATTGCCCACAATCCATGGTAGAGAATTGGTATTGATTTTTGAAGCCAAAACTCTTTGTATCAATGTTTAAATTTTACTTTGAGGTCTTCGTTAGTTATGCGTTTTACGATCTCGTCTTCCAAATTTCTTCTTTAGTATTTGCATTTGGGAAAGGATCTATAATTCAACTCGGCATGTTCATGTTTAAAATATTTTAGAAACGCTCCGCAAAATCAACATGAAGAATGAAGTAAATCTTCGTGTTTGTCTTTATAATCACCTCTATCTAGATAGAAGAAGTTATTTTCACTGTCTCAACGGCCTTAATTTGCCTCTGGTTCGACTGCCACCCCCATGTAAGGCTCAAGCTTTTACTACTTAGACTGTTTAGAAGTAAATTTGCGTAATTTCGTTTTAAATAAAAGCTCAAGTAAATTGGCCAAGCTTAATAAGAGCTGGTAAATTAGTTGGTAAGTAAATCTACTGTGTTTCAAAGGAAATAAAACCTGAATTAAAAAAAGAAAAAACACGGAATTATGTTAATTTTAATCTTTAAATTTATTGTTGTTTAAACATTAAACAAAGATAGGCGACGACAGCTTAAAACTTCCAACGACCCGAACCTAATTTCACGAAAAATCTTCAGAGCCGTCTCTGCACCTATTCATTAATTTTAATTGCGCAAGAGTCACTTGAGCAAATCTTTAACAGAATTTAAACAATTAATTACCGACGTGCTAAAAATATCGATTCACTTACGTTCGCTAATTTTTTATTTACTTTTATCGTTCTCTTACTGTGTACATAGTAATAAATACGACTACAAATGTTGTTTTTGTTGTTCTACTGTGTTACTGAGTTGCTGTTACTATGAATGCACACATGTTTATTTTACGAATTTATTTATAATTAGGGGGTAATAAGTTTGGGAATGATGTAATGTTATTTTGTTTGTTTGTGATGAGGTTATGTTACTCTTTTTCTAAAATAAGTATGTTTCAAACGCTAATTTACTCAAATTCCTTCTTTTTTTGCGTAAAGACCCGGTTATACGGTGCCTAGTTCGATTTTGGCACGACGAATCTTGGGTCGCGGATACTGGTAACATATACGGTTTGTCATGGTTCCGAGATTTATGGGTAGGTACCTTGATCGCACAAGAGGACGAATCTTGAAAAATACGTACTTTTTAAAAAAGTACTAAAAATGCGATTATGCCCGGCGTAAATTTGTTTTTTAAATTATATAAGAGGTAAAATTTATACATTAGTATACATAAGACAAGCAATCGACATAAATAAAAAGTAATTTGACACAAGAAGAAATCCCGTTGACATACGCATCTGATATTTAAAAAAATGCTGTTGGAGCCGGATGTTACTATAACATCTTGTCGAATTAGAATGCAATCAATATTACCGTTCTTTAGCTAGGACAGTGATCGTGTACATTATAACAATACTTCCGAACTTCTCTTAATGATGAGCTTATCAGAATATATACCAGAAAACTGGGGACTCTATCTGGATAGTTCTAAAAGTCGCTTGAAATGTCTGTTATTACACAATGGAAATAATTTTGCGTCAATTTCAAATGGTCATGGTCGACCTTTAAGAAAGAGTATGGCATATTAAATTAATCTCTCTAAAATATTTCGTAGACTCAGGATCAATAGTCTGCATGCATCGACTTAAAAATGGTGGACTTTTGTTCTTAGACTGCAAAGTGGATACACTACCGTATGGCCATATGGCCTAAGAGAAAACCTGACTGTAGGCAAAGCAAACATCATTAATCAGGCCCTCGTAGACAAGGAATTCTTTTTGCTTTCTCCATATCAAACTGGGGTTAATAAAACAGTTTAAGGCTTTGAGTAAGTCAGGTAATTATTTCAAATATGTATATTTTTAGACGGTTAACAAGATTGCAAGCTGGTTAAGGATCACATATATGACTAAATGTGGCAGAGAGAAACAGGGTGAATAATTTTACCAAGATAATGATAAATAGATCATATGATGGCCGACTACTGTCAGTGTTTGCTGAGGGATTGCCCACAAAAGGAATGGTTCTCATATCTCTTATTACTTTAATATAAGAATATATTACATTGAGTTTCCTAATAAAGTTTAATTCACAAACTTAGAAATTACTATTTTTATTTTTCTTCCACTTTTCTTTATAAATACCTACGCATATACTGGAACCAGACGAGGAAAAGTAATGGTCAAGAGCACGAAGCTACCCTAAAGCCGACTCGAATGAATATATTAGTAGCAGTTTTCACGAATATACGAATCCCAGTTACTGATATTGCTCTTGTATACGATGTTATCTAATGAAGTTATATTACTATTATTATTAGAAACCACACATAAAGAAGCATTTGCAACAGTTTGTTTGAAGAATCCAATTAAGTACCTAGGTTCCAGAGTAACGATAACGTCTGTGGACAACGAATCTCACAGACCACTTTGATACTTTTACGTCGTCAACTGACGAACAGTTAATTAAAAGTTCTATGGTTTTCCGAACCACGGATTGTGTAATCAGTTCCGTGCGTATTTTTTTTTTTGAAATGACAATAGCAACACATTACGGACAAATGTGTTGCTATTGTTATCTTTTGTTCATTATTCACTAACCTTTTCAAATCGATTTGGTAGTCGTTGATTTAGCTTATAATAAGTCTGTGTGTGAACTGAAGTATGTTGAAAAATAATACACTTTTTTTATAAATACTTTCGTCTTTTTGTAATTATTATATTGTTAAGAATCTGAAAAGAGTAAAATACACCTAATTCTTTTAAAGTAGTTTTATTTTCTTAGAAATTACATTCCATTCTTTATAAAAATGTATTATTACACATTATGTAAGTATGTATAAGTAATCAAGTCTTAATATTTTATTTAGTAAATCACCTGGTGCGGATGGAAGCTTCATTTCCCACTGTAACGAAGAAAATATGAATTACATACTATTAAATATTATTTATATTAATAAAATAAACTTACTGTTTTCCGTAACCTCCGCTGTTACTGGATGCTTGCGCCGATGCTGATGCCGATGCAGAGGCAAATGAACTGCCTTTGCCGCCACCGCCTCCATAGCCACCGGAGCCACCTCCACCGTGGCCACCTGCGCCAGCGCCGCCACCACCGTGGCCACCTGCGCCAGCGCCGCCACCACCGTGGCCACCGCCACCACCTCCTAATCCACCTCCTCCAAAACCACCATTACCACCGCCTCCGCCTAAGCCACCAGATCCTCCATATCCACCAGCGCCACCACCTCCGTGGCCGCCGGCACCCCCAAGACCACCGCCGCCTCCAAGGCCACCGCCACTTCCAAGGCCACCGCCGCCTCCATGCCCACCGCCGCTTCCACTTCCACCTCCAAGGCCACCTTTATCAACATAAACGCCACCAGTTGCAAATCCGTCAGAGCCACCTCCATGTCCACCGGCACCGCCAGAACCACCGCCGAATCCTCCAGATCCTGCTCCACCTCCACCGAAACCCCCGGAGCCTCCGGAGCTACCACCGAATCCACCGGAACCTGCTCCTCCGTGTCCACTAGCGCCTGCCCCACCACCTCCAAATCCTCCGTTGCCTCCACCAAGGCCACTTCCGCTGCCTCCACCAAGTCCGCCTCCGCTACCTCCGCCAAGTCCACCTGCGCCACCTCCGCCGTGTCCACCAGCTCCACCGGAGCCTCCTCCAAATCCTCCAGAACCTCCGGCCGAGCCTGCTCCACCTCCTCCAAAGCCACCAGAACCGGCGCCAGCGCCACCTCCTCCGTGTCCACCGGCACCTCCATTTCCTCCTCCCAATCCACCACCTCCTCCTAATCCATTACCTCCCCCTAGACCACCAGCCCCGCTACCACCATATCCTCCGGCTCCTCCCTTACCGCCGCCTCCTCCAAAGCCACCTCCAGCGCCACCGCCAGCTCCTCCACCCGCTCCACCACCCTTTCCTGCACCTAGGCCGCCTAATAAACCGCCTAGACCACTACCGCCGCCGAGTCCACCACCTCCACCAAAACCACCTCCTCCTCCAAATCCACCTCCGAAACCACCGCCACCTCCAAAACCAGCTCCTCCACCTCCGCCGCCGCCTCCGTATCCGCCTTCTTTAGTATCGGAAGAATGGCGACGAACTCTTGGTATCGCTTTCAGTTCCTGCGAAATAATTGATAACTGTTGACGATTTATTTCAAAAACAAAGCCGAGGCATTAAAAAGAAAAAAAAAATCATTTCCAAAAAATTATTTGCTAATGAATAAAATTTATTTAATAAGTAGAAAGGAAGAAACAACACATAAGTATCGGCACCCTCCGCACCACACAAGTTTAATTTATTATATAGTAATATAATAAATAGTCCTCGAAACGGCCGTCCCGGACTATTTATTATATTATTATATAATAAATTAAACTTGTGTGGTACGGAGAGTGCCGATACTTATGTGTTGTTTACCATACTACGCCACAGTCCTTGCTATCATTATTAGAAAGGAAGAAATTCTCTATTTCTCTCATTTAATTACAACAAGATTTAAGTTAAAAATTCAGTAGTGAAATGCGAATTAGTCAAATATAGTTGTATTAAATTGTTCATTAATCATTGCCCGAATAGATAAATATGAAAGTTTGTTTCGTGACCATTATTTATTGTAGAAATTAATTCCAGAATTAAGCTGATACGTGTATCATAGAATCTGGAATGATTTTCTACAAATTAAACAAAACATGAATAAGTTAAGGAATACGGAATCTTAACCTCTGGTTTCTCTAAAGCCTTTCCATCGGCCGGCCTATAGTAGATCCCATCGGGTAGATTCTCATCGTCAGGCAACGGATTAATCAACAATAAACTGGGCAAGTTTTTCTGATCACTTTCCGGTATCGCGTTAGACGCGCTCTTGTCCGTATCTCTTGGCGAGAATACGTCTATGAGATACACGACACCCACCTTCTTTGGTGATTCTGATTCCGCGATGACAGCGACTGTCGCAAGGAGCACCACCGCGAATAGTACACTCGGTGGTAAAGCCATGTCTGTAACTGATGCTCCTCGAATACCATCCATTGTCTTTTATAGTCGTATCAATGCAGTGGGTTCTTATTATTGTTGTTAGTCACGATGCTTATCCTAGGCGTGTGTTAACACAAAAGTAGTTATATAACGTAAAAATGAGAAAAAATACTACGAATTTACTAGCAGTGCTATTATAAGGTATGTTGGAGTATATAATAATGTAATGTCAAAAATATAGCTAACGATAATTAGTATTGCGGGATTCTTCGATCCTGTACATGGGTTTTTCTAAACTTCAACTTTTATTTCGCGCACTAAAAATAGGATGGATGCTATTATTACGTAGATTTGATGAGCTATTAATGTCAGGATATATTTATCTTTTTATTTACGTTTTTTTGGTTTGTTGTGTAAAATTATGATTTACCATATTAATAGTTTTACATAAAGTTCGTCCACAAAAGCTGAAGAAGCACGCCTAGAGGCAGATAATATTTAAGGATTATTATCAAATCTCTTGTAGTTATGATGATAATTAGAAATTACAAGCGACACATTTAATTATTGACCCAGACATGCAATCAGATGATGTTTTTTAAAGTAGTAGTAAAGCGTTCAAATTAAGTACATAAAATATTTACGTGAACTGTTTTTTACAAAAACAACGAAAGAACTTTTTTGTACAAATCGTTTTATTGTTTCCAAAATATTGGCCATGTGAGATTTATATACATTTGCATGCGTTCTACCCAATTTTCGAAACATTCATTCCACTCTGAAGGTGGTATCTCCAAAACAAGATACTACCTTCAAAAGCTTCTACATGTGATAAAAATCGCTGTCCGCGTATTTTTATTTGGCATTGGAAACAAACAGAATTCTTGGGCGCTAAGTCAAGTGAATACTGGCAATGAAACTTTAATTCGCATTGTCACGGTCAAGGACAATACGATTTTGTTTTCTTTTCAATTCAACAACAATCAGGCAAACAAATTGTTGTATACCATTCACCATTAATTGTAATTCGTTCTTCCAAAGCAATGTCCAGAAACAAGCAAGCAGCGAACAATTTTTATTGGATTCGAAACAGTTGATTGTTGCTTCCTATATCAAATTTTTTGAAAATTTCCTTATACCAATTGACAGGACCCTTTTTTGTGCTTAGATCAAATTATGAGGGATTATCTTAAATGTTCTTGCAAAATCGAATGTACTGTAGTCTTCGATATGCCTAAGGTTGCCTTTATCTCACAATAAGTCACATACTGATCCTTTTCAACTGTGTTGCGCATAGCATCGATGCTTATTATAAATTAATGAATTATAAAATAATTAATGACGGAAGCACGAAATTCTGCAAACCAGTTGTAAACGCACTTCTCTGCTGGTGCTTCATTAATTAGTTGAGCGAAGCGATTCGATTATTATTGTGCTACACTTTTACTAAAATCGCCTAACAGAAACGATGTGAAATTCAATTTGTTTACAACATTTCTTTTTTTAACGCTCTCTGTAAACAAACTACTCGGCCATTTTCTGTGCTGTTACTTCTTCAACAATTCTACGAAAATCTTAGAAAATGTATTTACAGCTGTTAATTCCTGTGTGTTAGGTACATATGTGTATGTATAAAATCCTCGATAGAATCTTCTTTCATGAAGGTTCCATGTCCTGTCCATCAATCTTTAAATCTTCAACTCTTCGAATGTTCTGGGGCTCAATTTTCCTTTTCTTCATTTTCAAATGCTTAATGTAGTTTTACTTTCTTTGGGATTTCTGGTTTATTTTTTTAAATAAATATTGCGGTATATTACGGTTCGGAAAATAATTTTGTATTCCAAGGTCTAGATCTCACAAATTCTTTATAAACGCACACCTCCAGGCCAGAACTATAGTAAGGAGCCCATGAATTGTCAAGATCTTATCGAGCTACGTTTGAATGAATTTGTTATTGACCAGTAATAAAATATTTGGGATTTTTGATTTATTTTTTTTAATGGTGCATAGCATTTTGAGAAAAGGAAAATTTCATACAAAGTATAAAAAAAAGGAAATGTTAAGGATGTTATCTTCAAAAACTAAAAATGTTACAAATTTCCAGAGTTGTGTTTTTAATTGCCCTAGTATATTTTTTGTTTCTTTACAGCGTCCTGTTAAAAAGCATTCAATTCTCTCGCCGGACTCTGTAAATCCCTCGAAGTTTGTTAGAAATAGACATATGAAACACATTATGTTGATTTATATCTAGATAGATGGAGAAACTAAAAGCGTAGTAATATACAGTATGTATTAGTTATCGATCACCATGTATGCACTATTCGTACAATAAGAGCAATTTTACAAATACCTATTAGACCTTCTGTATTTAGAAACCCTGAAATTTTCGAAAGTTACCGTATAAGCGACTCCAACACATTATCCGTATTATTGTTATTCCGTTAACCGAGTCTCTCTGAAACCTGTTCTTATTTCTCTAGTGCTAACAGAAAAAATAACTTATAACACATCTAATTTGAATATAAATTATGCAGAATTTCGCCCGAGGTACCACCTCCGCAAGATTCACTTATGACCTCTCAACTTCTCTGAATCTGATCTTTTAGAAAAAGCCCCTTGGAAGAATATTTTAAGAAAGTGAGTTCACTGTTTATCGCTATGGTAATAACATTATCTCGGCAGGTGTGTAAATAGTCAAGCTTTCGATTGAGTTCAACCGCTAATGAAGTAATTGCTTTAATTTAAGAACTAATGGGATTAAGTTACGATTGCGAACGGTTTCTTGGAATGCAACAAGGATTTCACGATGTATTTTCTATCTGACTTGTGTAAATAATTGAGTAGTTTTGCTTTACATGTTCTATATGTAATTATATGCGCTATGAGTTGCCTTAATTATTATTACCGGATATTTGCTGTATAGTAAATACTATAAGATTTTCAAAAGAGGCGTGCGAATTTGAAACTATTTGAGCTACATGAGGACCATTTGCACTCTCTGTAAGGTTTCCCAGGTGTAAGCAGTTTAAAAAGTCTGCAGATCATTTAGTATTAATGGTCTTTTTAAAACTAAAAGTTGGCGTTTAGATTATTAACTGGTTGGTTGCTATCTCAATGCACGAATGACACCAGCTGAGTTCTAAACCTTCCGTAATTAGACAATTCGTCAACAGCTACAACAACGTTGGTGCCATTGATGAAGGTTGAGGTGCGGATAATGGGCTGATATTAAATGGGTATAAGACTGGAATAGTGTGATTTGTATTGAGCACTGTGTAATTCAGTAATAGCGTATATGTTCCATTCAAAGGCAAATTTATACCTGAAGCTTCATCGTGGCTTAATTGTAGGTCTTTATTTAAGATATGAAAACCATTATGCTAGTCTGGACGTTAAATTACATTTTGCAGTGTAGGATGTCAGGAAGGTTTGATAGGGTTGCAATCGATGCGTCAGTTTTATTTCGCTTACGTGGAGTCACTCTTACGCCCAGTGGAACGAAATAAAGTTTTGTTGGTCTAAACTCAATAACTGTTGAATGTGTTGTGAGATTTTCAATAAATGATGTACGTAATTGTTTTAGAGTTATGTCGTTATGAAATCATAAAATAATCGGAAAAGCTGCAAAACGTGTGGTCAAATTCTAGTTATATTTCTCAGCATGCAATTTTGCCGTTTTGTAAGCGTATTCTCCCAACTTATTTGCATCTACAGCTCTTGTAGTTGTTAATATTTGCAACACAATGTTTTTGATCGATACCTGTGATGTCACCTATGCAAAATGCATTTGAAAATAATCTACTAGCCGTATTCCCATCGTTACTATTTCGACTTCCTCGCCAATCTCGTTCTCCAACATATTTTCTCTTTGCCTCTTTCGTTGCTTTTTGTTCATATTGGAGTGGCAATAACTTTACAAAGTTATCCAAGCATGTAAGGATGAAAAGCCAAATTTGTCAGTGGCATCTATATTAGGACGTACACTCGTTGTTTTTAAACTATTCATATCTTTAGGTTTGTTTTCAAAATGTTTCTGGAGGTGCGGTCTAGGAGACTTTGCAGAATTACACTTGCACAGTAACGCTCAGCTTGCGCTTTTGGATTTCGTAATAAGGAGGTAACTACTTACACCTTCTTAATGTAGCACTACTAAATCCAATGGTTTTTGTTTAATTCGTTTCCTCATTCGCATCATTGTATGACTTACATGGACGACTGCCTTATGTGCTCGACTTAAACGATACATCTAAAGCTTCTTTTAAATTTACAATGAAATTTTCACATTAAAATCGTTCCCTGATTTTGTAAGCTTTAGTCCATTTAGTTTTGAATTGCGACAGTAAGTAACGGTTCAGTCACTTTTGTTATATAGTTTTCTAAAGTTCTTCTCAGATTTCTGCTTAACCATATTCAACTTTAAACGGAATATGGTCAATATTTTAGTATACAAAATGATATATATATACACTACCGGTCATAAGGGTTTACCCACTCTTAAAATATTACAAAAACAAGTCAAATACTAATGATAAAATAAACCTTTATTCTGTGCTTATACAAAGTACTTTAACAGTTATAAAAACAATATGCTTGTCAATTCTCTAACAATGATAATTATAAATTTACTTAAATTTGGGTTTCTTCAATATGTCCACCTTTCGCTTTTATTACTGCCGCACACAGTTTCGGCATTCTTTCTAACAGCTTCGCTAGTGTTAGTGGCTTTATTTTCCTCCACGTATTCTGTAGTCGCGTTCAAAGTACTGTTGCCGATGTTGGAGTAGATTTTCGTACCTGTCGATCGAGTTCCTCCCACAAAAGCTCGATCTGATTGAGATCTGGACTTTGGGGCGGCCATTTTATAACAATAATTTAGTTTTTGAGTTCCAGCTGTTCTAAATACTCACGGCATATCTTGGCAGTGTGTTTCGGATCATTATCATGCTGGAACACGAAGTTCTCACCGATTAATCGTGTTCCAGATGGGATACCATTCCTCTCCAAAATTTCCCTATAGCGTTCTTTTCTCAGGATACCATCTATTTTGACCAAATCTCCCACAGAGGCACCGCCAAAACAACCCCAAATCATATACTGATCCTCCTCCATGTTTTATTGTTGGTATAACACAGGATTCAAGTGCTCGTTCCCCTTTCGATCTACGGACAAATGTCCTTCTGTTTGAACTAAAAGTGAGAAATTTAGATTCGTCGGTCCAGAGTATTTTCTTCATTTCCAATATCTTAATGCCAGTCGGGTCATTGCGTAGCATAGCACATTACATAGCAACTATAATCTATCTCGTACTTACAGTTTAATAATACAAATACTTTTATAGGGATAACATACAGTTTATTTGAAGAATCGCCAATTATGAAGATGGGTGAACACTTATAGCCGGTAGTGTATATATATTTGAACAAATTCAGAAAACTATGTTTAGCCCTGCAAAGCACCAATTCATTCCACTGTGCTACGGTGCGGCGTCACATTTCGGGGCTCAATGCTTGCAGAGGCTATTCATTCCGCAAAAGAGGGTAATAGGATGTATGACTGGGGCAGAATACACCGATTCATGCCGACTACTCTCTTTACAACTAAATATCGTACCGCTTGGATTACTTTACTTGTAGGAGTTACTTGTTTTCTGCATAGAACGAGAGAAAAGCGAACAACAAATACACTTATTGCTACAGGTTTCTAGGAATAAGTTTGAAAAAATGACTTGCGAAGATCTTTAATTATACTTTCCGACTAATGGATTCAAAGTAATACTAATTTATCAAGCACAAAGTACGAAGGAAAGGCGATCGATTATCGATAATTGCTAATAAATATGTTATTTACCGTTGTTATTACGAGCAAACGGTAAAATCTTCCATTTAATTAATTTCGCGGAAACTTTGTTTACAAATATTTAATTAGCCGGCTATATGAAACAACGAGGAACCATCACTTACATATGTACACACATAGGAGAATTACATACATATATGTACATGTATATGGTGTTGTAACATTCACCTCGCAGCTCTCCTGTAATCCGATCGAAAATTGACGAAGTAGTTCGAAGAAGATTAACTACCGAGATAAAAAAGGAGAAGATACAACACGTTGATAAGATAGATTTGATTGTTATTGCTCTAAAGGGGGATACAATATGTACGGCAATAGATACAAACCGCAAATGTTAAAAGTGAAGTCAAGGTGAAGTGTGAATGATGTAATCGAAATTTCCATATGTATTATTTTGTTTGTGTTGTTGTATATAAGCGTCGAGATACACAACAGATCATACAAATCTACTTCTACATCTTTATAAGTAATTTACTAGGTAAGAGATTCGAAGCTAAAAAAAGCAAGATGATTGTTTGAGCTGATATATTCTAAGGAAAAAAAAAGAACGTTAAGATATTACAATTGCTGTAATAATGATTAGTATTTAAATAGTATGGCGTGTATCTTTTAATCGTTCGTTTATAATTGTTAGGAGCTAGCGGGTAAAAATTGTACTTATTGCATGGTCGCTCGGATAATACGAGTCTTATAGGATAGGATTTGTTCCAAAGTTATCAGCTTGCATACGTACTTTATTCAACATCACTACTAGTTAATTACAAGAAAAAATATTTACGTGATTAGCCAACGTCGCAAATCTGAAAATTCAGATTTCCATGAAACTGTAGAGATTGTAGAGATTAAAGTTTGGTATAAAAACAAACTTTTTAGCGCCCGAATCAACCGATTTCAGGGTGCAGCTCCTTCCAAAGCTCTTCGGGACAGTGTTCTATTGATTGATTCTCGGGAAATAATTTTGTAGAAAAATAGTGTATATTTACATTATTGTCTACAATTGTTCAGGTTCTCTAAGGTATAAATGTTAGCTATAAAGATGTAATTTAAACGCAGCTCTGTATGTAGTAGAAGTTCTCTGTTAGTGAAAATAGTCTACGCATACATGATGCTTTAATACTGTGTTTCCAGTGTAAGCGGTTTCTGCAAAATTTGTTTATAATTTAAGATATTTTAATTAATTGATCAGAACGTTAGTAACACACAGATTGCGATTATTTCAATGAAATAGAAGGAATTGAAGATGGAAATAAAATATAATAGCAATAGTAGAAAGAAACAAAGAAAGCAGAGGTGGGATAAGAAAGTAATTATTAAAAAATTGTAAATTATCGATATTAAAGTTGAATATCTGAAACAACTAAGCTTAACATTGCTAATCTCTCTATGCTTAACCAGAACCTAACTATAAAGATTTGAATGCAAAATCAGACGGGTTCCAACTTCATGTTGTGCATAAATAAGGCTTTTAAGAATACCCTACGACGCGATTCCGTAACATTGACACTTATTTCACCAATCGCCATTTATGTAAAACTGCATTTACTGGCCCGCCGACTAGTTCCGCTTTAATTATAGGCAAATCATCAAGGACATCGTGATCACATCAATACATTTTTATTTCAACTAAAAATGCTCTTGAAGATTAAATCAGAAAGATATATCTGAGTTGAAGATGCATGTTTTCATTACTGGATAATACAGAAAACAGGTTTGTAAGAGTTCATGTGTTATATTGTATAGATAATATTACACCTTTATTTTGAGGGTGATAATAAATTTTATAGTTTGTCCAAGACCTTAAATTATTTAGAAGAACAGAGCCAAAATTTTCTTCTCTGCTAGAATTTACGGAATGCCTAAAAAACCAGGTGAAGTTCTGGAAATCACGAGGTTAAAGTGCTTCTAGAATTACATACAATAATACAAGCAAGCGAAATAGATCGACTGGTTGTAATGCAGAAACGTATCATAAGATTACTGCTTCATTTACATTTCTAGTTTTTATAGAATTACTTTAAGATGCACTATTTGTTGAACTTTAAAGATTTAAAAATAAGTTCAGAGCTATATTAGTTGACGGCTATTTTTACGATTTCAACGAGTTTGAAATATATTTAAAACCGTAGCTTTTAGCTTTTCTTCGTTTTCAGTCGGATCTGTATCGCTGAACGATGGGAATATGACCTGTCCTATTTGAATTTTGTTTCCAAGCAGCAGAAAATTAAACTTACCATACTGATGGCACGAAGATATTAGAACAAAAAGAGAAGAGCGCATTAAGACGCGCATGCTGCTGGCTCGGCTAGGGAAGAACAGTTTTGCAAGTCACGAAGAAAAAGAGATTGCAATGCTTAGGTATAAAGTGCTGAGACTTCTCACCATCCAAAAAGGTAACATTAGAGAAATCGTTGCCGCGAACTGGATAAGGATATATAGCGAGACAATTACAAAGTAGTGCTTAGAAGCGAAGAAAAAAGAGAAATATAATGGAAAAACTTCTCCTTCGTGTTAGGGTAATTGGGTGGAGGGACAACGGAATAGTAATGTCCCATGCTTCACTACAGAAGAAATGTATAAGTCTGCTGATAGCATGAAGGTGGGTAAGGCTCCAGGACTTAATGGAATCCCTCCAGATGGGATGAGAATTATAGTGAAGGTTGCAACTAGATGGATTCTAAATTCTATGGTTGGCCTTCTGGAGCTGTCTCACCTGCCTCACATCTTACCTGCCAGGGACCAGCACACGCAAAGCAACAACTATCGGCTCGTCGGAGTCTAGGTCTCCCAAGTACGACAGCTATAGGTCCCTCAGGGTCTAGATTTCAAGCATAGACAACTATTGACCAGCGAAGGAAATGGAACCGACCGTGAGGTACAATCGGCCTGTCGGTGGAGCCAAAGCTCTACCCAAATCGTGCCTACCGGAATGTTCTTTAGCCAGAAACCTGAGATTGAGTCAAACCACGATGGTTAGCTCCTTGCCTTAGAGTTCAACTAAGCAGCTCCTGGCATTAGAATGAATCCAAAGGATTCCCCAACTAACCATGATGCGGTCGGCGCATTGGTATATTTACCCCCGCCACGCTCGTTACTCTGTGGCCAACCAGAGATTGGGTAGATCTTTATGGATAAACGCCTTAGAATAAGTGTTTACCCATTTACTACATTCTAACAATTAGGATATGTGATGAAGAAACTAGGAGGGCCACCAATGACCAGTGTAACTGGAAGAACTCTGACACCTAAAAACCTGGGGCAAACCATGATTAGAGATAGACGAAACTGGGAAATCGTTAAATTGCGGGCCAACAAAGTATGAGCATGAAAAAAAAATTATTTAAGTGGGCCTGGCAGTCGCGACCTCAACCCCTAATCCTTAAGATATCGAGGGAAGGGTGTATACAATTAAGCATATCTTCTATACATCAGTCTTCAGTTTCAAAATAATGATATGTACCTTCGAATTGAGTATTTGGAGTTGGGTAAATTGGTATTCCTACACTAAGAGTGCACTTTTATGTGTGCGTCTGGAGTCTTGAGATCAATTAAGTAAGTGTTACTTTCAAACTATTGGCAATTTCTACAGCTCTTCTAACCGCTAAATATTTTCTCGTTTCTTCCCAAACATAGCAAATTGATTTATGAGATCCTGAGAAAGCAACTAAAAATGTTAACATTCTTAGTAACTCTATTGCAAGTGCAGATAAAATAAAAAAATGCAAAAGCAGTATTTTATTGCTTCATTTTACATTAGTTACACGCGCGAAACATCCTAATATATATAATTAAAACTATTACTTCTTTTGTAATGAATACATCTCGTTGTCCTTGAATGGTAATAATGATACAACCTTATAATTAATTTGTACGAGACAATAGCCGATGATTATCTCGTATATGAAAGTACTCGACGTAATATGAATTTCAGTATTTGCTTAGATGTTGTAAAGTTTTTATGATGACGGTGACTGAATGGCAATTTTATAGCATCTTCAACCTTGAATTTAAATCTCGTTATTCATGTAATTAACAATAATTCGCAACGTATAAATAAAATAATGTTAGATAATGGATAATTGGTGTTAAAAGGTGACACCCATATTTTATCGAGTAAGATTCCTTTTTGAATTTAAGATCCCGGTATCGTTGGTTCTAGTTTATTGATCGTCTGAAAGTTGCTCACATAATTTCGGGCAAAATCTATTTTACTGTGACATATTCTAACTTCTGATGCGGCAGGGATCCCCAAACTAGGAACATATAACGTAGTGTACGACAGAGAATGAGAGTTATAGGTAATAAATCTATGTTAAAAAGTAAATTGAAAAATCTAGTGAGTTGGATTTATTGTCGCTAGTTGTGATTGCTTTACAATGTATGTAGAATTTACATTTTTGGCGTAATGCAGGCAAACTGTTAAAGCATCACAGTCTTATACAATATTTCGGATTTTATTAACTCTTTGATAGTACCGTCGTTTATAATTTGAGATTTGTATTTGATAGTATAAATTTTAAGCGACAGAAATTTAGAGAGTTTCATTAAATCGTTTCAATTTAAATCATTCAAAAATCAGGCACCCATCTTCCAAATTAGCAGGACTTGGACAAATAATCACAATAAAAATCTTGTAGAAGTAATGAATTTTCTAGTAACATTTATGAATGTCAATATATTAACCCTAAAATGACTACAACGGATAGTCACTCCATGGTATCTAATATTGTGCTACATAAGTTTCAGTGAGGCTTTCTCATGTCTGTCTCTCGCCATTTGTGAAGAAAAGAAAACAGATTTGAATGAAATGTTGTGGGTATCATTAGGCTCATGGTTAATAATTTGCAAGCAACTAAACCTAGAACATTGAAAGCGAGCTATAGAGCTTTTTAGAGAATACGAGCTTTCGAGATATGTAGATTATGTTATTGAATCTGTTCCAAGGCAATATTACTTGCACCGAGTGCTCTAATCATTTGGCAGTTATGGGCGTTTAAAGTTTTCGGACTACTAAAAACGGCGTCAAAACGAGTCCCGAAATTAACGTCGCTCTACTTTTCGTCGATTTTATTTGTTAGGTATCGTTTTTGGTCAGCCAATTTGACGGTTTGGAAGCTACGGGGCTTCAAAGTTAAACCAATGAAACTTTTTTTCTTAACTTTGAGACGTCCTAGTATCGGAACGGTTTGAGCTACAAAGTCGAAATCTTTCAAATGGATCCAAATTTAATTTCTTAGTTCATCCGGATGAGATGTAAGAGAGCCGTGAAAATTTAAACTCAATGTGATGACATTTTCGAAGGGTTCATAAAAGAAGCGGAATTTTCCCGGTCTAACGATGCCAATCTATGGCCCTATAGACATGTTTGTCGAATAAAATTTAAACTCGCTATAGAAGGACAAATATATCGAATCGCATTGAATTTTATACCAAAAGACTTGGTTTTTGACGAACACCAAAACGAATACATTACTCGCTTACATAGCTCAAACCGTTCAAGTTATTGCCGTTTAAAAAAAACGGCGTCCGAACCGAGGTCGAAATCGACATCTCTGTAGTTTTCGTCGATTTTATCTCGTTTAGCTCGTTCGGACACTGAGTTTTATAAAAAGAAAGATTTTATTAGATTCAGTGCTGATGATGAGTGTAAGTCGAAACATGTCCAGTGCATAAATCTTGAAATACATAAATACAAAGTAGTACACAACTTATTTTCTCATACATCTTCCACACATCTTTCCACATCTAGGTAACAGTAGATATTACACACATATTTAGGGTAATTATAGAAAAATAAAATAAGCTAGAAGGACTTGCATTATGAAACAAACTTTTTGTGGATAAGTTATTTATCGCACAATTTAAACCCTCATGAGGAAGAAAAGTTCACGAATCGTTAAACCACTATGAGGGAATACCTACACTGCGCCTGATATAATTTCCATGGTTTTAGACTTGTGTCGTTTAAAATAAATAAAATAAAAGAAATAAACGCCACAACTTACGCCACAAGAGAAGATCAGTACCCGTATATCATTACACATTTGCTGGTTTTGCACGGTTTTTTGATTTTTAAGCACAAAAAAGCAAGAAATTTATGAAATACCACAAAACAAGTGCGCATTAATACTTTTGTTACAATGTCAATTAGCAATAATTAGTCAGCAGTATCAGTAATTCTGACGAGAAATAATAGATCATGTCATTTCTTGAAAAGGGGTAAGGTGTTTGTGTACAAACAATAATTTTATATCACTCAACTTCTTGTTGTATTTCTTCTTCTTGATTTATTTATTTACTATTTTTTACTTATTTGCTGTTTGTGTTTGTCAAACTTTAAGACCTCCCAAACGATAATAGCTACGAACCGTCCGACTGGTGTAGTATTTATAGTTTGGATGAGGCTTCCTTTAACGTCGCCTATTTATCGAAGCCATCAAGAACTGTTTTAGAAGGTTTTCGTGACAATAAAGCCCAAATCGCAATCCGAGGCAATATCATTTTAAATTTATACATGCAATATAAAGCGATAAAACTCCAAAATTAACTTTTTTGATCAATTTACCGACACGCAACCTAATACCGCAGATATTTTCCAACTACTGTTCTGTGCTGCACCTGTTAACATTCTCCATTAAGGACAAAAGAAGAGAAAAAAGAAAAACTGAAGGATATTTAATGTAATTACACGTGTTAAAGGTTTTATGATGTTATAAACGTCATAATTTTGTTTATGGCGAGCAGAGCGAATTTCGAAAGATGGAAACAGGAGATATCGGGAATTGAATAAAAAAAAGACGGAATATAGCTCTAACGAAGGGGCCCGAAGAAAACTCAAAGGGAAGACGCGAAACAAGCCGATGTTCTCCGTTCTTGGCGCGTCCCGAAAAGTCCCACAGGAGAGGGCGTGTCAGCGCCACCACGGTATCCTGGCGGACACGTCGTGAACTACGAACTATACACGCCCGTACAATGTTATATATTATTAACAAAACTCTGGCTTTTACAACCCCTCCCGTATATAATTAGACCGTGGTAATTGGACTTTGTGGAAAACTTTCGCGGTTGTGTGTTGAATTTGAGTTCTTCCCATCTAACTTACGTTAAATTCTATCGTTTCAAGAGTTGTATAATAAAACATGATGTGTTGCTACGATCGGACCCTACGAGAATTGTGCTGTGATGAGACAATCGCCCTTCGGTTGATATTGTTATTGTTGTCTCGATTATTAGCTATATTTACGACATAATTTAAGCATCCAGGAAGGTACCCGTAATTATCTAACTTTATTTGAATTGTATCTGTTGAAGTCATGTTTACAACATACATATACATAATACATCACACACTTACTCATCCGAAAGGAGATATATTAGTTTCAACATTCATTTATTTATATCTCTATAATTTTATTTTCTATTTCCTAGAATAGTAGGCTGCCGTATTATCATCTCATGTTAGCTTTTGATATTTATTTTAAAAGCAATACATCCATATACAGGATAAGTCAAGGGTTTGGTATATAGTAATTATCAGCGTATAATCTGAGCATCCTTATAACTTCACAGGAAGGTTATCTATGGATTATTATAATGAAACACTCTATATATCGTAATATTTTTGTATTCTACGTTATATTCTGAATATTTCGTATAAGATACAGTATACAGGCTGTGTACAAAGTAGCAAACACAACACGTAGTGATGTTCTTTATGAGATTCTCAGTTGATTTTCTTAATATGTAAATGTTTTACAATGATTCCACTGTGTACACGAAGTCGAGAAAATTTGAAATTGTAGCAAGTTTAGGAGCGCTTTTTTTTAGCTTTATCTAGCTTTATCTAGCTTTATTTTGGGGGTCATTTTTATTTTATCAAGTCTAATGCTTCGGCTAAAAACAAATGCAAGTTAAAGTATCTAGTTTAAATATAAGACGGGCACTCCTCTCAAATTTCGATGTATATTTTTAAGATTAGCTAAATTGCTCGAAAATGGCTTGAGATAGGTAGGAAGAAACATAACAATAACTTACCTTTACTTAGCCCGTATTGTCATAATATGCAACATTATATAGGGTATTCCACTTAAATTTTCACAACTTTGGTCTGTAACTTTTTTTGTCACCCAGTATATATCAAAACGATTTTAAAATTTGGTTCCAATGAACCTCTTTTAAAAAATTTATGTAGTGTTGATCAATCGCTGAATACTATGGTAGACCGCTAAGATAAGGTATGTGATACATCACTACAATAATGAGATGATACAGGTTGTTGATTTTTCTCTCAATTCATCCAAGACTACTTATACATATAAGTAGGTAAGTGTAACTAGCTGAATAAAAAAATTTGAATGTTCGTAAGACTATTGCCGATGAGTATAGAATACGGCCAATAAAGATTTTAGGTATTTGGGCATCTATTACAAATTTGCAAAAATATACAGGTGTTATTTAGAACAGCTTGTACAGTGCTAGTATATTTCAATGTGGTAGATATCACTTATTCTATGCTAAATGCACTTCACGTATTCTAAGCTTAACACACAAAAATAATCACGGGGCTACACAGTGAGCTATCCAGTTCTTCGGATCCGCCCTGGTGCACAGCAGCTTTCGAAATTGCAGCTGTATGGACCGTACCAGAGTCAGATACTTCATCCCAGCTTTCCTCGTAGTAAGTCGGCATTGCGTTCTTTAAAAGGCAAACAATTTTACCTCTCACCTATTCCGTGCTTTTTGTTACATTGGCCTTCTCACGGATTGTTGGTTTCACCTTTCCGATGCCACTCCATCGTTTCTCTTTTAAACAAAGCATCGTGGTGTAGGACCATCGTTTCATCCCCAAGCACTGTTTGGTTCATGGTAGTGTTGTCGGTTTCGTCTAGTTCAAGAAATTTTCCGCCACATTTGTTACGTTGTTCCTTCTGAACAGCGGTGAGCAACTTTGAGACTCATCTGGCGTTAATTTTCGTCATATCTAAATGGTTGTGCAGGATCTTAAAAATACGAGTTTTTTAAATTCTCGTTTGTTCCCCTAGCTTCCCACTCTCGATCACCCCACACGACTTACTCGACTAATTTGATGTTTTCTGGTGTCACCACACTAAGAGATTCTCTGCTCCAACGAAAAAATTTTAATCAACATTTAACAGTGCCATTATAAATTTTATAATTGCACGTTGCTTAGTTTTGGACATTTTGAAAAACTATCATGCACACTCAACTTGTGATTGTCTTACTTCTTCTAAATTATTGCTTGAATATAAAGAAAAGTCAGATTTGCCAAATGGTAGCATTTATTTTTTATTATAGCTCTTTATTAGGTACTTAAGAATACGCAAGCATCTCGTATTTACCACAGGATTTAATCTTTGATCAATATTGTGATGCAATATAAGGAAAAATTGCAATTATCTCCAAAACTATTAGACTAATTGTAAGATACCATATACCGGTGCTCTATATATGCTCTAGTAATGAAATAATTTAATAGGTGATTCTTCTGTGAAGCTACGATTATTTTTAGTTTATCTGCAGATAATTAATAATACATTCACATGCGTACGTCCAAATTTATTTAGTTTGGAGAATAAATAGATTTTGTAAAACCTTTGACTTGCCCTGTATAAACAATACATGATTACATTCCTACATCGCAACAGTATTTTTAACATTGTTTCCCTCTCCTTTTTTACAAAACTCTAGACATCCATCAATGGTAAATCTATGCAATTACTTACATAGATCTCGAGTTTGAATTGTTTTTGAGCCGCAAAAGCATCAGAAAGACAAAAGTGCTGTTTGTCTATCGTAGATTTTCGCTTTGTTATGTTCTTTCTTGGACTGGATTATTATTATTGTTTTTGTGCAATATTAGCGTTTGATTTCTCAATTATTATTATTATTACTGTATGTTGTTTATGTATAAGTTCTTTATTAATAAACTATCTATACGAGAGTATAATGTCTATCATGTTTTTTTGTGCGATATGAGTCCCAATACATCGTATTTGTTTGTATGTACAATATGCGTTCAGTTAAACTTCATAACACTTACCAAGTTATTTAATGTCTTTTGAAAACCCCTGTATATCTTGATACATATTGATTTTATAACGTTTTCAAATAGATATTACGGGTTTTTGCATCTATAGCAAAGCTTATAAACATAAATAAACGTTGCAGCCTTGGACGAATTTGTTGGTTATCCAGGTTAGCATTTAAGTTATAATGTGTTAAATATAAAATTAGTTATTTGATATGTATTAACATTGACGTTTTTATTTCTTTAAGAAGATTCACGGAACGCATAGTATTTGTACACGTACCTTTTTGCCACTTGCCCAACTTCCGCTGCTAATTTATCTCAGCAAATCATTAAAACAGAAACCATTTAAAATCAGAACACCTTAAACAAATATACATAAAACTAATTAATTTTATCATAAATACTTGTCTTAAATAAACTAACAAGCTAAAATATGTTGAATAACTAAAACTATGCGCTTATGAACGAGTATGGTTGATTTCCTAGAAGCCCTTCATCACTTTAGCAGAGATAGTCTTGTGCGTTGGTATACCTGCATATTGAGAACTGCTGCTGCTATGCTACGCTGTTTGATAGATGCATAGGGAGAGCGCGATACTCTCTTAGGGAGCTTGTATGAGCCGATCGTGCATACTGCGCTGTATATCACGATCAACCCATTGCTCTTGGGTCTAATTTTGCATGAAGTTGACAAGGTAAGTAATTAGGTGTTATGTACGTAGCTGCTACAGTAGGTAAGGGTGTTTTGTTCTTGATTGTAATTCGGGGATCTTATATATCAAGTGATTAGATTCCTTGTTAATATATTCGTCTCACTCTAACTTACAAAAGAAAACACCGGCAGCTAGCATGCTATGTTTACAATTAGACCATGTACAAGCTCTGTTGGTTTTGCTTTAACTTATTATTAAATACTGTAAAAGTATGGTTTTCATCAAATAAATTATTTCTTAATGTCGATAAAACCAATTATAATTTCCAAACAAGACACAAGATCGTTTTAAATAACTGGTGCGAGAAAAAAATGATAATAAATTGTTATGCATGCGTCAAGAAAAGATGTATAATACCAACAATATACATATTATTGCAGGAACATGCATGAACAAATTTAATTTTTTTTTCGTGTATGTTGGGGTAATACATGATGACTCAAAATAGTTACATATAAGTCATTACGTCAATAAACCCTTGACCTCCATAAAACGAGGTTTTGTTTAAGAAAAATTTTAATTGTTCTTTTACACTTAAAATCATTTAATTCTTTCCATTTGGTTGTGTATAATGATATTGACATATGTCTAAAAGAGTTTATGTTCTTAAAGAGCCGAGAACGAAGCTCTATATATTATTTTATTTGTCTCTTGTCATACACTGATTGTCTAGTGAGAAGTTAAGCTTTTCCAGGTGAAAACGAGACATTCATAAAAAAATTGGTGTTCCAATTTGATTCTTGACCTTCACACTCCATCTTCAAATTTGTTGTTAATTTTTTTAATTTGTTTTTAATTTGTTGGTTTCAAGGTCTGGAGAGTTCTTAATTTCTCTTAATTATTTGCTTTCAAGTTTGTTTAATATGCTGCGTTTCCTCGTTACAATTTTTTTGTGCTTATGTACGGTGTCCTCAACGTAAGGAGACCTGCCCTGTCGTTGTATCCAAATCAAGTTCAAAATGCGTTTGGTCTTCAAATCATGTTTGGTTTTTATAGTTTTCGAATTAAAGGATCCAGAAATCATTCGATGTATTTCATTTATATCTTCTTTTCCTTTAATGGATATCCAAAATTAAAATAGCAACCTTTCTTCCATGGTAATGCTGCATGTCGAAATTTTAAGGTCCGATAAATTGCAATGGTTATCATGTTTCTCATAATATTTTAAATATTGAATGTGAGCGGTAATGCATTCACTGGTATACAGCTCATTTTGAATTTTACTAATATAATTAATGTTTTCTATGGTGAATCTTGTTTTGCGCAGTAAATGTTATTTACTGGATCCTTTTCCTTTAATAAAAACCCTCATGTCTATAACAAAGCTAAAAAAAAAATAATCTGGGGGAAAATCGACGAAAAAGACCACCAGCACCTGCTTCGCCTTGCAAACTTCTAACCATAAACAATTAGAAGTGATTACATACACTTTTGAATAATAAAATCGTTACTGTACATTATATTCATTTCTCTACCTCGTGTTATTGTTATAATGTAGTGTATAATAATAATAATCAAATTAAAGACGGAAGATACTTCGTTAACCATTGTTTTTTTGAGAATTACATTATCTCCGATGCCATGTAATACCTATGTTTGCAAATATGCTAAATGGTTTCCGACATACATAAAAAAAGTGAAAACATATCAGCTTTGGAATTCATCCCGAATTTCAACATTTTTAGGTTGACGCTGTTATCCTGTCAGAGACAATGTCAAAATTTATCCATGTATTTGTGGAAGTATGTACATAGATAGCATATAATGTTTATCAATTTCATTAATTGTCTCTGTAACATTCCAGAAGTTATGGCATTTGTTATTTTATTAAATTGATACAAAATATGAATTGGTATAAATATTAAAGATCGTTAATAAGTATAAACTAATAATACTGCTAATCTAAGCATTAACATACAAGCTGAGTTATCTTCGCAAAATTGGTGATTGTGGTTTTTTGAACGATGACTTTTCAAAACGGTTATGAGATTCAACTAGGACCACAGCTTAAAATTATATTATAACACATTATGTGATTTAGAAGCTTGTAGCCATCTAAAGTTGTATTTTTTAAAATAGAGAATGTCATATATTATTTCATTTTTGGAATTTCCGTTACATTCCGAAACAAAAACTAATAAGACACTATTGTCCTAAAATCAGGGGTTTAAGTGTAATTAGGGTTTTCTTCGCCCTATCCAATCTATTCGTCCACGAGGAAACGTATCATTTAAATGATTTCGCATCGTTAAGAAAAATGTGGTGGAATGCCATCTCGCATAAATCACATACTTCTTTTTTGGTTGGTAACTTAGGTCTTAAGTTTTCTCTTTTCGGGATTCTGAAAATTCAAGTGTGGCTTATTCCAATTGTGGCAGAAAAGCGTCTAGTGTTTAACTGGGTACTATCAGCAATTCTTACTAAAATATCATCTTCCTGTACTGTAATTAACTCTTTTTGGAGATACTACATCTCGCTGATGAGATGGAATTGATCAGTTTTCGTTAATCGGTCGTAAATATTTTTAAAAATCTTGTAATCTGTTCGGATATAATTGCAAATGCTGTTGGTAGAAGAATATTTTTAATAATTTTCTTGTGCATAAGCACATACTACGTCTCGCGTTTGCGTTTGAATAATCATTATGAGGTGGCATTCTCAGAAAGCTGTTATAACAGTTACTAATCTTACAGTCTGACTCCCTACTACACCTTTATCAATGATATAGCAATCAATGATAATTTCTGAAATTGTTGATTTGATCTTTTCAATTCTTCCAATTATTTAAACATTTCATAATCGTAAGAATTGGAAGGATCAAATTAGATATGAGAGGTTCATATCGCAATGAGACAAAAGGACAATATTCACTTGGAAGATAATGAAGAATCAAAAAAACATGCTACTATGACGATTACAATAGTGGCGTAGAATGTAGAGGGGGGAAAGTGAGTCGCTATCACTACCGTATCCCTTTGGTAATGGGGGGAAAGTATCTTCTACCATAACTTAAAGTGACTTAACATTTTTGCTATGTATAGATCAAAAATATTAGAAAGTACCGTAACAGTGGGCCAAGATCATTTTTAAAATTTTAAATAAAACAGCCTGTATCTCGATTAAGAGGAATATTTTATGGAAGTGCTTTAGATCAAATCATCATATTTTAGGTCAAAGATTCGCCAGTTACTGTATAGGTAATTATTAATGAAACACCTTGTATAGATTAGGCGTAATTACCGCCTAGTTGGTATGACATATTGTTGTTAAAAAGTTTTTTTTTTAATGGAACATCCTGTATGTCGTTTTTATTTTGAATTCGTTGTAACATTCTAAACAAAAGAAATATACTAAAGCTAGTCTGAGATCAACCATTTTCTTGTTATAGCGATTTATAAAACTTAGCTACTCTCAATATTTATTTTATCAGTGTTCCACGACAGAAGCAAGTAAACCATTGGAACAATTATCGAATACGATAATCAGCTGTATCCGCAAAAGAACTACATACTTTCTTCTCTAACTTGTTTCTCTAAAATATCGAAGTTATCATACTCTTATGTTCAATCTAATGACCAATGAGCACTTCTGGAGAAACAACTCTGAAACCATTAATTTTTGGACAATATTATCTTAACACTACTTATCTGCGGAAATTTATTGGGAATTCCAAGTACAATTTCTATTCACAAAGGTTCAATCTTCTGAGACTGCAGAGACAACTCACTTTGTCTAGTACAAAGATCTATTATAAGGTAGAAGTAATAAGAAAAAAAAAAACTCTTTGGGACAACACTAGTTAGATAAAATTAAGATTAATATTTGTATAATATTCTTAGTAGGCTATACCCATACTACATAGCCTATACTACAGATGTGGCTGATTGTGAGCTTTCTAATCTTCCAAAATTAAATAAAACTAACATAATGTATAGGTTACTATATGGGAAACAACATTACTTCTGCAACATACCTCGTATTCTTGAACAACAAGCAATTTTTTTTAGATAACAATAAATCATGTTATATTCAATAATTGTGCTAATCGGCTGGTTGAAATTATACGGCAATTAGATACCAAATACATAATTCAATCGCTTACGTAACTCTCCGTATACATCCGGTTTGGTCTTTTTTATTATAAGACGACTGATTTTTTTGTTTATCTGTTCAAGAAGAGCAATCACGTTTGTTAATCGTGCGCTGTATGAAAACACCCATCATCTATTTTATTCTATCATCTAAAAGTGAATATGGATATTTGTTTAACGCTGTTTAAAATTGGTTTACCGCAACAATTAGTATAAAAAATATAAAAAAGAATATTACTAAAAATAAACTAATACGTTTATTAACGAGTTTCTTGAATTAAAATTGATTGATGAACTGTAATTTGCTGTAAGAATCAATGAATAGGTACTATATAAAATGAAGAGTAAAATCAATATACAGCGTGTTTTTTACAGAAGGTTATTATATTATTTGACAACAACTACAATTTTATCTATCCGGAGAAGAAACCAGGCGAATATAACCGGAGATGACATGTATTATACGTATGCCACTGGTTCGGCGAATATGTCGTATATTCCTATTTACTTTTCGTTTATACGCGAAGGCGTACATATATGTGAATCACTTAACTGTGAGCAAAAATACCCGAGGGTGAAATATAAAGAATATTATTCGTTAATATAAATTCCATTGTCGTTTATAGATACACTTATATGAGCATTTATTTTAAATAAATGTTTGTCCTATATTCTCAGAAAGTAGTCTTCATGAAACATTATCATCTGTGCGGTATAGATGTGAATTTTATACAATTATTTTTGTTTGATATTTAAGTGGACTTAGAGGATATAATTGTGTCATCTATAGTTCTAAGAATTTACTGGAAGCTGTCTTTCCACATTTTCTTGACCCAAATTTGATACCCTAATATTTTCTGTAATTATCCCAGTCATAACATGTTTTTAAATTAGACAGCCTATGTTTTATTAAGTAAATTTATCTTTGTCTATTAAATTTCAAAAAAGGTTAACCAAACACCTGAAACCAGGTCTCCTTAATGGATTAAGCGTGGAAGGCGGTAGTGTTTTGAAGTAATTCCTGAAAATAGGCTTCCGTTCAAGTGAAAAATAAACCTGTTTTTGGATTTTCTCGAAGAAAAATGCATTTTACGCAATATTTTTTTATTTACCCTTATGTTACGTAGATACTATCCCCTTCATATTCTTACCATTTATTTAAGATTTCCGACAAAAAATCCAAATGGACATGTAACAAGTAGCTTTTGAGGATTTCACTGGATTTAATTTACAAAGCTTTTTAAGGGGGCGACAACCATTTTCTTGTTATTCTGTAATGTATTTTTTCCTACAAAGTGTACCGTTGTATGCTTCAAAGGTGGGACCAGAATTCTTTTCAATGTTAATGGTAGTATTACTAAATAAATGAGTTCTCACGGCTTACTTTCAATTTATTTATTTATTTTACTTTCAATTTATGGCGGAATCAAAAGAAATCCAAAGATAAACAATTATTACGAAGAGGGAAGGCAATAGCGCTAGGGAAACTAGTTGCACCCATACACCATACGTCGTGACCCGGCCCCTTCTAACAATAACAAGTTATCAAACTAAAAATATTCATGAATTACAGTCTAACGCAATGTGTAGTGTAGAAGCTAGGAACGGTAATATTTACAACACTATACTCGTGGTTTCCGGGTTGGAACCGCGTTGCTGTCGTAGCTTCTGCCGACGTTTTCCTCACACCCTTATGAGACATCTTTAGGGGTATTACTTTATACTGACTGAAGACTATTCGTTCCGGAGGGGTTTATACAGGACTTGTTACGGCTGAATGGAGTGGATCAGTGGACCGTGGCAGTAGCTGCGAGGTTTAATCAGTTGGGATTTCTAGGTATGACGTAACGGGTAGCTATCGTCGCGATGTAAATTGTTGGGATGTTTGAAGGTTTCCATAGATTCACGGATTTTTCTATTATAATACAGAGGGTAATAAATATATGCTGAGGTATCAACAACCACGAGTAGTCTTGTGGTAAGTGGTCTTCTCACCTCTTTCTCTTGAAGATAAGGTCGCAGCTTTATTCATTCATACAGTTTGAGTTGAGCCTGCGAGCTTAAAGATCTTTGTATCAACTTCAATAGAACTTACAATTCCATTCGAGCAGTTGCGTGTCTTCTATAAAGGCCATTGTCTTGTCCAGAGGATACTTGAGTACCTTCGAAGGCTCAAATATATCCTTCCCAAAATGCTTCTGCCTAAGTACCTTTAATTCCTTTTAAGTGCATACATTGCTGCCCGGAAAACTTGCGTGCTTTTCCAGGCTTAACTATATCCTCTTTCTAGAGCTTAGTCCATAGATACCGGCTTCTATGCGCTGATTGGATTGATATCCGTCTTCAGGACTAGGTCGTAGCTTATCTAACTATATTTACACATGTCGCCTATATATGATACTGTATCCAAAGTCCTTGTGAAAGTAGAACATTTTTACCAAAAATACCTACCCTACATCGATTCCGTTGAATAAACTGAAAAATATTTCACTACCTTGCACAAAGAATTGCTACAGTCACTAATTATTTTCGGAGCTCAGTGGATTAGTTAAAAATCTCCCTGGGTATATCCCACGTTTATATAAATTTCTCCTTGTTCTCGATTCCCGTAACGTTCGCTGCTAGAGAGATATATTTTGCTTAAATTGTTTGTTTGTCGTTGCCGCAATAATTTGCGGAAGAAATACATGTGCCGTGTAATATTCTCTCATCCAATAAACTTCATTTTATATTCACGCTGGAATTTACATTTTAAATTTCACTCGGTTTTTCCTAACAATATTTTTTTGAAACTTTCCTTCATTGATTAATTTTACTACCTCCTGTGTAATTCTTGCTACGGCCGGACGTGGCGTTAAATATTATTGGGGAATGTATAATTTGAATATTTTAATTTTTAATTTTAATATTGTTTTATTCAGAAGGGGGCGTTTTAACCGCCTGAAAAATATTTTGGAGGATTATTGAATAAATTCCGAATATTTTTTATTTCTCCTAGAACAAATTCAAAGAAATTAATATTTTTGGGAGGATTCCATGAGATAAACAAAACAATGTCTGTAGAAAGATCTCAACTCTAAATTCGATTATTTTTTAAGAGGCTGCTCGTTTGCCAGAAGTAAGTTAATTAGCCGTACATTTAATTTAATTAAGGCGAAATGAAACAGAATGATTACTATAGATTAAAAACACAAGTTAAATGCAATTATTTGAAACGACGTGACTATTTGGACTCCCTTTCCATGAGCCGTAAATTCTTTTAAAGCGGTAGAGAAGAAATTATTTGAAGAATATAGAATGATTGGCGGTTCTTTCTTTGGTAATTTATTTTACAGTTTTGCTTTGTGAGATAAAAACAATTTAAATCAATAATAATGATTGTGAAGACCTTAGTAAATATATCTTAAATTATAAACCATCGTAATTAAATCCTTTAAGAAAATAGATACCAAAACTGAGAAAGACAAAATTAAAAATGAAAACTATGTTGCTGGGCCTATGGCCGTAAGATAAATAATATAGCAGCAATAAAGTACGAAAACCTAAGAAGTTGATGGTAATGTTTTTCAACATGTGATAATAGTGAACGGAATATTGTAAGAATTCTATATAATTGTTGAAAATTAAATTTTTTTAATGTGATTATTATTATATGAAAAGAATCATAGAATTATTTTTTTCAAATGATAAATTAGGCACCAGTGTTTGGTATTTGAGGATGACATCGTTATACTAACAAGAAGTAAACAGGAATGGAAATGGAAAAAGACGAAATATAAGACTAAAAAATTGTGAAGTGATAACAACAAAGGGAAAAATCAGCTACTTTGAAGAAGTTAAGCCATTTACGTGTTTAGCAACAGAATTTACTAGGAAGCCAAATATAAAAAAAGAGATCGAATTTAAGAATATATGCAACACCAGGTTATCCAAAAGAGCACAACTGAGAGTATACAAATTAATATTGAGACCCATATTATTGTTTGGATATGAAACTTAGATAATGGATAAGATGGAGCAAAAAATGCTTGCAATGTGGGAAGGAAAGTGTCTGTGAGAAATATCTGAAGGAAAGGAGGTGAACGTTAGACAGGAACGAAGAACTATAAAAACTAGGAGGTGTTGAAGGATGTAATGTCACTGAACATCAACTGGAGAGAGAAAATAAAGGACAGGAGGGAATGGAGAATAATAATTTTTCGGGTCATGGGTCTACTAGACATGCAGAGTTAATAATACATATATAATACTTATTTGGCACTCAAATTCTGTTTCTTTTGTCTCACCTCATTTGTCTCCTTTTAGTTGGTCTCCTATTGTTATTCTTTACTGTACACTTTTCATAAGCGGCCGATCAGACACAAAACTCAATTTAGCTGAATTGACTGATGACATCCAAACCGGTAAATTAAAGCATGGTAAATTACTAAAGCTTCCCCTACGAAAACAATCAATCCATGCCACCAAAAGATCAAAAGCGGTATCGGGTCTGTATCCTCTGATTTTGTATTGATAAAAGATTATCCTCTAGTCTTGTCGCTGATCATCGTGGAGCAGATTTTTCCATAGTTGAATATATTCAACTGCGGACTGGATTTTTGAAACACCCGGTATAGCATTTTTGACATTTACTTATAACAATAAATGTAATTCATTCAAAGAGTTTCATGATTAATCTATATAATAAGGTATTTAAGAAAATATGTATTTGGATTTTTCAGAAAACGAAGTGTTTGAAGATTGATGCATGATATGTTATTTTAATTAATGTGCATGTAAGAAGGCTATGCAAGAGATCTATAATATTTATAATATTATCCTTCACAACTACAAAAATGAACTTTCAAAACATATTTTATAATATATAGAACATCCACTACATAATATCAACACGCTCTTGCACACACAAAGCTCGACTCCGTCATGTAACCACGTAAATGAATCTATCGATTGGGCTATCATAAGTCCATAACACACCTATACTCATACGTAACACGTGTATAACTACACACGTCGAATAATGCCCGAATAATTTATATTATAGTAGCAATATGTAACCGGCATAATGGCCTATAAAGCTGACATAAAAGTTCTTTCGCCTCGACAGCATGCATTCCATCCATTCGTCTATCTATCGGGTACCATTTACGCCCGGCTTTTTTCGTGGTATTCCCTGAGCGTCGTCCTCATCCTCGACCTCGTTCTCCTTCTCGTCCTCGTCGTTCTACGATGCGTGGCGTGGTCGTTCGCCTCATCGTCGTCAGGCTCCGGAGAGAGCAAAACAAAACGAGGAGACGCGACTGCAACGGCGAACTCGGGCTTTCGTGAAAGCGCACTACGTCGCACATACAGCCACGCCCGCTTGCCCGGGAATTGAACTCGTGCCCACTCAAATACCGAAACGACGTACGGCGTGGTACTTTACCGGCAATGTATGGCGGGAGAGGGTTCGTACGCCTAGTTTCTATAATAGATGCACCGAATAAACGTGCCCTTTGATATATTGCGGGAAATTGCGTTAGAAATACGATGCACATTTAACTAATTGGTTGGGGTTGAATGGAAAGAAGGGAAGAAATAGTGTAATGATAGAATGTCTTGTGCTATTCAAATATTTTACTTCGCGAAGCGTCAAAATTCGGACATAATGTGTAACTACTCAATTCAGGTGGTTTTATTAGGAGATTAACCACGTCGTAGAATAGAAGAAATGGTTATAATTCTTAATGTAAAAAAAAAAATGTTAATTTTCTTTCTGTCTGATATCTTGTTTTTTTTTAAGCTAGTTGAAGATGTTTTGAATTGAAAATTTATGCAAACTTCAATATTTATTCTGTCAGCATGCTATGACGAAAATAAGCAAACCATTGGAACAATTATTAAGCGAGCATCTTATACCTTGTATATTTTGAAATTTTGAGGTTCGAGGTGTTCATATCTTAGTAATAAAAGCACCATATATAGATACGCGTTTCGCTGTTTACGACTCGTCAGTGTACCTAGTGGAAAGTGATAGGTATTTGTAAATTTTCGTTTATATACGTAGTCAGGGGCTATCTATAAGGATGAGAGGGTTGTGGGAGTGCAGCAGGGAGCGACTAGTGCCCAATCCGCCAAGAGAAATAATAATGATATAAGCTTATATCATTATTGTTTGCCTTTTTGCCTATCAGAGAAAAACTAAAAACTCATACTTAATGTTACTTTCGATCTATTATTTAATGATATACTCAATTCTTTTCAAATGGAAACTGTTAATTGAAGTAATTCCTCACAATTGCCACATTGTGAATCGGTCTTTCTTCGTATATAACTGGTATCCCAAAATATTCATTCGTACACCCATACATCTAATCCAAAACGATAGTGTCCTTTTGTCTGGGAGTCTGTACTGTCTAATAGTGTTCCGTATTTCCGTTGAAGATTCCATTCGACCAGATGATTTTCTTTAAAAAATGTCTTCGTCGCTCCTAACCTTCCTACACATACCAGTTACAGGGCTCCAGTAGTCTTAAATTATAATAATAGTCTATTCTAGATCAAGTTTCTGTAAAGATCTAGAAAAATGGTTCAGTGTGGTTGTTGTCGTTTTTGATACAAACTTCTTGTATTTACTATTGTTGTATTTGGGTTGGTGCAATTGCATATTGGGTATTAATTTTTTTTCACCAGTAAGGTTTAGTTGTAATGAAGATAAGAAATTGCGTAATTCTTTTAGTTCAAACCAAATTTTGGAACCAGAGTTTGATAAAATTATTATCAGGAATATTAGCAGATTTGATGTAGAAGGATTGCAGTGCATTACGTATTATGCTTACATAACTAACTGACACCGTAACATTAAAGGACATGCTTTTGTATGCCGATTATCTTTTCCATTATTAATTATGTGTTTATTATTTAAAAATGGAATACTTGGATACTTTCTTTGCTTGAGTTAAACTTATGCATCCATATTTGCACGTGTGAATTTTGCATACGTATTAGCATTTCATATTCCCCATCAAAGTAGAATACATACGTACAACCTAGTTTGACTATCAACATTTGCGCCAGTTCTCCCAGTTAAAATTTGAACATAAGTATTGAATAAATTACTGAAACGATAATATTTTTGCCGAAAACTAATTAACAAATAGCTACTACATTAGAATTCGAAAACTTAAAATGGTAAATAGTGTTGTAAGGGGATCCTAATGAAGTGAATAGAGTGATAAACGGTTGGATTCGAAAGGTAATAACTAGTCTTGGTTACTTAGTAATCTTTTGTTTTTAACATTTTTGGCGTTCATATTAACCGTAAATGAAAACGGTCATTAAATTTGTGAATGGTTAAAATGAAAATTAATAACAAAGGTGATGAATGGAAAAGATGTATTTACATTGTATTACTCAGCGTAATACAAAAATATAAAACCCGATTAAAAGTGATATATTGCCATGTTAAGTGAATCATTCCTGTAAAAATATTTCGACAGACAGAATCAGTTACTAGCTATAATTAGAATGTTAAGTCAATGATTGTTTTAAATTTTAAGACAGTTCTCGTACTTTAAACATGAGACAGCTTGCGAAAAGAGATCCTACTGCAAGCAAGATGCTAAAATTACTGTAAAACCATTAAAATTCCTATTTTTGATACAATTTGACATTCGAAATTTATATCGCTCTTAGCAGGTTTTGGGTAAAGTATGTTTATGAGCGGCGCTTCAACACTTCCTTTTAATTTTACGATCTATTATACTCACTGGTAACTGTTTGAAAGATTACGAATTTAACATTTCCAAATGTGTTTATTCGTCAATTTTATGGCTAGTTTGAATTATGTAACATACATTTTCAGGTTTTACTTTTTCATATCCATAGCAAGAGGATTATTTACCCAACTTTGTGTTTTATGAAGGCATGGGGCATTAATACATTGTGTGTCAGAGAACAAATATGTGATAGCACAATATTCTAAATTCTAAAAAAGTTGGACTAAAGTGGTTCACAAATGCTTGTGCCAATTTAAGACAAACATTTGGGAGCATTAGGGAGATTTTTATAACGTAAGACGGTTGAAATAAGGTAAATTAAGCTGGGGATATGGTTCACTGTAAGCGTTTAAGAAGCGTTTTTATTCTTCCGATGCTGTGTTATTTCTTCCTAGTACAATGTCGCGTAGAGATTATTTTGAAGATCTGAATATTATTACTTGACTTACTTTTTTTAACCCAATGATTTTTAAAACGCAAACTTGTCTGGTTCTAATATGCGACATGAAAGGAAATTTATTTGAAAAAAGTTTGTATTATTCAACCATCAAAGTTTATCGCATTACCTTCGGAATTAAAGCAAGTACAAGATACACAAATTGAAATTATTTTTACTAGAGGGTGCTTTTTATACTTTCGAGAAATATCTCAACAGGAAATTATATATTTAGTGTATTTTGTGATGATAGATTGTTTCTCGACCGATAGAGCAGTTTTCACCTCTTTTGGAGCTGAATCACCCTTCCCAGACCATAGTTTCAGCTGTGCTTTCGCTATATTCAAGCTTCAACCATACTTATTAATGGACCAACTTATTTCGCTTAAACTGTTTCAACAATGCTTTGGAAATGTTTATTCGAAAGCGTTTTCGGTCATAAATGAGCACGTGAGCGGCGTGACTCCATGCGCGGTCAACCTTTTCATTCCCAAATCTTCAATCAACATACGCATTCTTTCGAGATGCCCATGGTCTGCGCTATTTCTTATCTCTCTTGCTGTAATTCGGTCGTCTAGCACCATTTTGTGAATTTTCCCGGTTTTATCAGCAGTGGTTGTATTTTTTTGCCGTCCTGAATATTTACTTTGCGAGTGATATGTTGATGTCGACAGGATATGCACTAAGTCGGAACAGACGATTCAAATTAGCAGGGTTAACGATATATTCAAGAATAATAAAGGAAGGGTTGAGGCAATAGATAAAAGGGTGCTTGAGGGTGAACGAGCACTATCCAAAAAAATAAGTATGAATAGTATTAGGCTCTCTTGGAGAATTCCTTACTATTTCAACTCGCTTTACCTGCCTTGTTAATTATTATTTTTCTTCTGTATTTATTGCTTATTTTCCAGTTTTCTGGGTTATTGCTTTACGATGCTAAGTGATTTTAATACTCGGCGTTGAATTTTATCAATGTTGACTCCTTGTTGCCACATTGACGGAATATTAAAGGTGATCCAAATTTTCTTTAGTTACAATAACAATAACATGAAAAAAAAACATAAACTGACTTGCTTGAACAAACTATAATTAAGAAATTTCAATAAAGATTGATAAAATGAAGGAATAATAGCAGTTAACAAAATTGGTAAAAATAAAGAAACACGAGAACGTAGAACGAAAACATGAAAAACGCAGGTAATAATTTTCGGTTTTAAAATTGAAATTTGTTTGATAGGCAGGCCACAAGAGACAATTTGACGCTATTTTCCAGCTAACTTTGCGCAGAAGCAGATTACCAAAACCTTTATTAGCTGAATATTCTGTTATTTTGTAAATTAAAATGTGACATATGGAATCGTTCATTTTGTTCTTCCACAGCCTTCTCAAAAACGTAAAATACATTTTACGGAAGGCAATGGAAGGACCAACTAAAAAATGTAATTTAAGCGATGATAAAATCAGAAATTGGTTTACAAAAATAGGAAGCGATTTGTTCCTTCTAGAAATGATTGATGTCGATATCATCGCTAAGTTTGATTCATGTTGTTTCAATATTTTTAAATGGAACAGCCTGTATATTTTTACAACATATTGTAGAGAAGCCCTTGTAGAAGCTCTTTTGTAAACATTTCCCTATACTTAAAATGCATCCTTCTTTAGTGAATTAAATATGAAGCTGTGCAAGCGTTCCGTTTAAAAACGAAAAATAGCGGCGGGAACAAAAAATGAAAGTATGAAAAACGCAAAATATAATAAAACAAATAAATAGCAAGAATAATTACGCTTTTAGAATTGAGATTTGACAGTTTGGCATTATCATACGATAAGTATGTTGATTAGCAACGAATTCATTGGATCAACCTTGCGTAACAACAAAACTAGATTACCAGAATCTTGCTTAAGCTAAAGTATGACGTGTGACCCTGTTGAATTCGCCGGTTGATTACTTTTCCAAAAACATGTATGTCATGTAAAAGTGTATCGGATATCCTATTTAAAATAAGAAAGTTGGTATCACTTGCGATGACACGGGAAGTATGACTAAAGTATCGATAACGCCAAAAGTTAAGTCATAAAAATAGAAATCGACATTATTTATTTTCTAAAGCGCTGGCTTCCGTCATTCAAAAGTTATTATTTAGAGACTGTAGCTGAATAATTATCCCGATTTTGCTTTAGAAAATTGCTAGTCAATTAAACGAAAGCCTGTGTATAACTAAGCCGATCAAATCGTTAAGATTATTGTTATTTATATGTCAATAATTAATTTGAAAAGCCTAAAAGAGCTTATCGTGCGCCCTCGACAGTATTAGAGCGGCCATAAAAGCGTAATAAAACATCGCCAAACGTCGTCATTCCAATCATTTCTAATCGCATCTCTTTTCGACTTAACGAATTTCCCTCTCGAGGAACCGAAAATTAATTCGCAATCCGCGTTCGAAGTTTAATTAAAACTCTCCTAGCGTTTTTGTCGCCCCGCGCCCGAAAATCACGGAGTAGCGGGAGGAGACGATTCGAAAGGTGAAAAGAAAGCCGAAACCGACGCTAGGAAAGGAACAACAACACCCAATTACTATTACTCTTTATTTACTTTGGCTTGGTTCGGAACGCCGACTCGTCAGGTTCGTCCTTCCTCCGCTTAGAAAAGAAGAAGAAGAGAGCAGAAAGGAAAAAAATCTAAGCGCGGGGGCGCTTGCGCGTTCGACGATCGAGGCGACGCCTCGTGTCGAGCTTTCCAACTTCAGTCTGACCCGTACTCGCGCTTGCTTCTGAGCCTCTCTCAAAAGCCGACGACAACAATTTCCCAATCACCGAAGAGAAATCATCCACACAAAACACACGGAATCTTAAATTCTATTTAGTTCGTAATAATTGTCGAGATACGAATATAGTTTTCTTTCTTTTTCCTTCAAAGCGAAAAGACGCGCTTTATTTCGTGCATATTGAGTGCCAAATGACCAGTGCCAAGTTCGTTTGATAATGCGGGGTGGTGAATGCTTACAAGGGCGAAACAAACCGGTAATTCTTAATTCGTGTAACGCAAATATCGAATTAGAAAGCATTAGTTGGTGAATGAAAGGAAATTTACGTGTCCTCTCGTCGTATCGGGAAACGTATCGATCTGTAAAGATTTAGCTGCGAAACGAAACCAAAGAGAAAGAATAGCAAAAATATAAAAGGAAACCGACCCGTGAATCGTTCGAAGATCAGTTTTATATACAAATTTTTCCCCGATTGTTATTAAAAATAGTGTCAAATACTCAAGGAAAATGGGTGCCAAAGGTAGCGTCGAAGCTGCTAAACATAATGCACAAAACTGGAATAATATTGAGGTGAGATTATCGCATTTACTTTCGTAAAACGTAGGTTTTTTTCCTCGTTTTAAAATTAATTACTTGGTACGCTAAATATATTTAAATGTCAATGACTTCGAAATTTCACGCCATGAGCTTGAACGATCATATAAACAAGCATCCGAAAAAGCCGGTTACATTCGAGATATATTTCATTTTACGCCGGTACACATAACCAACCGGTATATCTCGCTGAATCAATAATCGAATAGAGTCGATGATGTAGACTCTCCAGCATCCTTTAACACCTTTTCTCGGGTTAATTTCCCCCCTCACTAATTCGTGGCCGTTTATCGCAAATCACTTGTACCCGTTACAATTGTTATTATCCTTGTTTTAGATGATTTCGTATGGTACACCTCATCATCATCGCACCCCGTATATTGATCGCGTGGTAGATGTCACTGTGTGTGTGTGTATGTATTTGGCGAAAATGTGGGTGACTATGGCTCTGTGTTGTTGTAGATGTAAAGCGCGTGAGGAGAATGATATTGTGATATGTTGATGTGCCGCCAGCCGCATATATATTAAATGTGTGTATCTGGTGGTGATGGCGTCGTGTGGGTGTCATTCAGCTTGATATCCCGAATATTCTCTTTGATTCAGATGTTGTTTTGATAAGATCGCGTATCGTAGAGAATTTGTGATGCTGCCCCGTCGTCTTTTATTTATTTGGGTAGTTACAGTTATTAAAATTTTTCATTGAATTTGAAATTATAAACATCATCAGAAACTATGTAATAAGCAGAATTTCAAACAATAAATTAAGAAATAATGAAGGGAATTAACCATACTAAACAATGTCATAAAATAAATAAAGTATTTAATTCGAACGATCTACCATTATGATTAATACACTAGTTACACCTCTTGAAAACCGAATTTGCTGTATTTCTAACAATATTAGCAAAGGCTTCTAGTATAACTTCTCTATGGCCATTTATTGTATTGTGAAATTCTCGATAGGCCCCATCTTTTACCATAAACAGAAATCTAAAACGGACAAATTAGGGGATCGCAAATGGCGCGTTTCTTCCTATACACGAGTTCAGGAATGCTTCACTTAACTGATTTCGTACAGTTAGATGATACTGCAGTAGTGCCTTATCGTGTTGAAACCATTTGAGCATACTGCGTGCGTGTAGAGGTTCTGTAGAAACTGAAGATAACAACCACCAGTTAATGTACGGATCAAGAATTGTTGAACCAATGACGCTGCACCAAACATTAAATCCAAACTTAGCTTGGAGTCTTCTCTGTTTAATATGAGAGGGTTTTCCTTGCATCAACTAACGTTCGTTATGTCCAGTAAACGTGCCGCAGTTTGTAAATCGTGTTTTATTTGTCCACAAAATGTTAAATTTAAACTGGGGGTCAGCTTCGCACATGTTAATAAACTAAGTACAAAGTAGTATTTGCGTAACTGATAATTTATAGGGATGAAACCATTACATTTTCAGTACTCGTTGGATTTTGCATTACACGTATCAGTACGGTTACTTCGTCTGTTTATTAATGCCTCTTGCAGTAGATTAACTAAGGGAAGGTTGAATAAAATGATCCTTTATCTTATAAAATTACGCTTTCGTGTTAAAAAGACAAAACATCCGACAAGCTAAAAAGATAGAGAAAGTCATAAATCTAAAATTATTTCAATTGTTAGAAATTACTGAATAAATGTAATTTATTGTATAGTGATAAGAAGAAAAAAAAAACAAAAAACAAAAAAGATACAATAATAAAGAATAATTACAATTAAATAGTATTAATAAGTATTCCTTTATTTTGTACCTTTTTGTTTTTTTTTGATCAGTGTACAATAAATTCGATTTATTAAATAATTTTTAATAAAATAATTTTAAATTTATGATTAAATAAATGATTTTTGAAACATATTTGCGTTATGTTTCAGTTATGTTCACAAATGATACAATAGTTAAGTACATAGGACAATAAATGAAAGTAAAATTTACAAGGTTTTTTTCTTTCCCGTCCACTGTTCGCCAATAAAATATTTCGTAATAAAAGTCTTGTTTTTTGGCCCGGTTCTCCCGTTTTTATTTGCTTTTATATTTTTATTATTAGCATTTAGTATTTTAGTAATTTTAAATTGAGAAGAAGTACGGCTGTACTCGTTAGGTCCACGTACATTATTCATCCTTGTGATTCGTGCTATGTAAGACGTACGTGTATTCCTTAGCAACAACATTTTCGGAGTCAGTGAATTGCATAAAGGGGAGTGGACCTTATCGTTTGCAGATACGTTTCTACCATAAAAGACTATACACAAGCAATTCTTCTTGTGGAACTTTGGCGACCATTTTTCAAATCTTTTTCTTGTCAGAAGCATGGGGAAATATTGGTTTATACCTCATCGGGAAAAATGAGAAAACGCCTAAGTGCCTTCAAGAATTTCTTCTCCATTTATGTAGTCCTGTATAAATGAACATATTACATTGGATTCTTCTTTTCCCAAATCCGTTATCCTAATTAAGCACGTAAATATATATACATATATTTCAATATTGCTCTTCAACTTTCTTGCTTTTTCGGATATCTTTTTACCTGGCCTGATGATGTGTCCTTTTAACACGAAACCTGTCGCTCAAATTTTGAAATATAAAATAATATTGTTATTTTGAGTTAACAGACCAATTCATTCAATCTTCCCTTTGTTAACTTGGTCTCACAGTGAGCGATTATGGATTTTTATTTAGCTTACATAAGGAACCATACTCTCTCAAATTATCGCACAGACTCTTAAAGGTATTTAGAGAAGGCTGGGAATGATCAAAATACCGCTCAAAATCTTGTCTTACTGCTTGTACAGCATTTTTATGGATTAGAAAAAATAATTAAATAATAAAATGGATATGATTTTGTCGTACCTCAAAAATCATAGCATTTAATTCCATATAAGTCTTCTTTAGCATTTTTTTGTATTCAGCATGATATCTGTTCTTCTTAAAAGTTCAAAAGTAATCATCTAGCATATTTGAGTTTCCAAAAAATTGTGAATTTAATAAATACATTGTTGATCAGCATTTGTGTAAGAAAGGATTTAATTCAGTGTATGAAAGATGTTTGTGATTGAAGCATAGGTAGTATTTTGGATTAGCATCAAGACATTTTATTAGTCACTCGTATGGAATCATCTCAAGAAAACTATTTTGCGTATATGGATATGTGCCATAGTAGATTTAATATATCTGGATAGAATTAAGATGCAAATGTTGTAGAAACAGAAAATAAAGCTATGAAATTTGATTATAAAATTATAGCTATGGCTATACCTTCGCAAAGTCTTTAATTTCCAGCCATTTATTTTAAGTAAATATTTACTTTCTAAAAAAATTCATGCTTGCCAATGGGTCCTAATCTCACAAACTCTTTATTGGAATCAGGTGAACAATGTGAAAGAATATATCTAAATAAATATAGCAAAATTTGTTTCCTACTTCTTAGTGATACGTTGGCAGGACGTGTCGTGATTTTGATGCACGAATTAAAGAACAATTAACCTAATTCGTCGGGCTTCTCTCACTTAAAAGATGAAATGAGTCATCAATTTGTTATTTTTCATACAGCAAATAAATGTAACTTCCTAAACAACCTTGGATCTCTGGACATTTTATGCCATCAGTTGTCAAATAGAGAACTTTCAATTTTTCTTATAGAACAATTTTTTTTAATATAAATGAGATAAAAAGAGAACAATTTTCGCTTTATACACTACGTTACTTTGTTCTAAAATTTTACGTATTCACTCGGTTAACATTTGTATATTGTTTTACAATTTTAGTTTTTTACAACTCAATTAAAACAAAAAAATTGTTGCTATAATTATTTAGATACATACGAAAAAAAGAATAATTAATTGTAAATGTTAATTTAATTACGTCATTTAATATTTTGTTATTAAACCATGGCTTTCCGCTAGCCTGAGGATGAGCGTTTTTGCTTGAAACCGGTAGCTTGTTTCCAATAAACGGTTTGTGAGATTAGGACCTATCATTATTCTTTTTTACTTAATTATGAATCACTCGTATAGAGTCGCTATGGATTATTTACATATCAAATGTACTTATTTTTAGCGGTATATCTCTTTCATTTTTTTATTTTATTTATTTTTTTCTAGAATTCGTCAAGATAAATAAAATGACAAACAACTAATGTATAAACAAAATTAGTATGCAGATGTAAAAAAGAAGGAAGGAAATTAGACAACACACGGTGCGTTTAAAAACTCATTCGAATTATAAAATGCTTTAGAAATTGCGGTAAATGATTAAAAATGTTGGTAATGCTAATTTTATGTTATTACTTAATCCTTTTTATAGCAATTTTCAGGAGTTACTTTATGTAAAATGAATTTTTAACATTAAATGCAGTCCTAATAAGTCCTCACTCCATCATTACACCGGTTTTAATATAATTAACTTAACTTAATAATAACTTTAGCATCACTTGCACATACAAAATCTGAAATGTTGCTAAAACCTACATTCAGGTATAATCATTCGTACTCCTCCATCAAAAGTAAATAATTGGTTTGCTTTCCACTAGCTATTGTTATCATTAATTGTACCGAATTTTCATCGTATTTCCGCACATTATCAAACAAAAAAGGCAGTCTTTCTACCAATTACATAGTGAATTTCATAGAATTTCATTTGATTATGAGGAACCCAAACTATTGACAACCAATATACTCACTGGAAGCAGTTAATGATACAATATTTAACTCGTATTGAATATACATTTTAATTCCATGAACATTCGCCATCCTATACCACACCATTTTACAGAAACGGAAAACATCCCGTCAACTAATATTTTCTCCCCAAACAATACCATGCAAACAAGCTTCGAAACAGACACAAAACGAATGCCGAAATAATATTAATTTAAATTAAATTCGCTCGTAAATAAGCTGGATAATACGATCGGGTATCGCGAAACGTTTTTAGCCGAATTTGGAGCGCAGAGTGACCACAAAAACATGAAGAACGCTCTGGATTGCTCGATTTTAGTGTTTGCGCGTGTTGTTTCCTACGTACCAACTGCTATAAATCGAGATGTGTATCATTTTCAGATCGGTCATTGCTCCTGACGCTATTTATAAATTTATGCAACACTATTATGTTGTGTCTGCGTTTGACGAACTGCAATAATCCGCCCGCGCGGATCCTCTGGAAAAAAACGTCAAACGCATTTGTTTGTTGTGTTTGATGTGCCAATTTCTCTTAGACCAATGAGATTTTTTTGAAAAATTGAGTAGTAAATTTAAACGTTATTGTTGGGACATGTTGAAGATTACGCCATTCAGGTAGTAATGCCAGTCTACTTCAATTAATAACATAATATCTTTAGCATATAATGGCTACGCGCATAGAGTATGTTTAATAGTTTAAGATTAACAATAACCGAAGCAATCGATCGACTGTTTTGTTGATTAATAAAGAATTAACAGAAATATTTTTCGCTACTAGTTTCCGCAACTTACAAGAGAATGCAGCATGAATAACCTGAATTTCTAATATACATAGATTATTTTTTTTAAATGGTAACTAATACAATCATAAAGTAAGTATTTCGACGATGCACTACAATGAACACTTAAAAATTGTTTTTATTTAAGGCTTGTATGGTAAACGGTGAAGGTATCCGTTCATTCTGTACCATTAAAAATTACAGAATTAATTAATTTCTGAAACGTATGTCCTGAACTAAACTTTGAGTAATGCAGACCGTACAGATACCTTCAATGTTGGCTATGCTATCCCACAACGATCTCTGTTATTATTGCTTATGGGTTATATGGTATTATAATGTGGCACCTCAAATACAAATGTTATAATCACGAATAATAGGGTGTCGCAACTTTTTTTTGTAAACCGTGTCTTTAAAACAACTTCAAAATAACCGTGCTGCTTTGATGACATTGAGTGACATGATTCATGCAGACTTATTTTCCATAAGTCATCAGCTTAACGCGTTTGTTTACACTATACGTAACCTGTCTTTAAGAGAAATACGTCTTTTGTAAAACGATATTTTAAACAGTTACAATTCTTGTTGTAGACTTCCCTGGTCGTTGTTTTCTTTTAAAGAATTTGGGTTTCCGAGTTGCGTCGCTGCTGTACGACGCAACATTCAGCAGCGCAGAAGAAGCTCCATACAATTGAGAGCGAAACGTCGACATTCTCATGCAACTACAACGCGGTTTCAACCCGGAAACTTAAATTCTTTAAAAGTTACAATTCTTTTTAACTTTCAGCGATAAATCGTATTTAGGGCTTCTAGAAATATGTGGTTGTAGTTTCAAAATGCTGCTTTTATACCTAAACGGCATCTCTCGCTGCTTCAGATACTATATGGTGTGGATATCATCTAATATAATACAGATAATCTAAGTAATTTTGGACCTATAGTGTTAGAAAGGACACATTTTCACACAAAAACTTTGTCTATATTGTATATCGATTCGAACGATAATAATTATTATCCTTGGCATACCTGAAAACGCCCATAACGTTTGTTTTGAGAAAAAAATTGTTTTGTGTTACACAACGTAATAGAACTACAAACGCTTGATATATTTTCTCACACTTACCAAGTTTTAGAATGCAATGGTATCTGAACACGTGGGGTTTTTCAAATACATAATTTGCGTTGTTTTTTTTTAGTTTTATTTTAGTCGCAAATACAATCGTTAAGTGAATAGGATAATAAATGAAATGAAATTGTAGTTTTCAAAAATGTCGCCGTTTTTCCTACTCACTGTTGGCCAGGAGAATATTTCATCAAAAGAATCTTGCTCTTCGGTCCTTTCTCCCCGTATAAAACGTTCAAATTCATTTGTGGAAACCATTTATTCGTATTTTTTGGTTGGTTTATTTCCGGATAAGCACTAGTTCGATTTGCTAATCTTAAGTTTGTGCCCTGTAAGACTTCTGATGCATTCTTCAGCAACAAAATCTTCGGAATCAGTGAATTGCGTAAAAGAGGAAATATTAAAACTGACCTTGTCATCTTTATGAACGCTTTTACCGCAGGAAGCTGGAGACAAGTAATTCTTGATATAGGACTTTGGCCACCATTTTACCAAGTCCATTATCTTATCATTAGCTTCGCCCATTATATACACAGGAAAATTTCTTTTGTAACCTTCTTGCTACAAAAATGAAAGCATATTCTTTCATAAAAAAATCTCTATCGTTTTTTTCGAATTTTTCCTTTTTATTACAGCAAAGTCTCCAACACAGTGCATAGACGAGTGTTCTTTTATGGGAAAATATTGGTTCACAGCTTTGAAACGCTTGAGATCCTCTCGTACCCATCAGGAAAAAAGTGAAAATGCACCTTCAGGAATTTCTCCCTTCATGTAGACCAGTATGAACAAAGATGCTACATTTGGTCGTTCTTTTTTCCTAAACTTTAAAATAACATAAAACCCAAGTTTGTGTTTGGCTCTCATTAAAAATATAGCTGAATACGAGCAAGTGAATAGTAGCAAGATACCTGACAGTGCTCAGATGGGACTTTCAGAGAAAAAAGGACTATTGTGGTTTAAAAGCTGTGAGATTATTTATCCGTAACCCTAATCTTTACTGTTGAAATAGAAGGATGCCAAATGGAACCAAATGCTTTGGTTGGCTGTTCTCTCTGGTAAGAGTTATTCCAGAAATTAAAGGAAGATATGCAGTAGATCGAGTAGTTCTAGGACCAATGGGATTTGGGATTTTGAAACGAAGACTAGACTTTGATAGAAGAATAAAACCTCCCCAATTGCGCTTATTTTACGAACATTTCACCACCTACGTTAATCAAGACATTATAAAATCCCACCATTGTCCAATTATCTACTTCGTTACGTGCATTTGTTGCTCGAATACAATACGCTTCACCATATATTACGCATAGGCGTTCGAGGTCGTATTTTTTTTGCACAGGTGAACGTTTTTATTACCATGGCACGCCACGGTCGCTCGTGTAAGCTAGTCAGCATAAAATGTAAATTATTGAAACGAAAAAGGCGGTTACCCGATGCGTTGCGTGTTGGTACCCCTGCATCGCCATAAAACCGCCCGATCCACAACATTGGCGTGGTGCCGGCAGTGGGTGTTCGATACATTCATCCCGCGTTGAACTTGCGGAGGCGGCAGAACAGAAGAGAGAACACTCTTCTGTGCCGTTTCGGCGTTTCAGTGTTTAGACTGGCGGCTGTATGACGTCATCCGCCAGGGATTCTCTACAGATCGATGCCGAGGCGCCCCTCCCAAAAACGAATCCAGACGACCGTGGATGCGATATAGTGGCGGTGAATGCGTACACCGGCCGTTCATAAATTTTTTTTGAGAGCCCACGAGTTCAAAAATTAAATCGGCTTTGGGAGGGCATCTTCCAGAGGAGGTTGACCAGCAGCGATACTTAAGATGTAAACCATGCCAGAGATAGACCAACACTGCTCCGAATTAAGTAAAGGTAGTTAGGATCCACCTCCCAGAGGAATTATAACCATACCAGTATCAACCCAGATTGCGGTGACAAAAATCTTTAGTTTCTACGGAGAATAAGACCAGCATTAAAAGTTTGTGCTATCAAAAATGTTAATGTCATAAGAAAAATTGCAAACGTTTTTCTACCTTACCGTATTCTTTTCTATTACGCCACTGACTTTTTGCCAACTTTCTATCTATATCTGTTGTTGGTTTATGTCGCCAAATTATACCATTTCGATACAAAGTATGTGAAATTTATGTAAATTATACTCTGCGTGTATTCAATTCAGAGGTGATATACAAAATTCTTCTATTCAAGCGTAAAACATATAAGCGCACAATAAAAGTACAAATGTACTAATTTCCTGCCGAGTTAAATAGAAGAAGCAAAATACAGCATAAATTGCATTAAATATTTCATGTCTTAAGTTAAATGCAATCATTGTGAACTAATGAATCACAAATACATTAGCAGTTTCTACGCCTGAGTGCAAGCTAAATTCGAGTAAAGTAATGTTAAGACTCAAAATACTGAAGTTAGTTTTTACGAAAATAAAGAAAGTTTTTTTGATTCAAATTCGATCTATTGTTTTTCAAAACATTCGCCAGTATATATATATAATCCAAAGCCTGTCTACCGTTAAACGGTGTAGGCAGTATCTTCTCTTCAGCTGCTCACAAATTTCTTCCATTTCGCCCTGTCCTTTGCTATCTTAGCTGCATCTGTCCATGTTACACCTTTCTTTTTCAAAATTTCTGCAATTACCATATTCCATGTCTGTTTTGGTCTACCTCTTCTTCTATTCTTTGCAATTCTTGCTTCCCATACTTTTTTCGGTTGTCTTGTACTGCTCATCCTTTGTAGATGTCCCCACCATCCCAGTTGTCTTTGTTCAATAAATTCTAAAATTGGCGTTATCTCTAGGTCTTTTCTTATGTCCTCGTTTTTCATTCTATCGTATTTGGTAACTCTTCGTACTCTTCTCAGATATCGCATCTCAGCAGCTTGTACTTTACTTTTCTGTTTTTGGTTCAATATCCATGATTCACAGCCAAACGTTAGAATCGGTCGGTAGATAGATTTAAATATCTTCATTTTTGTTGTACTAGATATTTCTTTTTTATTTATAAATCTACTGCTCATAGCATAATACAATTTCGTTGTCTTTTCTATTCTTTTATTAATATCAGCTTCTTGCGACCCGCTTTCATCAATTGTAACTCCCAAGTATTGAAAAGTTTTTACTTGTTCTATTTTTCGTTGTTCGATTTGTATCTTCATTAATACTGGCTCTTCTCCTATTGCCATTACTTTCGTTTTATTTTTGTTTATTTTCATTCCTTTCTCATTCAGTACAGAGTTCCATATATCTAAATTTAATTGTAGATCTTGTTCGTTCTTTGCCATCAGTACTACATCATCCGCGAATGCGCCTTCTGAGATTGCCACCCGCTGTAGGTTCATATGTCCTATTGTAAGTTTTTTACTTCTTCTGGTACATTCTTTAAGTATTTCATCCATGTACGTAGTAAACATGACTGGGCTCAAGCTTCCTCCTTGTCTCAAACCTTCTGTTGTTCTGAAGGTTTCCGATTCAGTGTTATTGTAGATGACAGCATTTACGTTGTTATTGTATATTATTTGTATGAGTCGTATTAATTTGCCATTCAAACCCCTTTTTTTCAGAATATCCCATAATTTCTCTCTTGGTACTTTATCAAATGCTTTCTCCAAATCAATATATGCCAAAAATAATTTCCTCTGCTCTTGTGACATCTTTTGTGTTAATTGTTTAATAGAGAAAACATGGTCTTGCGTGTTCTTGCCTTTTATGAACCCACTTTGTGGTTCTTCAAATGTATCTCCTATTGCTGTTCTTATTTTCTTGTCTAGTATTCGTTCCATTATTTTCATAGCAGTGTTTACTAATGATATGCCTCTATAATTGTCACAATGTCTTTTATCCCCCTTATTTTTATATATTGGCACAATTAACGTTTTTTTCCATTCGTTTGGTAGTTCTTCTTCTTTCCATATGATTTTATATATGTCTAACATTATTTGTTTTCCTCTCATACTCATGTTTTTAAACATTTCTGTTGTTATCTTATCACTTCCGGGGGCTTTCCCATTCTTTAGTTTCTCTATTGCTTCTTCTAACTCTTCCATGCTGATTTCTTCATCTACTTCTTTGTTATCAACCTTCTCTCTTCTCACTTGTTCCTTCTTATTTTCTTCGTCTCTTTCATCTTGCAACAGTTCTCGAAAAAATTGTTCCCACCTAGCTATTATTTCTCTATTATCTGTTAAAATATTTCCATTCTTACTTTTTATGTGATGATGTATTTCTTGTGCTTTCTCCTGTCTAATTGATTTCAGAAATCCATAGAACATCTTTTGGTTTTCTTTACTATTACGTTCCATCTTCTCCCCAAATTCTCTCCATGTTTTATTTTTGGATTCTATTACTAGTTGTTTAACTTTCTTCCTTTCACTTTTATACTTCTCATAATTTTCTGTTGTTTGGTTTGATAGATATATTTTCCATGCCTTTTTCTTCATCTTCGTATGTTTCTTTAATTCCTCGGTCCACCATGCTGTCTGTTTTCTTTTCCCTTTCTTTTTCATTCCACACGTTTCTTTTGCTGCTATTAAAATTGCTTTCGCAAAGTCGTTCCATGTTTCTTCAATTGAACCCCTCTCTTTTTTTACTTGCATGTACCAACATGCAACATTCGCCAGTAAGATGTATAAACTTTTGCATGAGCTCAAATCAATTCTCAAAACATTTTTTCCAATCTGAAGGTGACATGGTTTTAGAAGGTGAGAACTGTTGAAGAGGTAAAAATAGCTGTTCAGATATTTTTTGTCTGACGTTCGACAACAAAAAGAAGTCGTTAAACATTAAGTCATGTCGATAAGGAAAATGGGGTATTAATTCTATGTGTTTCTCTTTCAAATGTGTCAGAGTTAGCATTGGCATGATGAAGAATAATGTGATCTTGTCGATTCTTTTTCTAATTTCATTGATGAGTCCTGGCAAATAAATTATTGTACACCGTTCAGCACTAACTATCCTTCGATAGTTCAAAGCTATGTTTGCGACATATTCATCGGTACAACGAAGGAAACAAGCAATAATTTTCTTGGAAGTGCTTCGTCAAAGAACAACTTTCGATGGATTCAGTTCATCTGGAAATACCAAACAGTTGATTGTTGCTTAGTTTCGACCTTGCACGAATATTTCGTCACATATTATAATGTTGTATACGGATTTTGAAATTCCTCTGTCGAATTTTTTGAGCATTTCCTCACACCAATTGATACGAGTCCTTTTTGTGCTTGTGCGAACCTGTTACAGTCTTCGATATGCCTAAGGATGCCTCTACTTCACGATAAGTTACATGCCGATCTTTTTCAATCATGTTACGCACAACATCCATATTTTTTAGAATAACTGATTTTGGTCGACTTTCACGTAATTCATCACTCACGGACGCACGACTACGAATAAATTCCGTGAACCAGTTGTAAACAGTCGTTTCTGATGTTGTTTCATTACCAAAAGCAGAACAAGGCGATTCGAGATGTTGTATTAGACCTTTACTGAAATCGTAAAAAGTCATCCAACCTTAACACGAAATTACAAAATTGCTTTCTGTAAACGAACCATTCGGTCGATTTCTGGGCTGTTACTACTTCAACTATAACAAGTATTGAATTTTATATAATATTTCAATAGTGCCATCTACTGGTTGTTTGTAAACACATAAGACGTTACCCTTGTAAGTTTAATAATACTTAATTTGAGAAGTTTTTATAACCAAATAAGTTTATTCTGTACGTGTTAAGTATAAGATGTTCCATTGAACGTGGAAATTAAAAATCAGAAGAATATTGATTGTTGCCCGGAATAATTGTTGCGTTTACGAATACTTTCAATTTCTTTCTACTGCAGTTCTTGTATATTGATACGTTGTCCCACATTGGCCTCATTGGCCCTTCTACTTCTAGGTGTTGTATATGGAAAGGAAGGAAAATATACAGTAACAATGTAAACAAGTGATGAAAGTGTATTGGCAAACAAAAATGATTTTTTTTGCCCTGTTTTATTTACTGATTTTTTTAGTTTTAGTTACTGATGCTTAACAAAAGCTTATTAAGGAAACAAAAGATGCAAAGAGCTGTTTTAAAACTCTTCAATTTAACATCGATTGAGGCATCCAAACCAATCACACTTTATTCCACTTAACTTCATCTGATGCGACGATTGAAACGAATACCCTTAATCAAAGAGAGACTTAGACCTGCCCCGAATTCAACATAATACGCCGCTGGAAAAACTTTGAGTTGAGTCGATGCTCACTTGCTTCGCTCGATAGTCGAGTTTGCCGCCATCGTCCCTTGGCAGACCGTAGCCCCTAACATATTGACACGATTATCTATTTCTGGGCGAAGGAAAGAGCCGCTGTTTGCCGTTTTCTTTGATGACTCACCCGTTTCGGATGACAAAGGCCTTTAATCCTTTAATTTCTATTAATGAGCTAATAAAACCCTTCACTTTAGCACGCGAATGGGATTATTTTCGGTCTAATTTTGACTTGATCGAATATAATTTGGTAAAAGTGAAACTCCTATTTTCCATTGTTGCTGTTAGTATTAGATATGACTTAGAAACATTCAAATAAAGATTTATTTTCGTATTTCCTGTTAGGAGCATTATATTCGCTACTTCTGGGGATAGAAAGTTGAACTAGAAACGTTATGCTCACTAAAGAATCTTTTGAACTACTTTCTTGATATACTTTGTAACGGTGCTGCTCCTGGTGGCAGTGGCGGCCCTCTTGACGATGGTGACCAATTTCACTTACTACGCTTATAAAACTCACTTAAATCACTATTTTAGCTGTGGTCCCTTTGCTTCATGGGACACCTAGCGTACCTTTGTACGTTATGTATATTTCTCCATTAGATAAACAGGACTTATTACCCCCCAATTGGGCTTCTTTTCAGCCAACCGCTTGTACTCGTCTTACCGCCTTGGCTGTTGGGAGAGCACTTTTTCAATTTTATAACGCTCACAGCAATAGAATCTATCTTTTCGCGCTTTTTTGCTAAATAACCATTTATCTTTCACCAATTATAACACACACAAATTATCATTAGGGAAAATAATCAATTCATTTCTCTGGGTCACGCATTTGCCTAATTCTTATATAAAAATTCGGTATGCAGATGTTTCAGATAATTGAAAGTTAGAAAGAAATTTAGTACATGTAGACAGTAGTACATAAAATTTTCAGAATTTTCCTATGTATACTCTTTCGTATGTATATCAATGTAATTCCTCATGAGACACCCCGTATAGAAATTGATCAGGATTGAAAAAAATATATTCATCTTTGAATCAATCGTAACCTTTAAAACTACTCTCACACCATAGTTCCGAATATGTGCACTTTTATCCAAAAAGCGACCTAAAAGAGATCGCCCGCTCTAAAAACGGGCGAAGGAGCGACGCTTCGAGAATACCGGAAGCTCAAACTCGATTAACTAATATGAAGTTTCGGCTTCCGAATGGCGCAGAATCATCCGGAAACAAACTATGCAAACTAATTTGAAAGTATTAATAAGTTTACCCCTACGACGGTTCCTTATTTCTCGCCGACGATGTGGCCCTCTTTTATACATCTATTCGAAGTGCTCGATCATTTCCGTCATATTTTTCAGCACAAACTTTAATTGGAATAACTGAAGTGCGAATAATACCTTCCCCGATGCAAACTTTTCCATAGCTTTAAGGGTTTGAGTTTAAGGTTATAATAGTAAAAGTTTAGTGGTTCTAATTGATCGTTTGCTTGATTTAAAGTGTTGGAAGTAATTCTATTGGGCTAAATAAAATGCAAATCATTTTTTTGATCGGACAATTAAGATCTCCGATTGGGTGATATATTTACAATAGAAACGAACATATACAGTGCTGCCTATCTTGCGTGGGCGAAAGATAATTCTTTAAGCAATTTGAAGAAAATACAATATTTCGACATAAGCTCTCCACAGTTATGTTTCGTTACCGTTAAATAATTATAATAATAAGCTAAAGTTTATTATTATAATTATTGTAGTACTATATTTTGGGAGCTTCATTGTTTACATACGGACACACACGATACTCTGTAAACTACCCGGAAAACTAAAGGTTTTCAGACCCTTCAACTTAACGCTAGAAAGAGAAAATGGAACATCAACATTTCAAGCAATTTGCAAAGGCTCACATTACCCTAAGAGCAAACATTATGTAGAGTAGTATGCATAAAACAAGCATAAAAATGTTATATGCACGCATTATTACAGACCACACGCGTTATTAATATCATTGTTCTTTCCGTGTCATAACAATCGTAACTCATCACCATATGGTCATCTTATTACGAAATAGAGTTCCTAGTATAACTGTATTATTATTAGTTTAAATCTGCTTACTAAACTACGTGCTAGGCATGGGCTCGTCTTCCCTTAAAAATCTATACCTAGCTCATTAAATATACGTATGAGTTTAAATGATAATAACAGTCTACTCAAATCAACATACTTCAAACATTATTGGAGATATACTGCAGTTTATTAGTTTAAATGTACTTTAAAGATACCTTGCTAAACACATCTGGTATAATTTGGGGTACTTTCAGGAACGCTTTTTCTTTTGATGACTTTTACCAAACAAACTTTTACTTTACAGCTAATAAACTGAACTACAAAATTTGGAACACATCAGAAAATGCCTAGAAACAATAACCAAACAATAATGCTAAGATAGCTTAGCTTCCTCATGGTATTAATGGAATAATTCACGGCAAACGCAATAAAAGGAGAGAGAGAAAAATACACTAACACACGGGCATGTTTCTGCCTACCCGGCGTCATCAGCGTGGTTTCGAGAGTACTTTTCATATCTCTACCTTCTATCGCGGTTGCCTCACAGTTAATACCACAACTTTCAAAATGACAAACTCGACATTTCTTGGCGCCCTCTAGTGCCAAAGAAACGCATGCCTGCCGTTCATATATATATAATATATATGATATATTATATCATATCATATATAATATTCACATGTGCCGAAACCGCACATGTGAATATTCCGACAGGCTTACCATGATGTATATAACCGCGATAGAAGGTAGAGATATGAAAAGTACTCTCGAAACCACGGTGATGACGCCGGGTAGGTAGAAACATGTCCGTGTGTTAGTGTATTTTTCTCTCTCTCCTTTTATTGCGTTTGCCGTGAATTATTCCATTAATACCATAAGGAAGCTAAGCTATCTTAGCATTATTGTTTGGTTACAAAATTTTATTTAATCCAGTACTTATGTTGCAAAAGGCGACGAATATTTTCCTTTCTTTTTCTTGTAAGTATTCGCTAAAGGCTAAATCTGACGAATATTAAATTTTGCCATGGTGACGACACAGATATGCGCACGCCAAATGTGGACGTTTTTCTTTTGTAACGATTCAATAAGTTGGTATAATGTTCGTCATTAATTGCTTTTCAAGATAATTAACGTGCATTATGCTGTATACATCCCAAAAGGTTGTGGCCATAATCCTTGTTGGCTGATGAAGAGCTTTGGCCTTCCTTGGCGCCGGTTGGTCACGAGAAACTTACTGTTTGGACTGTTCTTTGGCCGCTGGTCTGCTGTGATGGATCCATGTTTCGTTAACAGTTACGAAGCGACGTAAAAAAAATATTGAGATTACGCTTTAACGTGCCCAACCATTTCTCCCAAGCTGACACGCGTGCGTGTTTATGGTAAATTGTGAGCAATCGACGCACCTAGCTTGCAGAAACCTTCCTTACATTCAAATGAGTTGTTAAAATATTATATGCATCCGGTCAATTAAGACGACCACAACTTCAGCAATCTCGCGCACTTTCAATCTCCTATCATTTATTACTACATCTTACATTTTTTCATCATTTCTGATGTGGCATTTGGACAAGCAAAACGTCCTTCTTCTAAACAGAAAGTTTTTATTTTTCCAAGAAAAGCATTACAAATGAATTTTATTTAATTCTTTGAATTAGATTATGCAGCAATCACGATAAATGCAGTGACGTCACACTGTAGGCAACTTCATCTTGCTCATAGGTAGCATTGCCGACATCTTAGTTGTTCTTATTTTTTTTTAATGACGCTTACCATTGCCTGCATCCTTTCGATAAGACCATTTTGTCATTACGGGCACATAATGACAGTCTCCATAGATTTACAATTCCAATGTCTAGCAAATGAGTAAAAAGCGGACACAACTATTTTTTTCGTGACTTTCTATAATTATTTACTTGATTCACAGATGAATTATAATTGACAAGCGAGTATGGTTGAGGCACATCATTTTTTTTTATAATATAAAAAAAATTATGTGCCTCAACTACACTGATTTGTGAACAAAATTGTCGAACATTCTACTTTTCCCATGGGCTCAATAGTGCCATCATTTGTTAGCGTAGTGACAATGATATTGTCTTTCCAACGTAGAAAGAACATATTATTCTTCTCTTCACAGACTTGCTGGAAGGTGCCACGCACACATCCTTTACTGATGATAGCGCACATTTTTTTGCCCAGATTTGCCGAACAGTTCCAGTTGGTCTAAAGTTCATTTCTCTGAGCGTTTCCAAAGAAATGTAGTACGCATTCTATTGGAAACTAATTAGTTTAGATGCGCCACTCTGTACATAGTCACCTCGTGAAGTCACAAATATTTGTAGGTTACGCATTGATAATTACTATAAACTAACGTCCATCTTTTATCTTTGTTTGGTGAATAAATAAATTTTGCCGAATTCTTGACTACTCTGCGCACGTATGTAAGTGAAAAGAATAGATGTATTAGCTTCAAACTTTTACATATAAAATTAAATATACAATACAATACTGAGCTATGAGCGCCACGAGACATTCTACATGCGTTTGTTATTAAAATTTGCTAATAAATTCATTAAGCGTACATATTTAAATTGGCCTTAAACTAAAGAACGTCAGTGTAACACGTATGTGGTGCCTGTCTTCGCACGTAGGATGCTCCGAGGTTTATCGAAGGTGCACTAGCTTACCTCTAAGTAAGCAGAGATAACTTCAGTAGCAAAACAATTCTAACACTGTCTACATCAATCGATCTAAGTCATCTTATAACGTATCCGTACATACACACGGAAATATGTTAATAGATGTTTCTGCATTTCTTCCAGCAGCACAAGCACAAGTCGGTGCACCAGCGGTCCCAGTCTCTGAACCGTGGAGTGAGAGGCCAATGGAACTCCCGCGGGCCTGAAGTCGGTTCGGACATGTGGTGACAGAGGGGTCAGTGCCAGTGCCCTGCAGCCATGGGCAACAAGCTCAGTTGCTCCTGCGCCCCGCTCATAAGGAAGGCATACCGGTACGAAGACTCGCCATGGCAGACGTCCAGGAGACGGGACGGGCATCTCTTACGGTACGTGTCATGGAGAGAGGAACGTATATATGTGTAGAAGCGCTCTATCGATTCTTATGCACTAGTTAGCGTTACGTTACTATCTCCTGTTAAAATGATGCTCTTCTTGGTTGAAATAAATATTTACACTTTAGACACACCTTTATAACATTCTCAGTTATGAATTTTACATTTTAAACCAATTACCAATCTGTGGTACATGATATAGGTAATCTGAAGGTGGTATACGTCCTACTGGTACTATTATAAGATTAGTTTTTCACGGTATGGCATGATTTCTATCGTAAATAAAATGTCCAGCATACGTAACTCAAAGACTATAGCCGGATAAGCTACTGAAATCGGCCCTATTTAGCTAATTTTCTTTTTTGATTATTTATTTATTTTGTTGTTTTTTTTAATATGTTGGGTTTGGGGGGTGGGATGATTCTTTTATCAAATATACTTAGTACATATCCAAAACAACAAATAAAAAGGACAACAAGGGGTATAACATAGTTAAAAAATAATATTTTCTGTAGTAATTGTATAAAATTTAACACATTCAAATTTGCACAATCGACGTTTTTATCTACTTTACTTTTCATTTTCAGGAATACTTACTTGATTATGCACACGTGCCGATTTTGGATTTTGGGGTTGCATTTCTCCTGTTTTCTACCAACATTCTAATGTAGGTTGGTTGATTTTAAAGTTGATCTAATTCAAAAAGGTTCAACCAATTGTATGCTGGATATTTAACAAAGTTTGGTTGGCTTAACCAACTTTTTTCTCTCAGTGCACTAGCTTTATTTCTTTACGTTGGAACTAAGAACGATCTTAAGGATCTCGCTGCATAGGTTTGGACTTTTGAACATTACAAGACCATTCCTGAGAGTCGCATCTTTGCTTGTCTTGTGCAGTAGCAGTTGTTGTTGCCCTTTACAAAATCTACATGTTGTCCACTCTGTGCTAGCAACCCTACTATTGTTGCTTCAGCTCCAGAGACCGCAATAACCACTTTCATTTGATACCGTGAAAACATTCTTTAATAAATATTAGTGAATTTATAAACAGCGTGCTGAAAAAAAATATATTCATCGTGATGCAGGTTGTGGGCGGAGGTGTTTCATGTATCGGCAAGCGGGGCTGGCACCGTAAAATGGCAACAAGTCAGCGAGGACCTGGTTCCGGTCAACATCACTTGCATCCAGGACTCACCCGAATGCGTGTTCCATATCACGGCCTACAATTCACAAGTAGATAAGATACTGGATGTTCGATTAGTCCAGCCCGGTAAGAGCCGTACAATTGCTTGAATTGATGGATGGGAAATGAGCAATTTATAACCTCTTATGTTCTAATTTTAGGTACGCGAATAGGTCAGGCATCCGAATGTTTCGTTTATTGGAAGGACCCGATGACGAACGACACCTGGGGTTTAAATTTTACATCTCCAATCGATGCCAAACAGTTTAGAGAATGTTGTGTAAGTATTTATTAACTAAACTAGTTTCATAGATTAGCTTCCAAGTTTTCTCCTTCACGTAGATTACCCGAAGTCTATTATAGTCGTTATGTAAACGTCATATTCCATGAAATTTACACCTGCAGTCTTTCATTGCATATTTAAGAGGCAGTAACAAAGAAAGATTACCAATATGGATTTTCTTTGATCACGTTGATTTTGTTATCAAATTGATTTGAAAAGATGAAGTCTTGGCTATAGCAGCTAAAAATGAAATAGGAACTCGTTTAATGTTCCAATAACGTACACTACCACTCAAAAGCTTCATTGAGCAGCTTATAAATGCAAGAAAGTTGTAAAGTAAACACTATATTTCCAATGGCATTAACATTGGATCATTTAACAGATGTAATTCGTCACAAAGATCCGAATTATAGCAAAAATGAAATGATATTTGCTTTTCGTCAAAATAACTGGCTTTAGCGTTTATTATTGTAAATCGGGTTCTTCAATGGCTACCTTTTTAATTAATTAAGAACAATAACTTGCATTTGTTTCCCAAAATAATTCCCGATTACTTTTGTAGTGTGCTTAGGATCATTATGATGTTGAATCGTTTCCCATTTATTTCGTGTCCTTTGAGTACACCATGTTAAAATGTTTAAATAGACGTCCTTTGTCAGCGTTCCAATAATATGTTCACTCGCCTCCAAAGCAACCCTAAACCACAGTATTACTACATCCACATCGCTTTTGCAGGTAGCTGACAATTACAATTAGTTTAAAATTTTTAAGAACTTGGCAATATGACACAAAAACCGTAATTTAATATCTTTCAAATAACAGCCTCAGAGATAATAATTGCAATTTTGTCTACCAGTTGGCGCTATTGCAGCGGTATATTGATAAGACCGTTACTACTCCGACACAGTAACTCTCCTGTGGCAGTTCGGATAATTGATTGTGGTGGTGTCAGTAACGCAAGTGCCCGCCAAATTAATTACAATGGGACAACGGATGCGTGTTCCGGCGTACCGTATAGGGTTGCTAATTATTGGCGGAGAGTAAGAATTTATGTCGCAATATGATTACGGTAACGTTACGTTTCAAAAAAATGCAACATCCCAAGAGATCAATATTAGGCAGAGATAATTTAATTCTATATAGATTACCTCGAAGTTGGGTTAACATTTTTTCTTTACGAAAAAAATAAATAAACCCAGGAACTTTATAGGAAATGATATGAAGATGTTTTGCTTTGTGTCTTCGTCCAAAAATGTTTTTCTTTAAAGTCTAAGGCGGTGTTCACTCACATAGGGTAGTGCAAAATTAATGTAAAAGTGCGATTTTCGTTGTTTTCAGAAACAGTTCCATATCTAGACAAAATTTAGAATACAGTCCACGTAGTTAACTCTAAGACAATATCAAACTTTCAATTTGTAATCTTTCGAATTTTAACCTATTCTGTACACTACAATTGTATAGATCTTAAGGCAAGTAAATAGCAATAATGATACTTATTAATCGTAGTGTGATATGTTGCAGTCACCCTCATTTAAATTCTCAAGGAAGGCGTCTTCCTCCTACTCGCTGAAGCTGGATCCGCCAAGCAAGCAGAAATTCAAGACCAAGAGGAAGCCGTTGAGTACTCCAGCATCGCCAAACCGAACTAGAGAGCCACAGTGTACTTGCATGACCGCCGAACAGTATGCCAGGTTAAGGGCACAGGATCCACGATACAGAGGTGGGAGAAAATATTTATGCATTGTAGCTCTCACGACGTTATCTTTAATCTTGTCGCGTAGGTTCGTCAACTCTTCCAAGAGCACAAACTAGAGCAACAGACACCGAAGCTCGAACTGATAAAGTCACGGCAGCCACTTCATCAACAAGTCTTTACGATAACGTCGGTTCAACACAGACCACCGCCGCGCAAGGTAACTAATTGCATCCCCATTACATCCTGGCGGATATGCTTTATCGCCGGTAGAGTTTCCCTTTCCTAAATTAGTGCCAATATCAACGTATCTTCTTTCCGAAGTAGTATAAATGCAATTCAAATTTATGGCCCTTAGTTTTGTAATTAATTTCGAACATTATTAACTCATTCATTGATAAAAGAAATATCCGTGTGATAATGATAATATGAGGTTACTGATGTAGTACCTTATCCCATGCTTGCTTATGCCGAAAAGATTCCAACTTCTAAGGAAAATTGGTAAATTTGTAAAGGTTCTACTTGTGCTATCCTAAGAAAGAAAGATCTGTAGATCTTGATGACCACGACCGTAGACGAATTCGCGTGATTGGAATGTAATTCGAAGTTTCTGTGGATGTGAACAACATATGGATGCACATTTTCTCTATATTGTTTGGTTCTTAATAAATTATCTTACATAGTGTTAATTAAGGCTGCTAAACAAATGCTTATTGCTGTTTTATGCCATATTACGCAAAATACCTTTCCCGTCCCAGACATATGCTGGCTGAGTCAATGTTCACTCCTTAGTCCTCAGATATGTGTTCTACTATTAAATATAAGACAAAAATTAAGAATATTAACATTTCGAAAGCGAAGCGTTATTATGTCTATTTGACTTGTATTATTTATTGGCTGCAATGCATTAACATTTTTAAATTGATAGTACATTAACAGAGGATACGTCGATATAAGAGTTTTAGCTGCTTATTTCGAGAGAACGGTTTCCTAACAGCCGTCACCCAAATCACAAAACAATCCAAAATGTAGAAGCACGTACTGTGGAGACAGGATGTATCGCTCTAAAATGTTCGCTGCATGCCGGTCGACCTGAAAAACTTACTAGCAACAAGAGGAACAGTTACTGCAGGATGTTGAGAATAGTCCTACCACTAATACATGTTTGTTGTCAAGAAATAAGTGTCACACCGCATCTTCTGTTCATAGATGTCTTCGAAGATACATCTTGTATTCATACCACCTACAGCCTGTTCAAATGCTGCATCTCGGAGACAACCTATTGAGAGTAAATTTTTGCACGTGGGCATTACACCAAATCTAGAGCAATCCTGAATTTTTCCGTAATGCTTTGTTTATCGATCAAGTTAGTTTTAACCAACGAGGAGTTTTTAATCACCACAACCTTCATTATTGACACTGTGAGAATCCTCAAATTTGACGTTGGTGAAATCAACAAATACGTTGGTCTGTGAATGTTTATAGAGGTATTTAGAGGGTGAGTCCATATTTTTTTCCAAGAATATTCAATGGTGAAAATTATAATAATATTGGCGAGGGCACTTTGGCAGGTCTGCTAGAGGTTGTTCCTTTACAACGTGCAACAATGTGTTTTCAATACGATAGTGCACCTGCATATGCTATATTATCAGCGCAAGAAATGTTGAATCGCCGTTTTTGCTAATAAATGGATTGGTCGAGGTGGACTAATATCTTGGTCACTCCGGCCTTTCGAGTTAACTCCAATAGACTTTTGGCTGTGGGGATACATAAAGGAAGAGGTTTATTTTGCTGTTCCTGTCGGAGTGGATATTGCCCAGATTTACGAAGGAATAGCAGAAATAAATGAGGATAATTTCAAATCGGCTGGCGAAACTTCAGCCAAATGTTACATACGTGTATTAACGAAAATGGTAACAATTGAGGATTCGTATGTATTGTCGTTTCGCTTTGCTCGACTCAGACCTATTTTAATATTACATTTTTTTGTATTTAGATTTGTTAAGCATAAAAATAAATTCTAAAAATGTTAATTTTGTCTGAAAAAGGCTTGGCTCTCGAGATTTTAATATTCTTAATTTGTGTCTTATTTTTAATAGTAGATTACATATTCGAGGGCTTGGGAGTGAATATTGACCAACCCTGTAATTGTTAAAATATTTCCTTTAAAAAGTACTGCTTTCCTTATGTTAAAGGTTAATCTCATAATTCCTTTCTGTTATATTAAATGATTTTCTAACTAAGATGAACTTAGAAAATGACGCTAGAGTAGCTATCCACTAGAGACCAATTATCGGGAGTCACTTTTTTTAGCTAACTTGGGAAAGTTATAGGAACATCTCTGTTCGATAGTAACTTCTACAAATGTATATTTTCAACTATTCTTGGAGAGACACTACTATCAAAACTATGAAGCTTTTAATAATATTGTGAATTCAGTCTGCGTCTTGTGAGAGGACTGGTGTATAGAAACTTGCTGCTGCAGATGTTCCGTGTAAAGTTTTCTTAAACGAAAATCGAAGAAAAAATGTTGAATTAAACCATTAATTTTAACCTATAGCAGAATTGGGAACATGCAACTCTCTATTGAAAGAAATTCAAGTTGTAGTGCTCAACAATTTTAAACTTTTGTTCATATGAGCGCAGTACTGCAGGTTCAGTTTGTAAAAGAGCTACTTGGATTAAAAATTGGGAACAAAGGATGCCGAAACGCCTCAAGACTACTCTCGAAACCTTCTGAAAATGCAGGCAGTATGATCAGCGATACGTCAATATCAATCAATTCTTCAATATATTCTATTTATTTTCTTCATCAGGGAGATTCCTTGGATTTCGTATGCTATAATATTGGATTCCCCTTATAAGTGCTAATTAATTTTTTTATATCTTTTCTACACCAATCATTTTTTTGTCATTTTAGCCGAACAACTCTCCATAAAGATTACCAGTATATGAAACTACATCAAATCTTGTGAGTGACTATCACAGAGTGCATTTAGTACAAATATTATTGTGTCCGCCTGCAAGTCACCTTAGTTAACGTCACTACTCTTAGACTGTTGTGTCCAATATATGTGCATTCATGACACAACTCGCCCAGAGAACTGCTTTTAAGAATTTGATTCTACAATTTGTAATGTTGTAATTCAGTGAAATATGTAATCGGAGAATTTTTCCTAATTGTCACTAATTTTGTAATAATTTTATTCACCTTTATATAGGGTACAAAGGCTAAAAATTACATAATTGCTTTCTTTTAGATACTAAAGGAACACAACGAGAAGGTAGCCAAGTAAGACAAACAAGAGACCGAGGAATACAACAGCAATCACAAGAAACTAGCACTATGACATCGAATACAGCTACAGGACCCAAGACCGTGACTGCTTCTGTTGGTACACAAAATAATGTCGGTTCACAGGTGAATTATACAGAGAAACAGATCACTCAAACGATATTTCTTAAATTCCAACCTCTTTATGCTTCCAGGTTAGTCAAACCGAGACCCAATCCCAAACACAGACAACCGAATCATCGAAATCAGAAGGTACTCAAGCCGGTGGTACATTACAATCCAACACGAAGACGTCTTCAACATCAACCAGGCCACCATCACTAAGAGAACATCACGTTTTGACAAACACGAAATCAGTGGATTATTCTGACATCGATATGGTTAGAGATGCCGAGTTAAGAACGGTACACCAATATAATATGATGAACAATACCATGGGTGGCCGAAGAAGTAAATCGAAAAGTACGGAGGATATGAACAGGGAAAACGGTTTGAACTTAGACAGCAGCACTCTGAAAAGAATGTTGAAACCCATGCCAAGTGTTGACAGCCCGGTTACTTCCCCTGAAATGGGAAGAAGGAGATACAACATGTACAACACTCACTATCACAGGCATGGCAATGGTGGCAGACATTCCGAACCTGAATCTGGACATCCCCATCCTAGATCTGCCATGGCTCAAAATTCCAGATTTTCTGGATCAAGGTAAGGAAACTTGAAATGTTAATAGCCTTATCATTATTTATGCTTTTTTACTGAAATAGATCTTCCCATGAAATTGGCAGAGGGTATCCCGGAAGAGGTCTCTATTTAGAATTGGAAAAAGGCGTTTGTGGCGATCATTCCCCACCTTCTGATAATGTCATATTCGATAACCAATGTTATGCAACGACACCTAGTTCTAGTAACGGGAACTCGGATCCGGAATCTTCACATTACCATGGCAGGCAACGCCATATGCACCATCAGGTATATATAGAAATGTGTACTTATTATGTACGCTCATTTTAACTCCAAAGACGTATTAGCTTGTCTAATCAACAAGGAACAAAACGTATTGAAATTCATTAAATGTAAATGAGGCTAAGACCTTTTCTTATAGTTAATTAGTTGAGCTTACAAGACGACAGAAATTGCTGCCGTTTAAATTCAATAAACGTTTTGCTCATGTTTCTCCTTACATCATTCCTTAATTGCTTTTTGTTTTCTCTCCATTGCGACCGGAAACTAATTTAGAGCAGAGTTGAATAAAGATTAGATGTTTATCGATATTGTGAACTAAATTTAAAAATAGAAATAAATATAATGTAGGGCACGTAAAGATGTAAAGATTTGCAAGGATCACTTGCTAATTTTTTTAATGTCTAATAACGGCCCTATGTATAACTTTAAAGTTATATATTAAAATATTGCAATAGCAGCAGTTAACCGTTATATGTGGGCTACTAAAATTCACGTGTATACATGATATGTCAACAAACCTTCATAAGATGATTCAGAATATATCAATTTATTTCCAATTTTTACTTATGGCTTAATCGCTAACTGAGATATTAACAAAAACTTTTCTATGTTTTAGAATATTTTAATCTCAAAAAGGACTAACTTTTCATTAGAAAATTTGAAATTATATGTATTTGACCAAAGATTAATTTATCTGATGTTTGATTCCTGATGACCTCAGTTCCAAATGCTAAGTTTTTTATTTTCTCCACAGAATTCCAATGTAACTCCAACCCCTGGCTCGCCAACTAGCAAACTCCTCTTAGAATACGAAATGCATCTTAGAAATACATTAGCCAAAGGCATGGACGCCGAAAGCTACAGTCTCCATACGTTCGAAGCTTTACTAACCCAAAGTATGGAAAATTTAGGTAAACCATGACTGTTCAAGTTCTGATTCAAGTTCATCCGAAGAAATTATTTGTTGTTGTTGTAGAATTTGCCGAAAGCCTTCCAGGGTCAAATCAACGGAGTCCTTACCCGGCTCGCAGAAGTAAGTTCCCGAATAAATTCATTGTAAAATTCAATGGAGAAATTGGCAAATTTTATTTTTCAGGACCAGCTTCAAGTGCTTCCACGAATAAATCATCCACACTTCCGCTATCACATAGACTGAGTAGTGCTAGAGATAAGGATAGAGATCGCGACCGTGACGGATACTACAGCGATAGGAACGAGTTATTGCGAGAAAGAGAGAAAGAGAGGGAGAGAGAACGCGGTTATTTGAGCGATCATAATTCTAGGTAAGGATGTAATGGAGCTAAGGCATCGACCATTTTCGGAATAAATGTTTCTTTAGTTTTAGTTCGAGATGCGCTTCTTGTATTGGCGAATCGAGCAGAAATCAATGGTTTCGCCATTCTGACGGTTGGCGTTCTGGCAGTTCGAATTACGGTTCCATGCAGAGCATGCCTCAAGGTCATAAGCACTCGCCATGGGATTCGTTACCATCCCTTCGGCAAGATAGCAGTTTGAATGATAGTGGTTACAAGAGCAACAGGACTGATTCATTTGAGCAACGGTAGGTATAACTGCTAGGGCTCATACAAAAACCGAATTTTGAAAAGAAGGTTTGCGAATCCTCCTATTCCTATGGCGACTTGCGGAATTCATTGTTTCACTTTACGATTCAGTTGTACAACTCTGTCTTTGCTTAGCAGCAAATTGCAAATTTTCGAAGTAATTCTTCAAAAACGCTCCAATACTTTAGACTTCATAAGTAGTTGTTGGTCACTTTTATCAATCCTGTCAAAAGCTCCTGTTAGAACAGCGAGCTTTCAAATAATGAAACTGGTCCTCTAGACTTAATAAGGAATGTTACATTTTATGAAAGTGACCAGTTTATAGAAATCTAGAAATTACTTTTTTTTCGAGATTTCGTAAATTAAAGATTTAAATCGTTGAAGCTGCTCAAAGTTTGCTTTAATTTGGAGAAAAGTGTTTCCCGTTTCATATATGCAACATACTTAGCGTTAAACTATTTGTTAAAACCCACTTTCGACAAAGGTTCAATTTGTTTTGGGCAAGTGGCATTTACAGGATGCCGTTATATTTCTTTTAAGGTAACAGGAATTTTACTTTGCATCATTTGAAAGGTGTTTTCTCAAAAAATACAGAAAAAACATATTATTGCCCTAAAACAATGACGAAATAACCGAAAACAAGATGTCAATTTTGAATAATAAAAATCGATATTTTAAAATAATACCACAAAAACTATTCTGTTTTTTTATTATTGCCAGTGATAAATTGTTTTTGTAAAGTAATTGTTTTCTGTTCGTCATAGCATTGTCATAGTAACATTGAAATTACTGTCCAAATCGAAATTTATGTAAAAAGAATTTCACTGAAATCGAACGTATTGAATTACTAAAAATGATTGACGCCGGAGCTGCAGAAGGACTCATTTGGAGGTTTGTCATGTGCTCAGTGATGCTCGTCCAAACTATAGGTAGATTAACAGTATTTCGAACAATTCAACGAAAGCAAAAAGCGTAAACCATCATCGAACTCCTATTAGAAAACGATTTAGGCCGTAAGAAATTGTGGCTAATAAATAAGCATAATTGCAAATGTTGACCCAAATGTAAGTCTCATTTGGGTTCATATACAATATCCAGAAAAGGTTAATACACGGTATGATATTATTATTATTATTATTATTATTATTACAGCCAGGTGGCCCCTACCGGTTTCCTGCACTGCGGCCGCGTAACCTATTGTGCCGTCTGAATAATTTCTTAGCCCCATAGTAGTTCTATAGCCTTTGAAAAGTATAGAATTTTCTTCGGCTCTATGTTTAAGAATTTTCTCAAGTCCGTATTTCATGTCTCTAAGCCACTGTGTCTTGCGTTGTTCGCAGTGGCTTACAAAGAGGTAGAGGAGTTTCATACCTCTCATACTGGTTCAGGTATGAGTACCATTTTGTGCAGATGTTTGTTTAATAGACAGTAACTAGCGGTGCTGGCCCATAATCTGACATCAGAATTGCCCATGGCCAGCAATTATTCAGATTTTTTTGAGTCCTAGCAGTAAAACCTTCGAGTGCGAATCTCTGTCTTAGCCATATCGAAATGAATCCGAAACGAGGGTTTGAGGCCGGTCAGCGAAAGTGCACTGTCGCTCTCTGCTAGTTGGTTTACCGTTCCATTGCCTGGTATGATGGTATGCCAGTGTAGTATTAATATATTCCTTTCTCCGAGTATATTCCGTAACTGAATACATTCATTTATCATTCCTAATGTTGTTTCGGACTCACTAGGAACTTCTAAAGCTGCGGTTATTCTCAAAATCCTGTTCTTCCCGACAATTTCCTAGCCCATAAAGTTATCGCATAAATTTCTGCTTGAAATGTGCTTGCGACCTGGTATGGTATACTAAATGGAAACGTAATTGGTCCATTTTTTATTCGTGAAACTCTAACATCGACTAGCTTCTCGGAACTAATGCATATCACCAATAAAAGAAATTATCCAGTGATTTTAATGCCTTTCGATAACATACAGCCTCTTCCAATTAAAAGATTTTCAAATGTTGCCTTTTAAATGGGTTAGCTCTTCCAAGGTTGGTCAACTATTCCTTCAATTCGGTCATTTTGCGAAATTATCTCTCATAAAAGACCTCGCCTATTTTTAAGGGAGAAGCTATATAAGAGAAGGGATTTTGTTTTTCCGTTAAGAAATTTCCAATTAGATCATTATTGTAAGTTATTGGAGGCGCCATTTTTTGAAATGGGACACAGTATATATAATGATATTGTATTAACTTAGAAGTTGCGAATTTTTCCAATAGATGGTGTGGTGAAATCGATACTTGCTAATAATTGCTAGGTGAAAGGTAAAAGGCAAATTTATCAAAAAATATGGTAACTAATTAAGCTTTCGTAGTTTATTCACCGTTTGATGAGGCTTGCAGTAAAAGACATTTACGTATTGTTACAAGATGCTTTAATTAATTTAACTTACGTCAAGAGTATCGTTGGTAAATAATAGAAAACTGTGTAATATATTTGTTTTATTCTTTTTACCAACTGGTACTGAGATAGACGAGACAATTATCACATCTAAGCAGCCCACTTAAAATAATTGTAATTGTTGCCACACGTAATTAAGTTCGAAGCTGTAGTAAGATGATATTTGTCTTGATACAAACTGAACTTGTTCAATTCATCTCAATTACTGAACAGGTTCTTCTTGGTTGGAGTTTTAGTTGGTAAAGCTTTTTAAACCGAGTATTGTATCTCAGTTGGGTCAAATATTTTATATTTATTTTTAACTAGGAATAGAAGTAAAAAGATGCAAATTCTTAGCTATATCTCATCTCGTCTTATTTAAGTTAGTCTAAATTCAATCTCAATTGCAAGGCGCTTTTCCAGTAAGAAAAATGCAGGGATACAAAATAATTGTTAACCTACGTATTAAAATGAAATTAAAATCTTAAAATTTTGAGAATAAGTACTAAACGGACATTATAGAGGTGAGTGATTGAAATGGTAAATATATTGAAAAAGGTTGATTAACAGTGATTTTAATCCATTTTCGTTTTATTTTCTGAAAAATGTATCCGCTAAGTTTTATATACCTTCATAGAATCGCTTTCCTGGCGACTTAATTCTAAAGCTTGTATAATGGAACTGAAAGGAATAGTATAAATTAGCAAAGATTTTGTATAAATGAATATAATTAAATAAACTTATTTTACGCAATATTCTCCTACACGATCGAGTTTGTTTACGAACAACAGCAAATGTAATTAAAAAAATTCTTTTATAGGAATATGTTTGACCGTCAAGACAGTCTTAAATCGGATTACATGAGTGACCGGGAATCCACCAGATACGGAATCGTTCAGCAGGCATCAATTGAAAGCGCTGACTCCAGGCTGTGCTACCTAACTTCGTCGGAGGTAAGTTTTTTTTTTTACTTTTTCCCTATTGCAAGCGCTAGATGCGACGGAAATTTACCTAAATCGTTCCCGCTAATCGCTCGTAAAACCTTCGCGTCACCGTCGTAGGTATTGGCACAATTAAAGAACCTTCAGCGGGTGCAAGCGCGTCTACAACTTTTAGAGTAAATCCAATCACGGAATATCTTGAAAGAATTCCGTTCGTCAAGTAAAAAAGAAAAGGAAGAGGACTGGAGACATAGGAAAAAACATTTTCTACGTCGAGTTTCATTTCCTGCAGATGCAATGCGGTGAAGTTATTAAGTTAGGATTAGCGGGAGAAGGACAAGACCGCTAGTAATTCGGTTAGAACCGTTTTAAATCGAATTTGTTGTACTTTTAATGAGCGCAGTTGATTTTCTAGGATTCGAATTTTGAACAAAGGAGTTTTAAATTGATGTTTCGGTAAAAACTCTCGTTAGTAAGTTGATATCAAGTTTTTTAGTCTAGCTGCTCTGAAATTCATTGTTTTCTATAATTAAAAAATACACATTCAAAAATTTTTATTTAATGCATTTACTTTAATATTTTATTGTCTGTAATTCGCGAGTACACCTTTTTATTTTGTAACTCGTTAAATGTCAATTACAAGCTGGCAACCCTCGTACACATCACTTGTCGCTGATTCACTTCTATTTCACGGAATATTTGATTACGTTGGCATCGTAAGCTATTATTATAAATTGAAACGAGGAACGTATATACGATACGCTTTCGATGCAAATAGAAGTTTACAACGGGTTTCGCGAATGGATATTTGAAATTGTTTCGAGGCTACTTTTTTGGGATTACACGATACTGTACTGATGTTGAAAAATTGTGTTGAGCTTTTGAACTGGTGTTGTAATCCTAACTGGAATTATAAATTTTTTCTAGTTAAATTAAATTAATAACAAATAATTATGCATTCTAAACGTTAAGATAATGTTAAATAAAGAAATCAATAAAAAGAAGTAACTTCACTTACGGATACAGTATCTTTAACGTATCTTTTTGGCGTATGGGAGACGGCGAGGGTAAGATGGCCTTTTCATGTGGATTACAATATTTGCGACGAGACAAGTATGGGATTGCCTAATAGTATCTGCACAACTTTTGACTTTGCTCTTTGAAAAAGATTTTCAAAAAATGATAAACGACCACATTACACGATGTTTTACTTTGCAGTTAAATGGTGGTAGAAAATTTGTATTCCATATTTCTTTTTCACCACATTTCTCTTTCCCATTTTTAATTTATTTATACATTGTTGAAATAAATACCAGACTGGTTAAATAAAAATTTGTCTACGTATCGCTCTAAGACCCAGAAATAGTGCTTATGAACCTCACGTTTAATATTCAAACTCAAAAGTACTGATTGGTCTAGACCATTATGTCGGTCACAAAATACAGAAATTTTTAATTTCATTTTTATATGAATACGTTATGTATGTTTATGAACATCGCGACCGATCCGTCAAATACTCAGACCTGCATGAGTATCCTACAAGGCGTCGCCACAAGTTTACTAAGCCTGTACATGCCACTGCTGGGTTCTAGAAATCTCCAGATTATAGCTGCATAAAGATTTTCAATAGACTTCCACAATTCTTAAAGCAAAGATCGTCAGCTCCTGATTTTATTTAAAAAATATTAGATCGTTTTAAAATGGAAAATGTATACAGGCACGGTAGATGAAATTTGCGACAGCCGCATCCTGTGCGTGCAGTAGAGTGATTCGTTGTGTGTAGAACTGCTGATGCATTTAATCGCTGTTTATTCTGGTTTATGTCATTGTTCAATATTAGCGACGCTACAAATGAAAAATTGTTTTGTAGTAATTGCAGAACTTTCGGCTTTGTATTTTGAAAAGGATTTCACAAAAAGTTAAAAAGATTTTCGAATAATGTAATATTATTAATTGTGAATTCAAAACTCTATCCCCACCTAAAAAAGTCTATCCCCACCTACGATCGCAGTACGTTATATACAACTATCTTTTTGCACCACAATATAATTAATCCTTTTCTTTTCATTTTTGAATGGAATCAAAATGTCTAGAGATATTCGATTCACCAATGAATCGAAAGACAACATTCAAAATTAAGTTTTGAAACCAATAAGGAATACATATAACAGAGCAAATAGTTTATATCTGGCAAGGTAGCCCTGTAAATTTTTTCCGGTTGCCAGAACCTAAAACACTGATCGGGAACTTAAATTTTTTTAAGTGCTGTTGTGGAAGTAAGTATTCTATGCTCTTCTCGACGGTCCAGTGGTAAGAGGGTTTACATCTAACCGGGCGGAGTTAAGCGCTGTGTGTTCGAGTCCTCCTACGATCATATTTTCTTGGCGGGGCTGGTACACAATCATTCGTAATTGTGGTACAATTAACTGCGCTTTATCCCTTGCGGCGAGGGAGTGATAGCAACAAACCTATGGTACAAGGGCTCCTGGGATTATTAGCTTTAAAAAAGTTATACACTCTGTAGAGCCGTCACCACAAAAATAAGTTCTAGTTTGCTTAGAATTTCACTAATCTAAAAAACAAAACACGATACGTGGCCTATTTAAGCTTTAAAATCTCATAGAAACAAAACAGAATTCAGTTGAGTTTTCAGGCAACTGTCGTTGCCCAAACGTCAATAACTAACCCATCATCGCATATCGCTCTTTGTTACGTACATATGAAAAACAAAAGGTGATCTCAACGTCAGCACGAATTAAAAACAATCACCGGGATTCACGGTCGAGGGTTCTACGTTTGCACTAGTTCAAATTAGTACAGATCACTACTCTACAAAAGCAAGAAAACAAAAACAGAAACAACAACCGCATAGAAAAATTGAAATTAAATCAAAGCGTGCATTGTTGTACATTGGTTCGTAGCATTGTGTAGTAGAACTAAATAAATTAAAACTGTCAGAGTCAAGCGTCGCGGATAATACATGCTATTATTATTTTTGTGAATCGATTTTAGAGGTAATTTCTACGTGGTGTATACAAAAAGAAGTTATATTTGCTTCTGTTGAATGTAATAGTGGTGATATCTTGTAGAAAATTAGAGAGTCAAATTTAGTATGGAGTTCTGGTAGGTCTTCTCTAATTTGTGCTTGTAATGTTTTATAAGTTCTTAGTCTTAAAAGTCAAAAGCATCGACATTTAGATCAATTTAAGGACTGATGTTAAAGTGAAAGCGGGCTTTTACTTTGTTTAAGGAGATTAATTACCCGAATAAATCCCAAATTTTCGATATCGTTTATTTCGGTAGACGACGACATTTATTGGACGAGCACTTCCATTAATTATTTCAATACCCCGTTATAATCTTATATTTTATTGTTGCTATACGCTAAACTTCAGTCTGTTTACGTTTTAATGAGCTTTTTAGCCAATAATGAATAGTGAACTTCACTATTTTTCGGTAAATTTTAAGTATTCTCTGCGCATTAATTTTCTTTTAAACCGTTCCACCAATACAGCTCTCTTTCAGTTTCTTAAACAAATATAATTAATAAAGGGCAATAGCTACGAAATCCTGTACGTACTATTCGTCCGTAAGCTGTCCGTAATGATGCCCTACGCTCGATAGCGTTCTACCACTCATCCGTTAAGAATGTTACCTACTGAAATCGGTGTTCCGCAAGCGCTTCAAAAGAAAATCTTTTCGGGAAGTGGTCCTTCTGGGTGCGCCTGTACTTGCTTTACGTGCTTTACCTTGCAATCTACAGGTTCCAACATTGCAATACAGTCAAATGATTACGATTAAATCTGCACGCAATTTCCCGAAAACTAACACCGCTTTCATGTAGCACAATAATCTGGCTACGTTCGAAGGGTTAATTGCTTGAAACATACCGCACGTATTTTACCTATTTTTGTACATTTAGATTGCAACTATTGGATTGTAACAGATGTTCCCGTAGAAAAATGTGTGAAATATCTGGCTCTTGTAAATGCTGGAAAACAAACTAGACCAATGCAATGTAATAAACCCTTAAGTTGATCATCAGAAATACATTCATAAAATTTTAGCGAAATACCCCAACAATTTAGGGATGGTGCATTTAAACACCAAGGAATGCATTCGGACCATAATTTTCGGTATTAGCTGGATCATTCTTATCGTACGACAATGAAATAGCAGCAATTTTGAGGGTAGTTGTAAACTATCGGATCCAGAAAGTGGATCATATCACAACATTCTTTAAATATAATTAGAGAAATTATTATTACCGTTCACAAGTATTAATTTGGAGCATCCATAGAAGCTTTCGTTACCGAAAAAGTCTTTTACATGCGCCCTGTAGATACCGTCCCTTTCGAATCTGAACCAATCCATTTCGACATTCAGGGCGACATCGAAACGCAATGCTTTTTAATTATCCCATAACAATATTCACTCCACATCCAGAGTACTTGTTCTCCGTACAGTACCGTGCCATCAACCGGGAATTTCGAGATCGTAGAGTGCCGCATTTATTTTTTTGTCTTGGTTTACGTTTGTTACGCGGCTGCCAATTCAATTCTGGCGCATTGATCATTCATTCTGCACCGCGTTCGTTAGCAATAAGCGGAGCACCCGGAATCGAAGCGATTGACCTGAATTTCCGTCTGCCGAACAGCGTTTCATATTCCGATGGTCGCGTTACCGCAAAAACCGCACGAAATCCTTCCCATGCAAAATGCCTGGCGAAGAGAAAGACAGAAACGCATATACTAGGGAAATAATTCGGGGACGTACCGGAAAGGTACAAGGATAGAAAGAGGGATGAGCGGATAATAATAAGTCGCCGCATTGGTCTATGACTGCGAGAGATTTTGGACGTGACTGGCGACCGTTAGATTGCATAGATTGCGAAGAGATGGATGGTTCGTTCGATGGATATTGTTCGAAGCGTGAATCATGTGCGATGGTGTAATTTAGATGATGGGCTTCCTGTCTTCTATCTCTAATAAACTTGTTGGTTTAGAAGTAGCCGGAAAATTTTGAATTCGCAATACACTAACTACAAAGAAAGAGAATTTAAGTAATTAAACTCTTTTCGAGAATGTTATAGGGCGTTTCTAGATTTACCGACAGCACCGACATGATCACGGCACGGTACCGATACCAACAAAGACACCATTCACCTTTACCGACCAGTTCTCGGCCGATTTCAATGTACAGTGTTTTTATTATTTGGTTTCAGAAAACAGACACAAATTCTATTAATGTAATGAATTGGTTTTAGTGCAATAATAAATGATCTGCCGGAGTTTATAATGAGCCAAGCTTAGAGACAGTGTACGTTGATATGTTGTTGATTATTATTATAACGTACCAACAATGAAACACCAGCAACCCGCAAAATTCGATGAAACTGTAGAGACAAAAAGTATCATGGTATAAAAACAATTTATTTTTTTGCTGCTGAAACCCCTGATTTCGGCATACAGCGCCCTCACAAACTTGCACGATTTTTAAATTTTTGTAAATCCGAAACTACAGACAGAAGTTTTTTCTTTGACTTGAATCTAATTTGAAGCTATAACAACAAGACTGAGGTACCCCACACCTCCATATTCCCTCGTGAATAAATTTGTTATGACACCATAAACTTGTAACGTAACAAATTCTCATGGTTTTAATCCAACCATCCGATGATGGATGTCTCACATATTCATTATAAATCACATAATATGCAAGACAAGCACTTCGTGCATTCAGAGCAAACTATGAGTGAAAAAGGCAGCACTAAATTTGATCAATCCATCTCACGTAGAATAATGGCACCAGCGGTTACCGCAATTCACCGTACACTCGCATATCGAATTATATTCGATAAAGCGAAGGGATCTTGATGTGATGGATAAATAGTGGCGTGTAGCAGTGACGCGCTAGGAAATCCCTTTCGTGTAAATTAGGAGTTAGCTCGGTCGGTGCGGCGTTAGGGTTACGAAGGTAGATTCTAATTTTATCAGATGAATTATACAGTTTGCGTTGGCGTGTCGCCTGTCTCTTTATTTGCATTCGCCTCCTTTAGAAACGGTCGGGATGAGCTGACGGATTAGGTCCGACAACTTTGCATCGGTACCGTCGGCGCTGCCACGGTTACCTCTCGATGTTTAACTACGTAGAACCCTAACCGCGGTACGTCACCCAGTGTGTTCTACTTTGCACTCGAGATGTTGTGTAACCCGCAACTGCTTCGTTAGAAGTTCGGGTGGTAATAGGATTGAGACTGGCGTGACGGAAAGGTTTGCAAAGGGCAAATAAGAAGGTGGACGATGAAATTTGCAAATTATAGAGACATTGTGAGGTACGATTTCAAGATTGCCTATGGTAGCAGTAATATTTCACAATAATAATGATAACAATAAGGAACTAGCAATTAAAAATCCGGGTATGCGATCTGTTTTTTCTTTTTTCTATGAGGAGAATCCTCCTAAACTGACACCAACTGGTTGTTCACTCTGGACCATTTCTTTAGTAGTCTTACGCCATTTTCACCAAAGATGAAGCCGATTTTTCGATAAAAACCAATCTATAACAGCGAATAGCCTAGAACACTCCAATTTGCTGCTTTAAACTCAGCTTTTTGACTACATATTAGTTTTCTTGAGGTTATGTTGATCACGAGACCAGGAAGAAGCGGTTAATTTGCTCTTTCAATTAACCAACCAGTTAGCCAAACCACTTCGCGGTAGAAAAACTTCTCGTGCCTGTTATACTTAAGATATGCTGAAATATTTTTATCCCGTCGAGTCCATAAAATGTTATTTTAATTACTCGATCACGAATTAAACCAGATCATAAATAATTTAATCGCCGGTTAAATCTTAATTGGACATTAACTTCATCTGGGATTAAAGCTTTCTGTAAGTGCGTAAGCGCAAATCTTCAGCCAGTATATGACATAGATGCCCACAGTTTCTGCTATCTTTTTAACCTTATAACAACTTTTCGGTCCCTGTAAACTAGAACCAAATATTTAAAAGGTTGGTTGAGGCTTCAAGAAAATTGTAGAAGTTGAATAAACCGGAATTTTGTTCCTTTCGAAAATCCATGTTTATATCTAAGAGAACATTAATTGTAAAGGTGCCAAACTTGTTACTAACTTTTCCTCGTTATAATAATCTTATTCAAGCTATCGCTGAAACAGTCTGATTGTAAAACAGTCAACGTCGAAAAGTTCGAGTTATAACTTCGAGATGGTTTTGCTTTAATAGGATTTGCTTTAAATACGCGTTCAGATATAGAGAGACGTTTCTAAAAGAAGAAAGAAACTTTTCGCTCTTACGCTCTTAACGAACTAGCCGTCGCTTAATATGTTTCTATCGCAGCTTTTATGCTGTTGCACCTGCTTAACTTCGTTCCAAACTTACTAGCGGTAAGTTCCTAATGAAACAATACCGAATGGTAATACCGAATTCCCTATACTACTATATCAAGTTGTAAATTCTACTCTGCAACAGCGTCCAACAATCTCTCTAACAATTCCAATTGGAGAAATAGGGATTCGGTTTCTACTATACTAGTTATGGGAGAGTGAATGTGGACGTAATTGCGAACCATTTTCAGATCGTAAGCGTCGCCGGCAACGTAGTTGGAAGATATTACGAACGAACGTCAAGATCGATGACGTAAATTTTGACAAACTACCCAATGAATCGCCATTAAATTTGTCGAAAGGAGCACCTATCTATTCAGCGTCCGGTTCACGATAAGTCAAGTTGTGTATCATTGGCGATAATAGACAAGCGACATGCGCATAGACCATAGAATGATGTATCAATATTAATCTCTTTTACGGATAAATTATGAGCGTTAGAGGAACGATTGTTACATGGCTTGTATACGAGATGATTTATGCATGCAACTCCGATTTATTTTGCTATAATATTCTCACAGGACGCATCTACAACAATTATTATTAAAATTAAGTAGCTGTTTCTTGATAAAGTAAGTTAATTGAAGAATATAAAAATCGGCAAATATGTGACTTCCGTAAGTATTATTCCAAAGGCAGGCATTCAGATATTTGAACTTCATACTGTAAAACGAGGACACTTTGTCACGTTTTTACCATATTTTAATTCGTGTCTCCCTTATTTTTGGAGATATTACTGCAAGAAAAATATGGTTGGACTAATCTAACTAATTCCTAACCAACCATTCATTTAATTTTTTTGCGAACATAGCATAATAATAATTGAGGTGGTGACGAAGTTCCCCGGTGTTTGAGGTTACTTTGTCACCAATATAAAAAAAACAACGTTTTGAGTATTCTATTGCAAATTATGGCAAAATAACTGCATGATAGCCGAAAGTAAAATTTTAATATTTTTAATGAAAAATACACCTTCCGCCCAACCGGATTTGGACCCGCATCGTTTGGATCGAAAGGCAAGTACCTCAACTGAGACCATCATCAATACCTCTTGATATCAAAACAGACAAATCTTCGAGATCTAGAAGACCTTTGATAAAAAAAAAGGAAACCTAAATTTAGCTTCGTAACGTTCATTAAAAAACAAAAGTCTTAATTAAGTAAAGTCTCTCGATATTTTTAACTCCATTCACTTCTATATTCTCGCCCGCCTCGGCTAAAATCTAAAGTAGCTCAATCGAAATGAATTCTTACAGTACAACTTCGAATACATTAACGTCGGGCAATGAAAGCATTAAGTCGATGAACAAAGCCGAACTACGTAACCTTTTAAATACGGAAAAAGTTTCCGAAAGCCTATTCGTGAATATTAAGAGCGCCGCGTCAATTAATTTCTCGAATGCGAAACCATTGTTTCGGACGGAAAGTTTGGGGGCGACGGATTCCTTTCCGTAGACGTTTCGGACATCACTCAGGTGTTTCTGACAACCAATTCATCAATGGAGAGGGGAAACCGTTCGGGAAGCCATTATTTCTCTTTTATTGCGCTGAAATTGACGACCTACATCGATATATATCGAATTTTTCTATTCGATTTTAATGCCCGAAGAATGTTATGTGGCAAAACGAATTTCGAAAGTCCGTAAAAGTATTCGTACCTATTTTATTTTCGTTGCCTTATTGAATTGAAAACTTCGCGAAGGCGGTGTGAAATGGTAATAAAAAGGAGCGATAAAATTGCATTTCGATTTTTATTAAATATTGCACGCTTATGAAAATCTATCGTAAAAGACTTATTTATACGAAACTCTGTGGCGGTAATGTTCTTTCGCATTCCCAGCTGCTTCTGTGCAGAAAATTATTGCCAATTTAAACACTTTAGTTAGTAGTTAGTGCAGTTTTCACTTCACCAAAAGTTCTTATTATAGATCACCTTACCTACGATTAAAATTTCTGATTACATTTCTAATTAAGTAAATTCAAAGATTAGTTGATTTCCTGACGTGGAAGCCTCAATCTTAACATTTATGCTTAACAAATATAAAATATTATGGTTTGAAAATGTGAGAAGTATTAGTACCAATCTGGAACAAATTGTCGTGAACTCTTGAGCTACGCGTGCCTCCAGTCACCTTGAATATTATTCACAAAAGTGATACAAGTTTCTCGGCAGGCGATATTATAAGCAGTACAGTAATATAACTATGCGTTGTAAATGTTACAGAATGTTCAGCATATTTACATGTTCTGCCTCCCTTATAGGTTAGAGTATGACAAGCGTGCAGTTCCAAATTAAATCCGTTTTCATCTGCATTATAAACATTATCTGGCCCACACATTTCGATGCACGGCTTGATGGATACTATGAAATCTGTGGCAACGGTTTCCGCTGCGTGACCGTCCTACAAATATGGTTACCTTCCTAGAGACTATTCGATTTTTTCGTTTAAACTGCAATATGCAGTTGTGGGATGCCTTCAAATTTTGTTTACAATTACGTTTCGCTCCATAGATTGTGCAAATTTGTCAGGAATTGTCCGAAACATTTCCTTGTGTATTTCTCCTCTTTCTAAATATTTTTCTCACCTATATAATAATTAAATAATCCATGGGGACTCTATATGAGATAATGTGTAAGTTGGGAAAGTTGAAGAAAACGTTTTCATAAATTCTTTTATTTTAAATTAGGCGACCGATTTCGTCTCTAACAAACACATCATCAGGCCAATCACACAGGCCATCATTACTTTATTAATTCTTGGTCTGATGATGTGTTTGTTAGAAATGAAACCCGTCGCCTCATTTGAAATAAAAAAAATTGAGGGAGTATTTTTGGTCATTTCTTCAACCTTACCAACGATATAATAATTGCCAAAGATTTCTTTCAACGGCCTTCTTCTTGCAATTGGGATCTATCTTTTAGTCCACATGTTTCTCCATATTCTTCCTCAAAATTCTGTACATCAGAGTATGTCATATACAATCTCCGTATCTTTAAATTCTAATCCATTCTCCATTGTCAACACAAAGGAAAGTTTCTCGAACGTTTGTATCAATTATATCTTTAATGGCATCATGAAAATGACGCGCGATAATATATATTGCCTTCCGAAATAAACAACTGTTCGCGATAATAGTTAGCGGTGCGGTGAAGGGGCAGCAAGTATGTGCATTGTGCAAATGATTCAAATGATGATATTTCCCAAGGATCACTTGTTCATACATTTTGCCCTTTTCTGTTCACCCCTTCTCCGCAGGAAGGTGAGGGAATAGTTGTGGGAGCACCAAAAAGATCTCATCTAGGCTAGATTGATTGACCTATGGAGGGCGTAGTTAGAAATATAGAATTTTTTTATGCATAATAACGGTGCAAATAGCAAAAAACCGAAAACCATCGAAATTCCAGGGATAACTGCCGCATCATTTCACGATTTCACAAATATAGATGCTATCTCTTTCATACCTCTACATCTTAATTGAAATTAGCAAAGCATTGTTACGCAAAGTGCGTAACCGTGTCGATCCATTCTCCCTATTCCCCGAACGGATAAAAGCGAAATCGTGTATTTTTTCTGTATACGAATAACCCCTACGGGCTCGTAGGAGAGCGGACTCAAAGTCCGAAAATAGCACACGTGAAAGCATCTTTTCACGAATACATACTTTTGATTGTGTGGGACGCGAAATAATGGAGCTGCACGTAGATAATTTCAAGTTCTGCAGCTCTTAGGTACTTCACAGTATATCTCCTACTTTTTGCATGTATACATTTAGTAATTGGATTATAAAATTATTTTTCTTTTAATTCTTTACTTCCTTTTAATTGTTGCATATGAAGCTGTAATTAACGACACTTCCTTTTACATAATTTTATTGCATAAAAGCATTACAAACAACCGTATGGTTTCGTTTTCGATTTTAAACAGCTTATATGTAATCTAGAGAAATTACTGTACCTTATACCTATCCCACTGCGTCTAATCCGGTTACTTTTTTTGGTTTTTTCGCGGGTATTACTTCTCGTAAGTATCACCGGATATCTCGTATTTTGCCGCGAGGCCGAGTCGTTTTCTTTTGCTTTCTATTATTAAAGAAAAACATCAATGTCAAACATGTCACATCTTTCAGGAAGAGTACAGTTTGTAATAGTGCACATTAGTTACGATAACTACTGATAACGATGGGAGTTCCTCGGGGATCCATCTTGGGATCCATTCTCTTTATACTGTTGATATTGTGAAATTTGTTAATTACTCTTTACTTATGTTCGCCGATGATACGTTTGCTATGGTGACAGGTTCGGATTTTGCAAACTCGCAAATTTGTACTGAACACCAGCTTGTAGTGTTGCATGCTCACTACCTACATGAGTTTTCATTCACAGTCTATAACCAGCATAAATATTGACATACATTGTAAAGATCTTTTGTTAAAACAGTAATTATAGTCAGATCCTTGGGTCTTAATAACGACGCGAATTTAAATTGGAGAGATTGTGCAGTTTCCTCTTGTTTTCAGATAAGAAACTTAAAACATATAGCAGAACTGCTTGGTGAGTTTCTATCACGGTCAAGCACACAACAGGATTCGTCGCTGTAGGCATATCAAGCGTTCTTGATACAAAAATGTGTCATAAGTAGAGTAGGCAAATTCAGGTGCGCAGCCAACGAATGGACTCTCGTATGCGAAACACTAGTCAGTATCTAGTTCGCTGCTGCTTGGAGCGAACGTAATAGCGGCGAAGTACTCTGTGTTTTTAATAATATCGAAGGTACGTAGATTGAGCTATCATTAAAGACAGTGAATAGGTTCATTAACGATTATCCGGATTTGTCTTTCGACGGCGTAAAAATTAAAATTTTAGTGTGCGATATATATCTAACGTGTTGGTCACAAATACATTCTAAACGGCATGTGCAAAGTGCAAACCATAATAACATCAAAACCGGTGTTGCCGCAAAATACGAACAATTCTTATTTGGTTTATGTTCAATGGTGATTCTTTCTAAGGAAAACAAAGAAGCCATCATCTAAAGCCACAACTATTTTTTGTCAATTACTTCAGACATGATTATGCATAAACAAACATTTAGCTAACTAAATACCAACAACATCTCGTAAATGGTCCCAGCATGTGTTTTATATGAAAATTCCGAAAGGTGCAAAGTTGATGGGAAGAGGACGATGTAAAAATAGGAGCGGTGGACGGTAGCAGACTATTCCCAGTAATCGATGCCGCAATTTTAGATTTCATCGCCACATTACGCCAAATCTCATCCGAGTTAAATTAAAGTTGAAGAAGAGGGATAGAAATACCTATAGATATAGATAGAGTGGAAAACTTTTGCGCCGGTATTCGTTTCCTCGAGCCCTACGCATACATCATGAATTGGACGTAAGCCGATTGGAATCGAAACGATTTGGTAAAGCAAGTATTGGATGGCTTGCCCCAAGTAAAAATCCGGCAGAATGTGTAATGTGATGTAATAACTTTAGTGATCTAATGGTCTTACTGCAAACAGTTTGTATAGATTTTTCGGTAGGAAGCTGTAATCTACTATACCGTGTTGGAGTAAGCTTCTCATGTTTTAGTCGTTGATATTCCAAATGACTGAAAGGTTGCCAAACCCATATTCCAATTCAATAAATATGTTCATTAGCACTCTAGGCAATAGCTTAAAATTAATTCAAACTACGTTGCAGTAGAAAATTCATTGATACGATGTGGAAGGTATTGTAACAAGGAGATAGAGACTAGCAGGATAATTCTATCATACACACAACCACCGCCTTTGCGATTATTCATTTAACAAATTAACTGTTGACGAATGTAAATATCTTACTAGACTAATTGATCGAAACATAGGAGGGTTTGTCCTTAAATTAATGGAGTGTCTTGACTGAAATCAATTGTGGTATACCTCATCACCATGATCAGCTATGAATCTTTTATTCTGTATAAGTATAAGGCTACTTAGAATTGCGATTACTTATGCTTGTACAAAGATGATACACTACGAAAAACATGCAGGAAAAATCAATTAGTGCTAATAAAAGCAGATGAAGGATTCCGAGGCAAATCTTAGGGTTAAATAGAAACTAGAATCATCGACAGTGGCTCTGTGTGAGGTATTCATAAAAAGTTTTTCAAATTTTGTACTACATCTGTATTGTTCAAGGAAAGGTGTCTGAGAACGTTGGTTCTAAACGAAATATAAAAGTGAGGTCTCAAAACATTAGCTATTGTGCAGGAAAAGGGTCTAATGAGAGATAAGGAAATAAAATATTTATCCCTATCAGGCGTTATAACGTCGGCCGGATCTAAATAAATAGTTCTCTCTATTTTCTTTCTTTATGTCCTGCTAAACAATTTGTATATGTAGTTAATAGGTAAAGCTATTTGCTTAATTGTATCAAGTTCTCTGTTAAATGACTCGAAATAAAAATGAAACATTAACAAATCTATGTAAGTAATTACAAAATGAAGACATTTTATAACTATGATAATTATTACCATTATTATCAATTAGAATATTTACCTCGCAAAAAGAATGTCTGGTTACTGAGCTACTTTTAATAACTTGAACTACAAGAAGCACAACAACATTGCATTTAGCGCATTGTTCACTACAATGATTGGGAAAGAATTTTTATCTATTAATCGCTTGTATGTCTTGTTCGACTTATAGTTACTTTACCTCAGGGTGGTTTAACCCAGTATTCTCTCTGGTTTAAGCCTAGTCCCTTATCGAGGCGATGTTCTTCGATAACTTTCCACTTCACTAGTCAGCTATGTGAAAGTCAAGTTTCATAAATATTCTCTAGAACTAATTTATTGATTGAACTTTACGTGAATTATTTCGTTTATTTAAATTCGATACTCGCGCATTTTTACATTTTGTTATTTAGTAATATAGCGCCAAAATTTAGATTAAAAAGACACATGACTACACTGATCAAATATTTGTATTTTACAACGTATGTTTGTCAAGAATATAGTTCGTCAATGACCGTATACAACATCAGCGCCCCAACAAATAGTGTGAAGCCAGTAACATGCCTGTGCAGGATAGGATGTTATGCTCTCAAAATAGTCAATTATCACTAATTCCAATGTAAATAGAACATGCTGTATAATCCTTTCTGGTAGGAGGAGTCGATAAGTCACTTCATCTAAGAGATAATTCCAAATTACTACCACAACCATGCAATGTTGTTATCTTGGGTATAAATGTGAGATTAATTTAAACTAGTATTAACATTTGTTAATACCACATGCGTAACAAGGAAAGCTTTCAAGTTCTACGTATGTTACACTTTGGCTGCTGTTTACTTAGAGCACTAAATACTAGTCTGCGGTTAAAGTAGATTTGTAATTGCTAAGATTCTATCTTCGCATTGCGCTATTGAGCTTTCTATTTTCGTAAAATTTGTTATTGTTGAAGCAGTGACAGTACAGAAATTAGCCGGGTTTCACGGGTTCAGGTTTTCATTAGATGATTCTTTACGATATTGGTAAATGCCTCAAATCGCTTCGTTTATTCTTTGGTAAAAAGACACCATCAGAGAATGTTGTTTACAACTGGCTTACAGAATTTCATGGTCATGGTAGTGCTTCCATCAATGATGGATATCGTGAAGGTCCACCAAAATCGGTTGTTGTTCCAAGAAACTGATATTGTTGGCGTATTATTGAAGAGGATCGATATGTGACTTACCGTAGGATAGATGTATCATTAAGTATATCGAATACATGCAACTTTAAAAAGATCTGTTTTCAAGGGTTTCGGGATAATTTTACCCAAGCACAATAGAGGCTCGTATTAATTGATGTAAGGAAATGCTCAAAAGAAACAGAGAAGCTTAGACCATATGAAACTCTGTCTGCAGCATATTAGAACTATCACCGTCACTATTGAGTTGTATTTGATTTAATTTTTTCTGTTATTATTTTTAAGTTAATTTAAGAGCCATGATTCTGAATTACTGAAACAGCATTACGACTTACAATAAAGCAAAAATGAAATAAACTCGAGCACTCTGGGATATACACCCGCTATCGCCCAAAAGTAAATAACCAGAGACGCTCCCTGCGCTAAAATTCCCTCTACTTGCCGCGCGTCAGATACTACGTCGTTGCCCTCTACTCCTCAACCCGTGCCCCTTACGTACATATACCAACACAGATTGGCCGTGGAATATCGGGGCACCGCGTGCGAACTAGTTTTCGACGCCTAAAATTGATTCAAGCATCGGAGCGAAGAAGAAATCGGCGACGACGAGAAGGCTTCACCGCTGTGCCCGACGGCCTTGTCCCCTATTACGTTTCCGGGTTCGCCGGAGTCTGCGCACCTCCCCACCCGGAGCGTATCGTTGTCCGTGTAGTGCGCGAACGGCTTGCATCAGGAATATGTGCGTTTGTTGAACGGTATGAGCGGCCTGCAACCGATTTGCATTGTGCACCCAATGCAACGTGCTCCGTACATTAGGAAGGATCCCTCCCGGACGATGACGTTTCCATCGATCAAGGGCGGTCGGCGGGAAACTCGCTGAAAGGGGATGTTTCGATGAAAAAGAGGTCATATCGTACGCTGACTCGTTAACACTAGGAAAACGAAGGAATTTGTTTTCGCCCCTGTACTTGTTGATCATCTGTGTCATTATTTTCTATTGAATCAGTGTCGCATGTTGGTACTAACGCCAGTAAGAATGACTTGTTTGTTACTGGTGGTTGCATTAACCGCGACTTCCCTTGAAATAACGTTCTGAGTGGGTAGGAGAGACTGGATTGCGTCGGCGGGGCAGGCGAACGCGGACCGTATAAATGGAAATGCGGTCGTTTATCTTGTTTTTGGAGAAGGAAGCATGCGCAATACGCGGCGAATGTTGATGTATTGGTAAGTGCACATCACACGATGCATACAGCTTAGCATTCATTTAGTGACGTTCAGTTATGCAACGGACGAGATTTAGTCGCTTGTTAGTTATCGCTCTTTAAGAGACTAGGAGGCGGAGGGCAAAGGATACAATGTAGCAGCGCAGGAAATGCTGGCACTAATTAGGTACATCTGTACAATAAATCAGAATTTGTAATTTAGCTTGATTTTAGCTTCTATTCTGCAAACAGCAAACATAAAATGTAGCTGTGTGTAATAACATTATTAATTGCACTGCTGATCATAAGCAGATACATACTTTAAAAGTAGGCATAGTCTCAAGTAGTCAGTCAGAGTTCGAGAATATCCTATAGAATGTTACATAATGATATAAAGGGATATATATTGCGCAGAGAAAAGTTCCCAAGTTAATTTTCTGGTTTGTTTCTGAATTTACTTGGATAAATTATATCTAAAGGGCATTGTTAATTTTTATCTTCAAAGTTAATCGACAACATGTTGTCGATAAGCAGAGCAGAGCTCTAGCAGAATCTTTGTTTTACCAAGTAAAGCAAATGCCAAACAAGCATTAATATGACAAACTCCATGTTTCTTTGTTTTCGTGGTTACATAATGTAGATCTTTCACACCAGCTCTAGCCTAACTGAAATATGAGGATCCAAACCCGGTATTATAGAACAACACATGCCGAAAACAATATAATAAATTCGAAACTTCACTTCCACATATCCATTTATTTTTCAGGTGTTTGCTTCCATTTTAGTTCAAGTTATGGCCTACCTAACTCTTTTATTTTAGTTTTTTCTTCCAGAGCCAGTCACATTTTAAAATAACACTGACACTGTTCATCTTTAAGGTTATTTATCAACACAGTTACTTGTCACTATATATAAAAACCCGGGAAAAACCTAAACTAAACGACAACTTTCACTCTTGTAGCTAAAATCAATCTGGCCGTGGAAATTGTGGACTGTGATTGGTACCATAGCCATACCAATCAGGGCCGAGATTCCACTGCGGCCCGGATATTTAATTTCAACCTATTTTACGTTGTAAATATGAGGTATAAAGGAATAATTAGGAAGCTGTGGGATATTTAACCTGTATTTTTATAATAATTACGTAATATAAATTTGAATAATTTTGTTCGTTATAAATAACAGGATATGTTAGAGAGGGCACGCGGTCTTGCGGTCTTATGGACTTACCGTCCTCACTCTATAGTCACAAGAAGCAGATGTTTATTACTACTGTTATTTGTATTTATTATGCAACAGTACACATACAATGTACTACTTTTTACAAGATAATTGTTTGAGAGAATAAACAAAAAGAATATGCGGTACATGTGGTCCACTCACAATAATGTTCAAACTACAAGAAAGCACAACAATAATTACAAGAAGCATATATTTCTGACTAAATGCTAGTTGACAAAGCAACATTGCAGATGTGTATCTATTATACACACACGGTAAATCTAAATCGTTTTTTCTTCTGGGGTAATTCACAAGTTTAATGAAAATTTATTTTAAACTTCTATAGTTCCATTCCATTTGAACTTGTCTATACACCTTCGGGGCTGTCCAGACCGCTAGAAGAAGTAACTGCAAATGGAAAATGTTATACTAGTTATTAAATAATTATGTACATGGTACAGGTCGTTGGGTTTGCGTTTTATTCTCCCGATCTTTTATATACTGTATTTACAAGTATAGATATTATATCTTTTTTATTTCTCGGTACTCTTGATTTTTATTTTTAAGGAATTTTTTAGTATATCATATCTTTTCCTAATTTTCTAGTCTTAGCTTTTATCTTTAGTAGACCCGTTCAACCTATTTTTCTCCCCCATGTAGCCTTTGATAACAGCGAGATCGACGACAAAAGATAAAAGATAAAAATTAACTATTATATAGCAGTAATGCATATTTCTTCCCTTATATAATAACATTTTTAAGGTTCAGAATTATTCAAATATAATTTAGAAAATGCTCCGTAGAATACGTTTAGTTTATTCACATATACTTTTCTCATTCGTAATATAAAAAGATTATGAATAACGTACTTTCATTTTAATTAAATTCAAAAAATTATAGTGACCCAGTAAGATAAAAGGATTAGTACAACAATAGACCAAGAATACTTACACTGGCAAGCGAAGAACCTCATTTAATATGTCTCCCATTGTACATATATGCTTAATTCTCATAGTAAAGCAAGAAGTTTCTACGACGACTAATTTTAAGCAGTTTAAGTAATGCCTTAAAATGTTGATTGTAAGATTTCAGTATACTTAGTTTTGATTTACCTCCCCGAGGATGTGGCTGATGGGTAATAATCCCGCAACGTCATAAAAAAAATGTGCTTGTAAAATAATCAATAGGAAATGTGGCTCTCGTGTATCAAAACTAATTTTCTCGTAATTCTGGATAGTTTAGTTTATATCTTTTGCTTTAAACATAGATTTATAGGGATGGTAATGTTGCAGCTAAAGCCTTACATAATCGATTGTTTTGTTTCGGATAGAAAGCAAAACAATCGAAAATTTTGTATTCAACAGCATGATTTGCATGAATATTTTCATAGAAATCATCCTACAAAAACAAAGTGAAGAAATACAAAATTCACAAACTACATACTAAATTGATACATTTACAATATACAATAAAATAAATATTTTGTTATTGTGACAATAAAAAGTATAGACAAAAATAAGATGTCCTAGAGTGCTATAATTCTTATGGTACAAATGTAAATTTAAACGGATACAAGAAATAAAAAAAATACAACCAAAAAAATATGAAAATATAAAGCTGCGAAATAAGAATGAGTGTACCCCGATATTTTAAAATAGAGGGTTAAATACCACATGTTTCAAAATATTCTTTTCATTTGGTGCATCCGTTTGAATATGTATAGGCTGTACAATTAACGTAACCATATAAATTATCTATAGGGATAGGTGGCGCAGTATCTAGCGCGTTGCGCCATTAGTTCTGTGGTACCAACTTCGAACCCTGGACTCGCAACCTTTAGAGTAAGATTTTCCGTAGTTTTCCTTACTCCAAATTTGGCGAATGCTAAGAGCGAACATCTTGAGATGCTTAACGAGTAGGTACAGGGGTAATAATAGCTCATGTCGGCCGATACTCCTCGTAATTGTCGAAAGTTGTTCAGGCACGTCGACGCGTGTATTATTATTATTTATATCTTTTGTCTAATATATAACTTAAAATATAATGTTTCTGTTAATTAGTTTTCTTATTCATTTTCTGATTTCCTCTTTTATGTTTTAACTGATATATTCACGGATGTATTATTCTTCTTAACTTCTTAATCACATCAAAATAAGTGGCTAAAAGCAACAAAAGCTGAGCTTTTGGCAATAAAAAGAATTATGCAATTTTACACTTTTACAACCGGGAGAAATGAATACCTTATAAATGCGCGAGTAATTGCACATGTGAATGATTCTTTAAGCTTACCATAGAAACATGTCCGTTGTTGAACCATGAGTAGCTCTATCAGCAGTAATTTCTTGGTTATTGTTTTAGCATTTAGCATAAGTACTTTCTTCGAATTTAGATAAATTGTAATTAGTTGTTTTTGCACTCGTAATAACTAAAATCACTTTTAAATTACATATGTTACCAAAGCTACGTAACAACATACAACACTATTTACAAGTAATTATAAAGTGCATGTAAAAATAAATCATTGCAATGTAGATGGAATAACTTAGAATAACATTTGAACGTTCGCGACTGTTTTGTAAAATAGAAAACTGCGTCTATCCGTGGTAACAAGTAGCCATCGACTCTTGTAAATTTAGAAAAAAACTGATAACGTATACGATTTCACAACTCCTGGGTGGCCAACAGGATTTAGACTAGTTGAGGAGAATACATCTTTAACTATTTCATTATTGCTTTGTTACCTGCATTATAGCACGAAAAACAAAAGTTACGTAGAATATTTCTCTAAAACTTCCTCGAAAACGATGCATCGCAAAGCATACTTACCTTCATTTCACGGAAAAAAAGTCAAACAGGTAAATAGAACACAAATCCTTCCTTTATTAAATTCTTGTTTCAATCTCCTCCCCTTCTTTATTTCGATTCATTGAATTACCTCGGTCGCTTTCCGTTCGTCCAAATTAGAACAAATGCTGGAAGAGAGTCGCTCCGGCCAGTTGCACATGCGATCCTGGTATTCTTGAACCGAACCTGGTTGTTTCCCGAACGTATACCCGTACATGCCCACGTAAGAGTTCGTAGAATCTACAAATCGGCGCTAGAGGGCGCCGCTTGCTGACATTTAATTACATCCGCTCGGCTGAATGTAAACCCTGGCCGACACATTATTACGGTCATCTAATGGACGAAGTGAAACGTTCGTGCCGTTTAGGAGTTCTCCCCTGACCGTTGTTGGTCGCTTCTACAGCTAATAACGTCGGCATTACAACCTACAAGCTGGAGAAAAGCGATACACGGGCGACCTCTGGGTTCATGCTCGAGGTGTATGACGTGCTATAAAGGATGAAATTTGCTTGAATTTGGAATTTTAAATAATTGGTACTCGCCAACAATCAGGTCAAAAATAATTACTTAGAATGACGTGGTTCGTGCATTACAAACCGTAAAAATCCCATAAATTCCATCACGACAATAGTAATAACAATAATAATATCTTTAACTTTGCAAAATAATTCACTATGATTAAAAAGATACAATAATACATTAAGGATAACAGTATTTGTTAAAGTCGGAACCTTATTCTACAAAAGCAGTTTTGCAGCTCTCACGACTAGATAAGCCAACTATTACTTTCATAATTCTTTTTTGAGCAATAAATATATTCGGTGCCAAGGTGAGCATGGTAAAAGACAGTAATTGATCAATTGCCAAAATGTGTTTAATATTTCTAAAAACGAAACGAAACGAATTTATTTTTTTTTGTGACACTCTCACAGTATGCCTTCCAACTGAAGTGTTCGTCAAAAGTTATTCCTAAAAACTTTGTAGTGTTCAAATTTGAAAAATGCTTGTTGCCCATAGAAATGCCAAGATTATCACATGATTTATTCTTGGTACGAAATCTCATTGTAACTGTTCTTGAAATATTGGCACCAATCAGGTAAGAAAGATAAAATATTATTACATTTAGCTTGCAAAACTCCATCATTGGAGGCATAGACTGTAAATATATTATCGTCAGCGTACAACACCAAAGAACTTATTAGTGAAGCCAGAAACAGAATTGCTCCCAAAGCAGTGCCCTGAGGAATTCCCAGTTGTCAGAGTCAATGACCATCAGTCACACAACGAACACTGACGAACCGATGTCTCTTCCTCAGAAAAGAGGACATTCAAGGAACGCCTCTAAATCCATAGTTACATAATTTATTCAGCAAACGAATGTGATTGGCGCAGTTAAAAGCCCTGCTGAGATCACAAAAGATCCCAACAGGACATTCCCCTGTCTTGATGTATTGCATCAATCTACCATAAAAGAAAATAATAGCTGAATTTGTAGATCTTTGAAAATAAAAACAATGCTGACTGTCAGTAATGACATTATTAGTTTGAATGAATTTAAGAACACGATCAAGAAAAACATATTCAAAAAGTTTTGAAAAAAACAGAGTAACGGGCCGCAGCGTACCTGAACATAATTTGGAATAGCACGTTCCATTTTCAGTTTAGAGGGGAAAACGCCACTCGAAAAGGGAGACTAATCAAATAAGTGTGTGGTTCGATAATGAAAGCCAACATATCTTTAACTAAAAATATGAGGGTATCGCCAAAGCTTGTAGAAGACTTATTTTCTAATTTTGATTTCAAAAGAATGAGAAGTTCCTGATAAGTGAAAGGTTTTAGAAATATTGTATTGATAACAGGTTGATCAATTTGAACTGGTTAATCAATAGAGCAATCATTAAATAAAGCGGCCTCATTAGCAGGTTTATCGTAGACCAACCCACCAACTAACAAGTGAGTAGTATTACATTGTTTAGATTTCCCAGACCATAGACGACCAGGAATGCCATAGCAATCTTTGACGTCATTGTACCACAAAATACTACAATATCTTAGATCTCATTTTATAGTAATAAACGCAAGTGCCAGTACACCTTGCACGCTCTAAAAATGGTAAAATTACATGTAATGTCGATAGATCGTTACCAACGATTTTACACGATAGTAAAATCAAATTTATGGCGTCATTTTTTAATTTTAATATTTAATACGCATGTAATTTTCGAGTATCCGTAGTATTATGTTGTACAAGCGCCTATACTTTAAAACGTTTTTAGCTTCTTTTACTACATAAAAAGTGTTTAAAATCTCATTAATTTTTCAATCAAAAATACCCTACTTTTTAAAACTATTTCTTACTGAAGTACTTTACTTTACGAACTTGCTCATTCATTCACTAAAAGGCATATTTTACCTTTACCGAATAACGCTTCCCCCCTCAAACGTTTTGAATTTACAGTTTTTCCCCAATAAATACCGCGCATAACTTTTGAGCGAGTTTATCAAACGCCGAGAGCAGCCACTCTGCTGAAATTTATCTCTCGCTTCCTTTTATGGTATGGTAATTACGCCTTTGCCTACGCCTTATATAGATATTGAACTTCTCGTAAAGAGCCCGTCTCATTACGCTAGAACTTCAGCGGAGAAACAAATTGATTTTTCGAAGCGGTTATATGGAACATAACCTATAACGTATATGGCTGCGTTATTATTCGGCTTTTATTTACTTTTTAAATTAATTTCACAAGTTTTAAACAGTGAAAATTTGCAAAGGTAATTTCCTAATATTAACACAAGTAATACAATGCACGACCATCCCGATGTTCTCGTCTTATTTAATATATGACTCGTTTCCTACTATGTGAGTAACGATGGCAAAAACCAACTGTTGTGCGGTTTATATGTACTTTATGCTATAAGCTATCGAACGGTTGGCAAACGACAATGATTCCATTTCAACACGCGTAACACGCGTCCGCTCCTACGAAGTATCACACAATTGTACTCTACTTCATGCAGCATACAGTTATAGTCTGCGTTCCTCCTACTGAAAAGTAATATACTTTGCTACGACAAAATTGCTCTAAAGTTGAACTTACTTACTCTATCTCTGATTAAGCAACGGTGCAGTTTTCCGACGAAGTTGTGCTTGAATCTTAGACGTGTAGATTATAATTCCAACCAGTGGCTGAAGCCCGTCGCGAGCATTCTATGTATTTATCTTCCATATCATTTCCGAAAAGGTCACAACGGAAATTACACCAAGCAAATATCTTAATAGTCTCAAGAGATCGATCTTTATTTTATTAAGTTCTACGAGATTAACGATTAACGTGGTTAAAAACAGATATTCTTCCAAGAAGAGCTTCTATCTAGAGAAATCATTTTCAGACTTGTTATAAAAGCAACATTATCACCTGTATATGTAGTGTAGATATTTTGCGTCGTAAATTTTTACATCCGAGCTATTACCGGCAGATTCTTCGCTGAACATAAATTTAAATTTTATTTTTAAAATCGTATCGCGCTGTGAAATTAATTACACATAAGTCGAGGATCATTTTATAGGTGCCAATTACGTTTTGGAATATTTAATGAACCCACGTAGTGTTAAATACACAGAATATTCCAAAGTTACGTTTATAGTTTAGCTTGTGCTCTTATCCCAAAGGCAAGCCGTACTAAAATATACCGGTATACATATTTAATCGATCACAAACTTTCAATTCAACACGTGTTCAAGCATAGACTGAACTAATTGTAACTCTACTACATAGAATTACATCTGAGTAGACAGAGGGTTATAAATTATATTAGGTACGCTGCGAAATGTCGCTGAATGTTATGACAAGCAACGTTGCTTGAAACGATTCCATTTTAATGCTGGAGTCCATTTTATCGTTTATTTTCTTTAACGAGACGTCGCAAAATTTAAATGTTGGTAACGATATCAAATAATGTTGTGGTAGAAGTTGTGAGATAGATTTACAAGTTGTGCGTTTTGATTTCTTTTTTTGAAAATAACTGGAAGTAAGCCCAAAAATAATGCTAAAATAGATTCCTCGCGGTATTGATGGAATTATTTGGGACAAAAGCAATGAAAGGAGGGAAAAAACACACTATCCACGGGCATATTTCTGTCTATCCAGCGTCATCAGCGTGGTTTTGAGAGTGTTTTTAATTCACCTTATACCGCTGTTAATTAATACCGCAACATCCGAAACGACGAGCCAGATATTTCTTGGCGCCCACTGGTGCTCTAAAAGTTTTTTTGATAAAATGTTATCTCTTAAAACCTCTCTTACAAAAGGGGAAGCCTAAGGTTATGATTATGTATGTTTAATCTATGCAATACATACAATCACGATTACGACCAATAATCAGAAAATGGTCTAGACAAAAACTAAAATTATAAGAAGTATACACATAAAAATGATGCAGATAATTCTTTCCTCTCCCTACATTTAACTTTATGAGAACAATATTTTTACCAAAAATTACAATTGCGGTATATAAAGTCAATGTATGCATACCCATCTCATAAAATATTTGGAAAATATTCCAGTTATACGCGTAAATGCATGAATATTTTGCTATTTACATTTAACTGCACCAAATTTATACAATCTAAAATACAAACATTACGCGAATGGGATGCGATATTTCCAGGGGCGCAAACGTAAAAATGAAAAATTGTCGGCTTCTGGAAAAGTGGTCACATTCACCGCAGCTTATATTTGTTTCGCTATTACGCAAGCTGTAAAGCCGCGCACACATTTCCTGTTGCTGTATTGAATTTATTTCAAGCTTTCGAATAATGCTGCGTTCAAAGGAAATAACTAAATGTTTAACCATTATAAAGGATTCTGAAGAAGATAGGAAAAGGAGAATTTAAGGTGAACTCTGGGAGAGTGGAGTTATAAGAAGCAGGGGTAATAAGATATATTTTGTCTTGTGTTCCTGTGTGTGGGTGTGAAAATCTGGAAATGTTTCGTAAAGCACCTAGTATCATTCACGACGCATAAAAGAATCATTAATGCCACTTATTCTTTTCGCATCTTTTTCAAGGTAGGTCTTTGTGGATTAAAAATTGTGTTTCTTCGCACGGAAAATTTTTTCCTGACTTTGGAAAGACTTTCCAGTGATTTTTTAAAAATATTTTATTCATAAACCTTGAGGCAAGGAAATTATACTTATTACTCCAATTTAAAAAATTCTTCAGATAATGGGAAACATTTCGTTTGTTTTTGTTATATTTAATGTATTTCATTTAATGCACTTTATATTATTTGTTTAATATTTTTAAAGAAACAATCATTGCCAGAAGATGAAAGAACAACTTCAGAAGTAAATCCCAAATGGTTACATGGGTACATACATACATACAATGGTCTGATAATTATGATGACAATTATTCATTGTACAGGGAAAAAAGAAAATAGAAGAAGGAAAGACGAGAGGACACAATATGAACTTAATTTTGCAATAGAAATGCAGTGTCTAGTGCTTTGCGAATTCTTTTCGAGATTCGAAGATTTTTAAAAGAAAATTTAGAACAGTTGGCCGCTTCATTATGACATCTAAGAACTTAATCATGCGTTCATTTTCTATGCAGCGGTGAATTTAATTGACAATGGACCATTTTATCTCAAAATATCTGACTACATTCAAATTAAGGGCAACGCAGAAGATATTTTTAAAATTTTCAAAACATATCATAACATATGTTGTCGTAATTGCAATTACGACGCGGTTTCATCCCGGAAACCCTAATTCTTTAAAAGAATATATCATAACACTTTATTGTAAGTGATCGTTTATAAATGATAATCTTTAAACTAACACTATGTAAAAAAAATAACAAAAACCTCGAAAAGAATACAGCCGCATGATGCTCCTCCAGAACTGGAGAGTTTGTTTTTTATTATCCCTAGTAGGGTAATTAGGGCACTTTTACCTGAAGTAATTAAAAAACAAATATTGTATGCACCTTATTACCCTACTTTCCCCTATACACAATATAAATGAAAATAATATAACTGAAAATTTATTCCCAATACGACCCTGCTGAAAATGTCCTTATCCCTATCGCTTTGCCGAACTGTACTCATTATTAATGGATTCTAAACACAACACGGTTGAAAATGCAAATGTGTACGCAGCTTAAGGTAACGTAAACACCACCAATATATTCTTTTCCCATCATTCCCCCTTTGCCAACGGCATCATAAACAAATAAAATTTACTGCCGTAAATGTACGTACGCCCGTAAACTTGTTTGCATTACCTAGTTGTATAACTTCTGTAACTGATTTTCTCATCGGGTCAATCTCGCTTCGTAACAAATTTTTCCAGATAAACATGTCCACATTGGAAATGCACTAGCTTGTAACAGTTGTTGTGTTTGTATGCATCATCTGATGCCTACAGAATAGAAAATATCTGTGGTCCTTGCTATGATCGCACAATATATCAAGCTGATTTAGTGTTTCGGGTTACTGGCGACTTACTTATTATCGCCGTAATGGAAATCCTTCTCCGTTCCTAGACGATTTATGGCGCCAAATGATAACGTAGAACGTTACCTTTTTCGAAATTCGATATTTGCGCTGTTCGGTAATCACCTCCGTACGAATAGGAATGGTAATGACTACGTAAGAAAATAGTAATATTGAACTATTTTGAAGAAGTCCTGCTTGAAAAACGTTTATAATGAGACATGGTACGTTGGTTATTACGGCGGAGTCACAATTCTAAGTTTTTTTAACTAATAAGTAGGTACTTTTAAAAATAATTTTAAAAATATCAATATTCTCAATATCAAGTCATTATTTTGACAGTGTTATATGTGTTTAGTTAGAAAATACGGGGGATACCCAAAACTTCTCAAAATGAAGCAATAAATAAAATTGAAGAACACCAGGATTTCATTCATCTCCTTTAGGTTTACAGTAGTCATGTTGTGAGTGCAAATATCAATCCCAGCGCCTCTGTTATGAAAGGAATGCATTCTGGTTGTCTCATCTTGTCGATGGGTTGGGCACCGTGAATAAGTTTCGAACTTCTCTATCATACGAAATCTTCAATGTGAGCTTCTCAACTTGAAAAGACGAAAACCTCAGGGAACGGACGAGTGCTCAGAATGAGAATCAACAGCCATGTTATTGTTAGACAAAAACTGTTGCATGATTAGATCGGTATGTGATCTCGCATTATGGCGGAAGACCCTTCCCTTATGGTCATTTAATCGCTTTAGGAAGTTACGATAGAACTCTGCTTACAAAGGTAATCTGGTACAGACTGGTCTTTCTATTTCTCACATACGTCCACGCTATGTCGTTTTCGTTCCTCGCTTTTAACAGTTGCGGCTCAGACTTATTATGATTAATTATTCCGACAAAAAAAGATAACGTGGGTCACAATGTTATGAAGGTCTTAGATAGTCTATCTGCGATCCTTCATAACTGATCGCCCGAAACGTTCATCTTCAGCAACTGATGTTCATTTCTGTCTCCTTTAAACGAGCGTTGAGATTATATTTAACCCAAAGCGTCGTACCCAAATACTTCCTTTCTGTGACAACCTTATCGAAATAGAACCGTTTCGCGTTTCATAGCTTCAGACTTCAATGTGGTTGACTCGCTTAGAATTGGACTTTACAACTTAGATATTAAAAACAACGTAAGCATTTTGGGTCAATAAGTATTTGTGCACTATAAGAACATATCACAACTTTACAAATACAGTGATTACCATTCAAGTTTTCATTTATTTGCTACATACGCTGATATTTGTTTCGAAAATGTCTAGGTCTAAAAATTGATTTTTATTCATAATTCTCCCTGCAGGGTCATTCTAGTAAATATTTCACACATTTTTTACACTCCACCCATCCCGGCAGGCAGAAACATTATCATAGGATAAGGTGACGTTTCAGCTTTAATTTTGGAATCTAGAAACCATATCTTAATTTTCTTTCGAGGGTGAAAAAAAGTAACATTTCAGAGATATAAAATTGAATTTTATGTTTCTACAAGTAATGGAAATGATTGTGTACTCTTGCTAATGCCGAACTTTGTGCTCTTTTGAAAAGAAATATATTCACTTTTTCATATCTGGTCTATTTGATCTGAGGGAACAATACAATAATATCGAAACATTTCGCACCGCACAATTTTAATTTAACTAATCTAGGACAGCGGTTTCGAGGATGTGTCGATCCTAATTTTCAACCCTTTACCGAATGTTGAATTATACTAGCCCATAGTCCTTGCTACTATTATCATTATTGATATTATTTTCCCCATTTATAAAATATGCATTTTAAATATCGCGACAGAATTAGAGCTAGTTCTCTTTAGAATCTTAAAAGAAACACGGAAAATTCGCGATGGAGTTGATTGTATGAACAAACGAAGCGTCATGCAACATTCAAGAATTTGGAAAGAAACAAGATAACGGACACCCAGCCAGCTTCCTAACGTTTCCTGTCACGCAACATAAATTATTTCCTCTTATATTGGGGAAACGATACACCTTTGTATAGCTTGATAGCAATAAATTGCATGCGTGAGAAGGAGAAATGAAACAGTGTATTTTTTTTCTAACACGTAAATCTACTATACGCGCCTTGCAATTATTATCTTAGCACTTAAAGGGATAAAATCTTTTCCAATCCATAGATGAAGGCGTTAATCTATATTTAGCACCATCTTTTTGTTTTAAAATTAACGCTGTAGGGTATTCTATCTAATAAATTACGTATACTGAATATAGTCCTTTTCTGCGTCACCTGCGGAATGGAATTGTCATGTTCTTTAATATTTTATGAGCGTTGTATCGCAACAGTCGTTACGTATTTAAATCAGCATGTTTCATTTTTATCAAGATATAACTGAAATATAATGCTTGCTACGAATGATAAAGTAACCTAGAGGCGTAGATGTCTCTCTTTAGTACGTTTTATTGCTAGAAACGAAGATAAATGTTTTAGAACGTTGTTTATTTCTTGCTGCTACGCTACATGAGAAATAACTTGTATTTAACTAAGAATTGAACATTGTCCAAGCTTTAAGTAGAAGATACTTTTACAGCGACTGAATTTGAGAATGAGATGTTAAATATGAATTATGACAAAAAAAAAGATAAAATAAATTATAATAAATAAGAGCCAAAGAACCTATGTAAAAATATGAAATATGAAAATTGGCTGTAAATATTTAAGCGAATAAATACGCGGTAGTAGAATTAGGCGCAATTGTGATTTTCTTATATGCAAATAACTATTCAATCGAGCATCCGCTAATAATGCGAACTTTAATTAGAAATCCATATGCAACAAATAATAGTACCAAATAACCAAGCAAACCAGCTGAAACTAACAACAAAGGATTTTAATTATAGTTTGTGGTTATACAGAGAACGTGCTTAAACCAAACCCACATTAACATCATCGGTGCAAATGACAAGCTGCTCGTTGTGGTTTAGAACTGGTGACGGGATCCAATCGGGGAGGTCTCCTTCAGGCGGATAAGAATGACCTCGATTACGGTGGACTCAAAGTTATTGCAAATCTCAATACGTATTCTGTACTATCGGCTCAAGAAAAGAACAGAATCTCCAACAAAACATCGCCAGAAAATGCGGGCCTTGTGCTCGATGTCATACTTTCGTATTTTTCCGTTTGGCAAATGTTTACCACCCAAAAATTGCCGGTCTACGGATGCTATCAACAACCAATAAGGTCTGGAGGATATCCAAAAGCAAGCTCTCGAAGAGAAAACTTCCTGCCTTATAATGATTCTTAAGTACATGCGACGATTCCGCGACATATCGACGAAGAGCGAGAATCGAAAGTGTTGGTTTGTTGTTGGGTATTATCTTAATAATTGTGGGGGTATGAGAGGACTAATTGATAATTAACAAGAGTACCTGCGAGTAAAATTTAACGTAGATGTAGAATAAGATGACTACTATTATCAGGCGGTGTATGATTTCCAAAACATGGAAAATATGGGGTTTCCGGCAGCATGGAGGCGGTGTGTATGACGATCAGTTACTGGGTGAAACTTACTTATGAATGTAATTTAAATTGGCCGTGATAATATGTCAGAATAAACTATTACTAGCGGCGCGGAATTCTGAAAAATACCGATATTACGTATTTTGTTTGACGATGAACATACAAATTTTACGTAATTACGTAACTCGTAGGCGTAATAACGCGTCATTAGAAGACGGTTAGGGTGTGGAAATATATTGATGCATGTTGAAATAATGCGACTGTAGGTATTGTACTGTACTGTACTGTACTGCGGGTATTATACTGAATTTTTAATTAAAGTGTAACATTCTAAAAACTACAAATATATTATGTACCTCTTTTTTACTCTGTTACTTTACGATTTGCTCTCTTTCTTTTTTTAAGTTTTACTTTTTAGTATCACGTTCTGGGCCCTTAACCTGTTTAGTTATATTTTTAATAAGAGATAAACAGTGTCACTAAAACATAAACAACAGCAACGTCATGATACCGTAAAAACAATACGACATGCAACTTCTAGAGACGAACCTGTAGATATATAATTATTACACTTACCACTGAGCAAAATTATCGCACAGCAAACCTCTGTATTTTTTAAGTATATTAAGAATTGCAATACGTTTATTTAATCCAACAAAATATGTAGTTGCTCTATCAATTATAGTAGGATTTAAGATAATGTGTTGCTGTTATATATTTTACTATATGCCATGTTGCTTAAGCCACTGTGCAAATATATGAAACGGAGAATGCGGGTGGAAGAATGAGTAACACGCACCGCCTTTATATTCTTCCTTTTCATCATTTACGTAAACACGTGAGCACTACCGTATATTGTTATTTTAAGTATCTATATATTTTTCTCAGTGTATCATGGTAGAACTTCACTTCACTAGACGATTTCTACTCATATCCTCCTTCAGTCGCTTTGAGATGGCGCCATTTCAATTGCAAAAGCTTATTGCCATTATTATTATAATTACCATTATTAACAGACAGGCGAGACGTACATAAATACATTTGGTCACCGTTTTTTCCTTAGAAATTATATTTCATTTCTTTCATCTAGTAGTGGTTGACGAAGATTTGTACACTTCTATAGCGTCAGTGATTGTAATATCCTTTCCAAACATAAACCAAGTAAATTTGCTCTTTGTACAGGTTCTAATATATAAATAGTTCCGAACTTGAGCAGACTGCTCCAACTTGAGATCGATTGTAAACAGAACCACCGACGGAGAATTTATTAATGAAAAGTTCCGATAATTATTTGCCGGATACGTTTCAAACCATTCCAGAAATAAATCAATACGCTGAGAGACATTAATCGTATTAGAACTTTCGAAAATTAAGCACAGTTAGAGCTACTTTAATGCTACTACATGAGGGTGGCCTGAAAAGTTTAATGTCTCAACATGAAGATGGCGGTGCTTCTACCGCCTTCTAGTATGCCTGTAAAAATGAAAAAAATCGAATTTCGAGCTGTGAAGTTCTTGTATTTGAAAGCAATATGATTACATAAACTGAAGCTAAGATGCACGCCGTTTACGTGGATGAAAAGTTCATTAAATTGTGCTAGGCGACCACCACATTAGGGTTAGGCAGATAGCAGACGCTGTATGCATCTCGAAAGAACGTGAAAGTGACCGCACTTTGAGTGTCGGCCTTGCTTACTCAGAACCAAACGAGTTTGAGTGAATATTTTCAAAGCTCAGTTGAAGCAGTTTATGCACAATTGGAATTTTGGAGCCGCGCCGATTGATAACTCTTAATGAAACGTGGATACACAAATACATTCCTGAAGCCAAGGAACTGCCAAAAAAGTAGACTGCGAAGGGTGAATCGGCTTCGACAAAGGCGAAAACGGTTCCATTCGGCGGGAAAGTAATATCGACTGTTTTTTTGGGTATTTATGGAGTTTTGTTAATTGACTATCTTAAAGAAAGAAATACAATAACGGAAACAAATAGATCACCTTATCAAGGTTTCGTTGGAGGCACGGAGATTCAAACAATATCCTCGTAAGTAAAATACGATAACACAAAACTATTGCGTAACATAAGTCTGGTTGACTCATCAAAGAATTGCCTATTCATATAAATGAATTTAAATGAAAGTATAACTCTTCTGATCCAATAAGATGGGATGTTTTGATGAGGTGTAAATTGCAGAAATCTGAAAATCGTCGAAATTTCAGGAGTGGATTTCACACCCCAGCCTCCAGCCGTGTTTCGCAACACTCCATGAGTCCTACACATTTGCCAAGTTGATGGCAGTGATTGGCACCTTGATATCTTCCCTTGGCGATTTAAACGCCTTGAATAGCATATTGCCAATTGCTAATTGGGCATTCTATCTGTTGATTACTGTACAATGACCTATGCTAATACATGGGAATCTCTATCACCTACTAATATCCAATCCTCTGCCGGTCTGTATTGTTGTTACTGGACGTGTGCACGTTCCCCGCATTCACATTATCACCCGCTGGCAGATTTCTATATGAGGGTTAAAAATGTATCCCGCCGCCACGCGCGCCCGCAATTGATTGCTCGTAGGAAAGGGTACGAACCATTTTTAGCGTGCTTGTCGCTTGTCGTTATTGTTGTCATCCTCGATACCGCTGTCATCCGGAGCAAAAGTATTACGTGCTACGTTACCTGGTTTATTGAATTTTATCGATGCCTTTACATGTGTACTGGGCTGTCCGCCTATCGTTCAGGAGCTGTCGATTTGTCGACGCCAACGATGAAAATGTTTTACTTTTGTTATTGGATGTGAATACACAAAGCTTTGTATTTTGTGCCACGCGTGTATATAAAAGTCACTGGGTCATGCGTAGGTGTCCTTTTGTGTGTATTTATACTACTGTTTAATATCATCATATATGGCCATGTTTATATAACTGGGATTGCATAAAGGAGCTTAAAACGTCATTAAATGGGAAGCCCATACTATAATATTTTAAATTAAATCTACGTATGCAGTTCAAACGGTTATACGCCAAATACTTGCCACCCATTATGATTGGGAATATAGTATCCGATCATCGTGGAATGTTATGTAATATTTTAGTTTGTAGATATTTGCTGCCTTTTGGCGTATGCTAGTATGGAAAGTCTAAGTTGATAAGTGAATGGATTGAAAAAGAGAAAAACATGGGTTTGTTCCCTTCTTTAAACGTCTGGTATACGTACCACAGTGGATCACCCAACTTCTAGTATCTTGGACCTACTAGCTGTCCAATAAGATACCTCCCTGAGACTAACTCCCCTTTAAGCTAACTGATAATCCGTTAATAATAGTGGTTCTTTAACAGTTCTGTCTGACCCAATAACGTCTGGCTTTTCAGGATCAGTTATCTCGCTTTCTATGTTAATAGCTAACCCAGTATTAATATCTCTATGGTTGGGACTATTATTACTATTACAACTGCTAGGATCAACATCAATTTTAGATTAATTGTTAAACTTATCTCTAGACTCGTTACAAATTTTGGTAAGACATTGTAATTGTCGACTATTGCACATCGCGCGATATCCGAAACCGCTCCATCGTCGAAATCCAGAGGCATCGATCCGCTTTTAGTTGTGCATTAGGTCGACGAGATGGCGCTGCCGTCGTTGCCGACGTCCGCGCTCACCGGAAGCGCGCTCCGGTTTCGCACACAGTCGTAGTCTTCGAGCAGGTTGATCGCGCTCTCGCCGACGAATCTCGCTCAGTCTGACGTCATGGAGCGTCGCGTAAACAACGACGACGGCGACAGCAGCAGTAGCAATAGCAGCGGCGATACGTGAGGAGAGCGCGTGTCAATCGCCGGCAACGGAGCAAGACGGAAACGGGCGCGATCCCGCGTATCGTCCGGTCGGTGCATTTGAATCGTGTCATTTCCGCGGCGTCGAATCTCTCGCGTTGATGTCCGTTGTAATAATATTAGAGATACTATTTTTACGCGCTAACGTAAGAGGAGAAATCTTAAAAAAAAAGTTCATAATAATTAGTGAATTGTTAAATTAAAAGAAAACCACTCGGAGTTTTTTTCATATTTTACATTCAAAAGTATATAAAGCTAAGTTATAAGGATAAAATATACGCAATTTTACTAGCGATAAAATTTTTACATATAAATTTAATATTTCCTTTTCATTGTTATTGTTTTGCATTCAAGTAATTAGATTTATAGGCAACTTAATTAAATTATTTGGAATAATTGGGTTCGTTTTAGAATTTTAATGAAGTATTTGTGTATTTGATGCTTGTTGTTATGATAATCGGCATCGTAATATTATTTGTTGAAATGGCCTTTCATTGGCGAATTTACTACTGTTTTACATTGATTAAAATAACAGCCCAATAAATATATGTTTCTTGTAATAACGTTAAAATATTATCTGCTTGTGATGGGTGGAATTAAATTCTTGCATATTGTAAATGGAGTGGTTTCAAATAATATTCATATGTTTATCAACAGACAGGAGATATAGAAATAAAACGTTTAACTTTAGATTTTGACGGATATTAACAAAGGACAATATATTCTATTAAACAGTACTGTTTTTGACTTTTCCTTGTAGATTAAAGTAGATACCAACCTATCCGTAATAACTTCACGTTAATTGTTATATCTTATATGTTTTTCCTCGTAAATCTATTATTTCAAAAATTAACATAATGTAGTGTCAAGAAGCATATCGCAAGTTTTGCATTATGGCTTTATTGTTTTAACCACAATTATATTGCAAATGTAACCAATCTGCTAGCATTCTGCTTTTCCATGCTCATATGCTATAACTTAACTGTACAGACTATCCAGAAAATTCTCGCGGCTCGTGTCTGCGCTAGAAAGACATAGTTGCGTACAATATAATGAGATCCTTTGTGTCGTTATCGTCGCGGTGTTCTACCGCTTCGCCTGTGATTTCAACTAATAATTAATATTATTTTGCTCTATTCCAAGCACAAAGCTGAAAGTTCACAATTGTTGTCATACAATTTCTTACTAGTAGCGTTGATAACTTTGTAACATAACTGGAAGACCCATGAATCAAAATAGAAACGCGATTGCATGCATCATACATTCGTGAGCAATTCTACACAATAGGGAACCTCACACACGAGTTACGGTTATCGCAAGTTTCCTCTATATCTTGTTGTTGTAAAACAGTGTGTTGCATCCTTTAATTCGATAAGAAAACATATTTCATACAAAAACATTAATTTAAATGTTTTCATAAAATTAAGTTAATCTACCTCGCAAATTTGAAGTAGCAATAAAGATAAAAGTCCACTGAAGATTGTAGGAATGTAATATTGAAATCGTTTTAACAAATTCTACCCATTTAAATTTTGTAAAATATTTGTAGTGATTTATATAAATGTGGCACCTGTAGATATATAAATACCACAAGCTTGTCTGTATATCTTACACGTTTCGCTGAGTCCCGAAGTCCTCGTGGCAGGCACAGAACCATTTGAGTCAGAAAAACTAGAATTTATAGTGCAATTTATGAGAATAATGCCGCAATTTTAGATATAATATTTCAGACTGGTATATAACATTTATATATAACATATCACCGAAACATTTTTGTTTCGGCTGCAGGTATAATTAACACGTGAACATTGCCACTGCCATGTTTGGTTATATTTGAATTCTTTTATTTTACTTTCTTTCTGGAGAGGGAATATTAACTTTTATATAATATTTAGAACTTTTTCGGAAGTGATATTAAATTACACCTTGTAAATATAAATATAACTATAAGCTTATTGTATTGAAACGGTTTTTAAAATTATAAATGTAGAGCAAATAAAAAGTTAAAAAAAATTACGCAATCTACATCGTCAACTTCCTGTGATAATTGCAAAAAACTTTTATCAAAATAAAGTTTATCGAAGAAAAAAGATTTTATTTATATACGGATTATAACTATATATATCTAATGGCTTTATTGTTGTTGCATATTGTGTAAATTTTTATCAAAAATCTATAATATTTAAATATCTAAACTGGCGTTTTATAAAAATATGAAAATTCAAAAACCAGTACAGTGCCTTTTTTAAAATAAATGTTTAAAGAAAGTTCTGCCATTAGCGAAGGAAGTTAATCCCAAAGTGACTAATTTATTTAAACCTCTCTTTTTTTCAAAATCACACAATTACATGTGATGTAGACAAATCATTTACCCAAGCGTTAATTTCCAACAATGGTCGAATCCAATGCTAGCTGTGGTCAAAGATGTAGCAGGCATAATGTTTGCAATGCTAGCAGTCCGGATAAAAATTCGCTGTTGTCCAGACGTAGAAGACATAAAACCGTTCATTTCGGCGATAATCTTCTTCTGCAAGTTTGTACGAACGCAAATCTAACTCCACACGTATCCTGTCGTCAAATGGAGCCCAACGTCCAGCAGCTATTCAGCTTTATCGAGAACATCTTGAGCGCGTGGGCCACCGAGGAGGGATTAACTTCCCAGGGCGAAGTCAGCGACACGGACGAGAAGAGCTTGGAAAGAAAAAGATATAAAAAGCAGTGCGCTAAGATTAAGAGGATGAACATTCGAAGGTTGGTGCAGGAAGCTTCGAAGTTGGACGGTATTCATTTCTTGGGAAATCTACGGTATCGACATACGCATTGGAAAGGCAATCCGGATGCTGATAAATGCAATGAGAAGTTCTTGAGAAAGGTAAATCGTAAATTTTCTATGCTCGCACATGTCGTTGATGGCACGACGTCGCCTTTCTTTACTTAAAATTTAATTTGGAACCTCTGAAGGTTGTCGAAACTATTCTATTCATATTTGAATAGGAAACTGCGGAGAAATCCACTCTGATATTCTGAAGTTCTCTTGAAATTGTTTCGTTCAATTCAAAAACAATTCTATAACTATGTATTGTGAGACTCGATTGTCTACAGTATCACGTTGTTTACATAAAAATATGTTGAAATATAGAAGGATGTTTATTTTGTTGCAATACGGAAAGATATTTGTTTTATTGCTCGTGACTCCCGTGACTTCATACGACTTTACTTGATCTGCTGAGACACGTATTTCTTTTCTTTTTCGCGATCAGTTTTTCAAATTGTGTATTAGAGTAATATTAATAGCAGTCGTTTTGCTGTTTCCCTAACTTATTCGTTTGTATAACTGTGCTAGTAGTACACTAGACTTGTTTTTATATTTGAAATTGTTGGAAATCAAATGGAATTTTAGATTCAAGCCTATTCTGTGCAGATGCACACCATATATGTTTCACTTTTAAATCACCTTGAATAAAGTACATAACAACGGTTACCTTTTTCAGAGACTTAAATTGAATTCAATCAAATAATGCTGAATATACACACATAGTGGTAAATAGTGTGAAACAATGGTATTGTCATGCTATCACTCACTATCCAACGCATCTCTACTGAAAAATAGATGTCACAGCATAGCTCGGATCGTGAAACATTGCCTCTATGTTTTGAATTTGATAAGCCGTTATTTACTTCTAAACGTGCAAAAATTTGCAAAATTTGTATATTTTGCAACGAATGACGCAGTCAATAGGATTCGCATCTACGCTCCTAAAAATTGTAAGGCGCGACTGTAATTACCCTACATGTACTTAAGAATTCACGGATATTTAGAAAAATTCATTTGTAATTAAGAAAATACGCAAGTACATTATACATAGGTCTGTCTTGTGCGTACTGCATATATCTTCGTTACCGCTGTTCAACCAAGTCCTTCCTAAATTTTTGTATATAACAGACCATTCAAAAGTTAGGGATTTCCACTCTTTTACTTTATCAGCGTAATTGTAATGTAACTACTATCACTGGATGGAGTAGTGACGATAATTTAGGTTTATTATTGTACTATAAATGAAATCAGCTCAATAAATCTTCAATATTACGTACATTACCAGGTTCACTAGAATATACGTAATTATGTAGTAGGTGATTGTTACATTTTTTTTTTGTGGATGTCACTCCAGAGGTCGGTCTCAAAAACGATCCCCAAATGATATATTGTTTTGCTTCTTCAAGATCAAGTAAAAAAATATGAAAATGCAGAACTAATATACAGATTACATTTACTTTTTGTCTCATTCCAATATCTTTCATAGTTATTGATAATAGAAAAACAACTATAATGATAGGTGTTTTCTCAAATTTTTTACGCAGGAAATTTGAATTATAAAAATTTAGAAGGCAAGAAACACTACAAGGCTACACATTTCACATTTCTCTTTCATATACAACTTGAAATAATTTAATTTTATGTACCAACAAAAATTATCAATTTATCAAGTTAGCAAAATCAAGAAACCTCGCAGTAAGGTACCACTGGAAGACAAATAAATCAATAACAGCCTTACACTATACATAAAACATTTGACAGGTCTTAAAAATATATCCTTTCGTCTAAATGATTACGGTTCTCCCGTCTCCTATTTGTCATCGTATCGGAATCCATACCTTCCAATTTTCTTCGTGCGTCTCGTGCGTGAGATAAACCTTTAGATATATACCCTATTCCTTCCTTTTGCGTATTCCTTCAATCTATCTTTCGTTTTAGTATCAAAGGAACGAGTTGTATGATATTGTGTTTTGCACCGTGTGGATTTCAAAAGAAACGGCAAGGACAATATTTTTGGTGTATAATATATTTCGTTGGATTCGAAATGGTGCGTGTTCCAGACTGGATAAGATTAAAACTGTTTGGATTCGTGGAAGGTATCTTTTCGGTTGGGAAAATTAAATAGGAGAGAAAATATTATCCGTTTCGTGTAATAACAAGGGAAATGTATACATATATAGAGTAACGGACAAGGGATAGGTCCGAAATCTGAAGGATAATTTGCATTATACTTCACGGAGACGTTGCTGGCTACTGTTAAGCCGATTTGGGAACTTTTGGCTCTAGAAAGGAAATAATCTATTTCTGCTCAGTATAGTGGATATTAAAAAGAGTGCCACAAAATTAGAGGAAGGAGTATGTGACCCAAAATATGCAGAAAAATTTTAATAAACATGGGTTCGCAAATGGATCTTTTTGCGTTTACACAACCGCATATGTAATACAGGTCAACCCTTCCCTAACTATTTTTGTCCAAAAGTTCTACGCAAATGCTTTCTAATGGCAATCGAAAAATGCGCCGAAACACTGGAACCACATCTATTGTTTTTGGTTCTAAGGAACGTCGTCTAGTAGATTATGCATTGTGTTCTGCAGAATGTTTGGGTAAGTAGAACCTGTTAATTGGTTTGGTAAAACATCCGAACCTAGTATTCTCTCGCCCAAAGCACCAATCTAAATGTTTAAACAAAAACGTATCTGATGCCTGGATTTCATAATAGCATGAGAATTTCCGTCAGGCCACACATGTGTATCGTAGAAATTAAAAACTCAATTTCGTGTGTGTAAAAAGATTGGCACCAAAAATGGGATCGTTACTGCGTGGAGATCAGAAGCAAAGAAGGAACCAGGGTGTTTGATGGTTGTACATAGTAGGTATTAAACTGCCGCTTGAGAAGGATTTTTTAAACAAGCGGAGGGATAATTTCTATCTCGACTAATGTTCTCCACATACTCATCTCCGGATTCTGCTCTACCCGTGTTAAATTGCCTCTTCTGCTTCAGGGCTGAAATTATGGAACTGCTTTCCAAATGTATTGATATCACGCCATCTTTGGCGCAGAAAAAAACGCGAACTGAAGCGATCTGGCAATTGGGATGAGTATCAACATAAAGACATTGCGCGTCTCTGGCATTCCCCTCTCTGGCTTTACAGAGCTTATGTCAAACTTAATCCTGAATAAAGTTAATTTCCAATTAAATTTGGATTCGTAATTAAATAAAATAAATACATATTGAGCTAGTCTAATTCGTGGTGAACTAATTGGAATTAAAATTATGTTTCGGGCAATGCACAGCACAAAAATATGCAAGCCTGTGCCAACCACTATATTTCAATGATTTTCTGTTCTACTTTAATTAAAATCTTCTTAGATAAACGCAAATATATGGCATTTCCTAGGTATTTTATTTTTCCATGTTTTGGTTTCAACCACGAATTAATTTAATAAATGATTAAAGCCGTTTAGTCGTGATCAATCACATCATAAAATTAAGTTAATCGGAGATGATGATGACTAAATATTTAATTCACTTTCCCTAAACTGGAGGCATGTGTAACAAACCGTAAAGGTTTACTGCGAAAAAATATAATAACTTCCGATATTTTTCTGCTTGCACAAATTAGTACTGTACTCTGTAACATTCAAATTTATAAACGATCACTTTTAGACCTCAGACCAGTCTTCCATTAATGAACGTTAATAGGATATATTTTGTAAAATAATCATTCCGTAGGGACTGATAACAATCCATAATCGCGTGAAAGACAGGCATATTGTCAGTTTAATTAGTAAATCACAAACATAATACTGATAATTAACGGATTAACTAATGAATTAGGTAATAAAATGATTAATAGGTACATTTCACGAAATATTTTATACAAAGCATATCGTAACGACAAATAGTGACAGATAACAGTTACCCAACTGAAAGCTAAATTGTGAATTTGCTATTGAAATACGTTTAGTACTATATGGCAGCAATGCAAGGTGCTTCCATAAGAGGTGTACAATTGTTAAATTTGAATGCTCAATAGAATAGTGATAATACATAATAGATGGTCGGATCGCTTTGATAAGGTAAGAAATTTAATATTATTAATTTGTCGTTTTTTAGCAGGGTAATACAATTTTTGCAATGATAAATTATTTAATTAAGAAGGCCGGTTGTTGCATTTCGTTTTAAAGTCCCTTTCAACTAACATGAACTTCAATTATATGTGGCTTCTCACTAGATACCGGTGAGATTTGAACCTACATCCTCCCGCCGATTCTTCAACACGAACTTCAATTTAACATACGGTTAATAATCTACGTTTTTGCAACATAATTTAACCTTCCTTTGGTGAAAGAAAATTATAAAAAGTTATTATGATACTGATAATGTAAAGGAAAATATAGCTGCAGATTGTGTTAAACAACCTGTTCATATGTAATAGATGTAGCTACATTGTCTACGCTCATTCGAGCAATCAGCAAGTGCGTATTGGATAAGCTGTGAAGACGTTTCAAATATCAAATATTCTCTATTAGAAATTGTAAATAATGCAGCAAACAGAGGCAAATGAAGCTATTATCACCGCTTTCATTGTGACTACATCTCAGAGAGTGAAACATCACAAAGTTTCTGGATTTCTGAATCTCTTTATATAGCTAGCGGTAATTAAAAGATATTTAAAAACCATTTAGAAATGTCGCTTATCACTATGCAGGTTCTTCCTCCGTAGAGGTACAAGATTCCAGTCTCAGTTATTAGATGATAATTTATTACCAATAAATATTTGAAGTAATTATTACAATTTGTTTATTTTAATTACTGCGTATATATCATTGTTATGGACATTTCTTGCCCATTGTCTATAGTGATCTATTTCCAACCAATTGATTATTTTCAATATTCTACCACAATTCGGGCTGATATCTTCTTTACTTTGAGGAGCAGCATTTTTTCCGGGATATAAGTATATCACTATTTCTTTCACCACAGGATATCAGAGGAGGATATCTCATATTTCATCTTTCATCATATAACATACGGCTTAAGCCATTTGACAAGCACATTAACTCCAAACTCTAAAATATCCGCTTTTCCCTTTCTACTAACAATCTCGCCATCTCTACTGACGACAATGATTTGCGGTTCGTGGGTTATGTTATACTGCAGATGTAGTTCGGTAATAGTTATGTCGTTGAAGGGTATGGCATACCAACCCTTGTGTAATTCCAGAAAATGATCTCGCATAGCCTGCTCGTTAGTATCGGATGAGACGTAGATGATTTCTAGGGATATTCTTCGCTTTTGTGACTCTTCGTAGATCTTTCCCAACAATGGAAGAAGCTCGTTTCCGGGTCCACACGTGGAAGAGGAGAAGAAGTACACGAACACGTCCTTGTCACGAAGAACCCGTTCTTTCCGTACTAAACGCCCTGTGGTGTTCAATAAATGTTGCAATGAGAAAAGGTCATCCATTTCGTTTCGTTTTAGGAAATAGTCAAAGCTGAGTGAAGTGGCAGTTTTGCGCATGTCTGTCAAATCTGATTGCTTTGACAATAACCTAAGGCTTACAACGTCAATATCTCTACTATCTAACGGCCATCTATCGAACTCCAACAAAAGCGCGGTCCTCCAAAGGCTCTAAAACGTAATCTGTTTCGCCAGAGATAACCTTTTCCAAAATATTATATAATGTATTTATTTCCAAATATTGTCGTGTAGGTTGTTTACTTATTGCACACAAATCCTATAAACACATTAAAATCTGATAACTGCTTTAAAGTTTTCCATCCGACCTTTGAAATTAGGAAAAAGCACATAACGATGGTATTTTCAAGGATTCTACCTCATCGTTCTATGTGCAATTTAGAAATTTCCCTCGGGAGTATGCAGTCTGTAACCTACATCCTCCGTTCAGCGTTTATGGCACGCTGGGCGACCTTCTTGAAAAGCAATGTTCGTTCTCGCAGGAATTCCATATGAGAGTCCTATTAAATGCACATGTGTACCAATAGAATTCAAACGTCCAAAGTTAAGAGTCACTGAGATGGTCATAAATAATGGACGTAAACTCTATTTCAAATGTTAAATGTACGCATATATTTGTTGTGATTGTTAGTTTGATTGACAGTTAGTACTTGGGATAAGATCACTTTAAAAATTGAAGAATATCTCAAGAATCAATAATTTGTAATCAAAAATACTTCCATTTCATTTTATTACTGCATTTGAAACATAGGGAGAGAAAAAGAAGCTCTAACATTATTTTAAAATGAGATGTGTCACATTTATTTTGGGTTGAAGAGTGTAACTTGTTTCAGAAGTAAAATTACTGCTGTTGGACATTTTTTTTTAAATAAAACTAGTTAAAACAAAATTCTCTTTGTAAAGCTCTTCATTAAGGAAGCTGCGTTGACTACTGGTGCTCACGACTACTATACTATTGTATTTCTTTCTGAATTAACTGTTTTTTTTTTTCATTCGTTTGTCTCGCTGCAATAAAACTTTTTTTTAATAAAGTTTGAATGTTTGGAAACCCTCTGCTTGGAGTTGTTATTGCATCTGTTCCCTGAAAAAAGTTTAGTCCACCGAATACTTTCATAGCAAAAATTAGTCAGCTTTACGATTCCAAGAGAGAAAAATATGTTGTCTTGCCGGCTGGAAGAACATCGAAAAAATATTGTTCTTTAGTACTAGATTATATAATTTTGTCATAATTTTTGGTCATAAGTATTTGCCGATGTGCTTCCTCCAACTAACATACACATAACATATCGTTTTCGTTTCGTTCCGTTGATTCCGCAGAAAAACGACTTTGCTGTATACGAAGCAAAAGTAAAAGAGAAGGTTTAAGCAATAGGTATTAAGGAATGCATGTGTACTATACAGAGTTGTTGGTATTACAGTTATTTGCTTCTTAAATGTTGGAAATTTGCTAAACTCTATGTAGACGGTAGTAAATGTGTTGTTTAAACATTAACGGCAAACCTGTTATTGCTGATTGGTATACAACCGTTTATTTAGCAGAGGTATCTACCATGCTCCGAAAAACTAATCTAGAGCGACGAAAAATCCTCCACCAAGATAATGTGAGTTCACGTAGAACTGAAAAAAGGATTACATTTTTAGAGTAGCAAAACCTCGAGTTATTATATTATCCTCTGTACAGTCCTAACCTATGTCTCAACGACCTTTTTACGTTCCCTAGAATTAAGAATGGGCTGCATGGTCAACGGTTCCAGTCGCCAGAAGAAGCAGTCGATGTCTTCAAAATTGCAATTTTGAGTATTCTAACTGATGACTGGAATAGTTGTTTTAACAGTTGGTTTGAAAGACCAACTGTTGTTATGTCAATCTTCAAGTCGATCTACTGTTTGCTACTATGGCTATATGCAAAAGTAAAAAGTAAACCCCATTATTATTTCGCATATAGCTGTGTATTTTCAATAATCGATTAATATATATAATATAATATAACTTCCAGCGAGACTCCGTCCACTTTACCACGTAATCGTTCGATTAATATTATTATGTATAACTTCAGTTATAGTCAGGCGGGAGTGCGCCAGACATCCAATCAGGTCAAATAATTCTATTACGGATAGGGCCTTGTGGAATTATGGCCGCGTTTTATGTTGTGCCAAAGCGTGTAAGTGGAAACTCGATAACGTGATGTAGATTTGGCACGTGAAGTAAGCGTAGCGCAAATTAACGGTTTACATACATATTAGACGATACGTTCTAAATTGTAGAGCACATCATTTTAGCGGGTATCGGATAGAAATCAGACGATTGTAATATCCAGCAATCGCGTATAACAGGAGTGGAATTAGTTATAACATAGAAATAACATAATGCCCATCTCACGTGACTGGAGTAATCCTGGAAAATTGACAAATTACACGGAAAAACGCAAAAATTCGAAATGCCAACTTACCGTTACCAGACGAGACAAACTAATAAGCAATCTCGCCATCGTTTATTAACGCTGTGCATGTCTTAACATTTTTGGGGATCTGCCGTGTGAATTTAATCGACGGGATGGTCACTTTCTGGAAGGAGAGCTATCGTGCGATCCCTATTGTCGCTGATTTTCTAATTCCCTCCGTTATTCTTGTCTAAAGACAGCATTATGCTAGCGAACGAAGATACGAAAAAAGTCTTCCATTGTAGGGTGACAAAAAAAAGGTAAAAGCGCACTTTTCAAATCGATACTCGCCTTCATTAATTGGAAGGATCTCGAAACCAGTTTTCCTTCCTTCTCCTCTTCATTGCGTCTGTTTTTCTTTTGTCGTTGCGGTTATATTTGGGTTTGACGATGCGAGGGAATTTACGGAGTACTTGGAAAGCTCATTCTGGCGCGAGAAGTTTTCGTCTTCGTGGAAATTTATATATTTTTAATGAGGGTTGATTATTTACCGTAATGATGTGGGATAGTATCCTTGTTTGAAGACATGTTCATTGAAACGAATATCATCTTTTTTATGTTTTTGCTAGTAGAAGAAATAAGATTCAACGTAATGCTATTAACAGTTCTTGTTTGAACAGGTGTGGTAGGTCTAAGAATCAATATGAATATACAGGCTGCCCATATTATGTAACATCGACCTGTGCAACGGGCTTAAATCTACCGACTAATTCTGATTTCAAAGTAACAGTATACGCCGGAGATTCCCCAAGTGTGCCCCGGGGAGCCGTAGAGAATAAATAGCGCCGCGAGGCACTCCTTCAAATGAGGGCAGACATAGCGGTCTGGAATATTATAGAATGAGCATTTAGAAAAGGCTTCGAAGCTAATGGAACTTCCTAGAATATCTAGACCAAGTCGTTCTCGCAGCTTATAGAACTTAACTTAGAAGATACGGGACTCTCTCGAAGCACATCGAATATTTCGGAGCAGTATGGAACCTTTGTAAAGTCCACAAAGCTTTTTAGTAGACTTTATATAGTATACTATCGGACATTGTAGAAGTTTCGCGAAGGTTCTTAAGAGATGAGGCGGCTAGTGTAAACATGTCACCGCATCCGCGAACCAGTGCAGTTACTAAATAACAATCGAAGAGTAAATATCTGGGAAGAAGGAGGAGCGCCCGCTTTGTGTTCAGTACGTCGCTTCTTGTTCTCGTAAAGCCGTAGGAAAACGTAAAGTCGACAGTGCAAGTGAGAGTGATCAAGTATCAACAAATAGTGGGAAATATCGTAAATACGATGATAACCATGAATTTTAACAAATAAGGAAGAGCCTATTCTAATGTTATGCTTGGAAAATCGGCGGAAAAATTAATTTCAAAGATACCTTTATACAACATGTTTGTGGTCGAAGAATGCATCGTATAGATGATCAATGAATAAAGAAAATGAAAGGTAAGGAATTCGGACTGCAACTTGATGAGGCTACTGACAGTAACAATGATGCTACCTGAATGATAATATTATCGTTGAAGCCTTCTGTTCTATAAGAGCATTATTGGAAGCGCAACGGCTCAAGACTTATTTGACATGCTTGACAAATTTGTAACCGAATATGATTTGAATAGGGAAAAGTGTATCGGTATGTGTACTGATGGAGCTCGATCAATGTCTGGTCGCTATGGAGAATTGCAGACGCTTATTCGTAGCAAAACACCGCTTCCTATGTGGACTTATTTCATCATCCAAAGGGAAGCACTTGCATCAAAATCTATGATCTCTTAATTGAATTTGGTATTAGAACGTACGGAGCTAGGCTGCTGAAAGCCAAATTATTTAAGAAGCCATACATGAACGTGGGAGCTGAACCCACGGCCCTATCATATTACTGCGCTTTCACGTGACAACGTCTTACCCCGTGTATTTGAGCTACGTGAAGAAATTCACACTTTTCTACAAGAGGTACTTTTATATTCGATATATTCGACAAATTAAATACCTTGATTCTATCTCTGCAAGGCAATAACATGCACATTCTGAAACTTTTGGAGAAGGTTGCGGTGTGTAGGAAAACGCTACAGTTGTGGATAAGAAAAATCAATGAGGATAGCGGTCAACATTGTTTCCCTAAATTGCACAAATATCTGACCTCTAATAAAGTCGTTGTTTCACAAGACTTGTTGTCCCTTTTCCCCTAAGTATGCAGCAAGAATTTCTGTATTGATGATGTTACAAAAGATGGAAGATTCATAGATCTCACTAATAAAACAGCAATAATAATAAAAAAGTTTAATATATATTTCGCTGGTGACGTTGTTTGGGTCGCTCGCCATCAAAATCATCCACCTTATTTTTAGTTTTCCAAGAAATTGGTAAATTATATTCACTACAATTCAAGTCTGATATCGGATATCTCAGTCAGAAACGTATACGCAATGCAAAACTGCGAGAGGGAACTACGAAATTACTAACATCACAGCAATGAACTTACACATATTATGCTTACAATGAATTCTGTAGTCAAACAATACAGGAAAACGATTACACACTATTGCTTTTCTTAAAATAAACAGAGGTTTCGGTGTAATGTTGTTGCAAATTTAAAAGCTGTAAGCTATACGAGTAGCGTACAATTGTAAACTAGCTTCGAAATACGAGTAGAATAACCTCAGGCGCTGCTATTTATCTACAAAAGCAACCTATTAAAAACGCCAAGTGACGAAGAATATCAATCAAGGAATCTACGACATTATTTTCCTAAAAGCAAGCCATAAACTTTGGCCTAATCTCTGTCGCTTTATCTGACTTTAATTTATACTAGTAAGTTGTTTTCGCGTTCTCTTACTTACGGATTCTTGCTTTAATGTGCAAGCGAGATTTAGAAAAATGCCTATCTCGACGTCCCTTGTTTAGCAGGCTGGCGACAGGAATCCCATTGTTTTTGAAATTTTACTTAATTTCAAAGGGTATGGTATTTTACATCGCTTTCTCCTTAGATCTTGTTCAACTGAATGGAAAACGTCCTGGTTGACTTAATACGATGCTCATTTCACAAGTAGAATAGTGAAATTGAAATAAATTAATGAAAATGGTTCAATCGTCGTTTGTGTATAATGACTTTTTTCAGTGGCAATGGAAGAAGTAGTTATCACAATTTTTATCATTACATGTTTAGGCTACCCTCAAATGGTATTAATAATAATTAAAAATTATTTGAACACGATTCTGGTTTGTCGCAGTCATTATTATTAAATTATAATAGCTCTGCTAATTACATCAAGGCTCCAGTATTGTATGACGTGCAATTATATAAAAGCCGACCGGGGCTAGAGTGAGATAAAGCGAAATGAGACATTGTATAATTAGTATTTTGCCCTTCTACAACGTTAGCGACCGACGAACGAAACTGGATATCAATTTCGCAAATTTCACGGATAAGAAATTACACGAAATATTCATCCACGGCCGCCGCAACTTCCATTAAACCTCGTAATTATTCGCGCGGACGAAAGACTCTCTCTTCTCGACAACTCGTCGCGTAAAGTACAAAACGTCAAATTAGGCGGAATACGCTTTCCGGCAAAGCAACCGCTCCTTCGCGCGGCTCTCCTTTTGCCCACATTAAAAAGACCGTTTGGGCCTCTCACTCGAAGTTTCAAAATTAATACGGCCAAACGTGATGCGACCGCAAAGCCTTGCTATGTAAGGAGTAGTCCGGCCAGGACGTTGTCAAAAAGTTAGGGAACAAGGATATTATCCTTTTGGCGAGGACAATGTTCGCTGTTAAATTTTGTAACGGTTTTTAAAAGTGCTCAGGAGAGGTGTAATTGAATAAAATTTACAATGCTTCTGTGTTATTAAGATTAATTATTGCGGTCTTGGACAGTTGGGGCGCTCTAATTTTTGCCAAGCCGCTTTGTTTTATAATAGCAAGAGAATATGGCAATTCTTGTAGAGTACTTTAAAAAGTTTCACATTTATGGTTACTTGGAAGATTAGTTGGAATAAAGTAATGTAAAGCAAAGCGTCGCTCTTAGGTGTTTTAATAACACTATCCGTCGTTTTGATTAATTTCTCATTATCTACAAATGGACAAATTGTATTTGTTATATTAGAGATTACTAGGTCCACGTCATTTCACTTGGGCCAGGGCTTCGTAATTTCTCGTATCCGAACCCGTAACTCCGGTAGATTTGTTTGGATTTGTATCCTGTTAGGTTAATTGTACGCTAGTAGGCGTCTACTAGCGGATGCTAGGGAATTCGATCTCTGTTTGTTCCAGGTGGCAGATGCCCCTGTAGATCCTCAACCGTTCGGTCTAACGCAAGATTATTGAAGTTAATGACTCTGTTCCGATAACAAAATTTCTGAGATGATCTACATTTTACCGAAATAAACTTGTTTTTGACGTTCATAGACGAATAATAAACTCAGTGTTTCTGTTGTAGTGTTTACTATCACTTCCTTGTTTTTCACTAACTTATTCCTACAAAGGTCTCTTAGATGAACAAACTATTGTTATTCGTATTCAGCCAACGATCTAAAAATCGTTGGCGTTTTCGAAAACTTTAATTTTCACCTGCCAGACTCTGTAGTTTTGAAAAGAAGGCGTACCATTAGTTGTAGAACTAACTTCATTTGAAAGGAAAATCCATTTTCAATAACTTTCTCGCCAGTCTACAAACTAAGTTTCAAATTAAATCCATTATCTTAAAGTTCCAAAGTCTGGTTAAATTTGAATGTAAACGAAAGATTATTTTCTTTATAAATTTTTTGTGCAAGATACACATCCATATCCTTCTCATAAACATAAGTTAGTGCTTTCTTTCATCATGCTATAGTTAGGACTTCTTTTCCTTATAGTAATGGAACCGGTATTGTTGGATTTCTTAACTAGTTTCCTTAAACCATTCATTGAAATCTGGATTTGAAGAAAATGTTTATAAAATTCTTAATTTTTTCAGGCATCTCCATAGAAATTAATTTTTCCAGATCCTCTGCAGTATTCAAGAAGCATGTGTATCTAAACACGTAATACTATCGCCAAAGCATATTTTTCCCATACAAGATTTAACGTAATTTGTAGGCTCTGTTGCGAAGAATTCAAATTAAGTAAGATAAAATATTCCGCACCGTAAACACCAGCGAACTTTTACAGTAGGCAGTCCTATAAATAAATCTTTTATACGCGGAGATTGGGGAATGGAAGACAGCGCTCCTGAATTTTTTAATACTTACACCGTCGGAGTAGAATAATACCACTTGGATAATGAAAAATATGAACGCCTCGATGCGAAGTACGTAATATGTTGTTTATGAACGTGAAGAAGTAGTGACTACCGAGCTTAAATTTATGGCGTTTTTATAAAAACGAATTTCTCCTTTTTTTACATTGGGAATATAGTCCATCATGTAGCGTAGGCAGTAGGGATCTCATGTAAGAGTAAATAAGCGACAAGTTTAGAATTACGTAATCTGTGCTACAATTCATATATCTGATTTATCATATAATATAAGAATCGATTTTTCAAATTATAGATTAAATAAGAAAATATAAATCAAGTGATCAACGTATTAATTTGAAAGAAGGATCACTAACCAGAAATTGTGACCTACCAATTTAAACTGTATGCACGTTTATATGTTACGTACATGAACCCCGCATATTTTTAAAGCACCAAACTTGATTTTTACTTCGTAATTATGATAAAATTAAAAAAAAACGTCCTTATTTTCATGATAGTGATTTTATATTAAATTTCAATTAACTTATTACACCAAAAATAAGCTATTTTCGGACAATTTACCATGTGAAAACCCAATGTAAACACTGACTCTATGATCTTAAACATTTGAGATCACCATTAACCACAGAATATTGACTTTTCCTAAGGTACACGGCAACTTCTTCGCACATAATATTTGTTTGCCTGTTTGTGCAAATGATATTTGTTTCCCATTTTTCGTTGTGGATACGATAAAAAGAAGACAAACTATTTAGCCATTACCCCGGAAATATCGTTGTAGGGAGAATACTTTATTTACGAAGCTTGCAGAGGCAGGGAGGGGGAAATTCGAGGCTATAATAGAGGCTGAAAACAAGTTAGACCGGTCCGGTTTGCGAGGAAGATTCGTCCGCCGAGTAATGATTTGCAACTGGACGAACAACCTGATCCTTGATAAAAAAACTCCTGCGGCGCGAAAATATCCTGCAGACCAAAATCAAGATCTTTAGGACAGTTGGAACACTGTACCCTCTGTTGTGCAGCAGTAGCATATTCGTCATTCGCCTCAAAAGAAGATTGTATCTCTCCATCTTTGGATTGGTACGCTGCTGCGCTGAAGAACTTGCAAATCTTGGACTGATCGCTGGGGCGCATCATTATGTATGTGTTTCGGCAATTATTACATTAAAGCAAGATCTAGACTTGCCGAGTGCAGGAGATCTAATAGCCCGTGCCACATGCATGAGAGCCCAATGATATCCGAACTCCAATTTGGACATTACGCGGAACACAGATGGGGATCGGTCGCGAAGAGTAACAATCAGGTCCTCCGGTCCCCTGTTGCGGTTAACGCAACCTCAGACGATTAGGGCTCGCGAACAGGATCCATTATAGTCACGTCGACTCCCGATAGGAAAAACAACCAGAGAAGAGCGCAGGGACGAAGAACATCGCTGATTCTGTGATAGAAAAAAAGGTTAAAGGGCTACGAATAGCCAGACCTCAACCTAACGATATGGTTGTAGGTAAAGTGGTCACAAAGACTTTGGCGTTGAACGAGTGGTCGTAGATAGTTGGCTGAACACATTATACGTGGTACTAATGACAGTCACGTTCGATCTTGTAAATGTGATTTTTCAAAACCATAATCGGTGCAAGAATTCTGCAACTGTCCGAACTCTACTAAAGTGAACCATGTTTAAGCAAAGTCCATAAATTGGTAAGCAATAATTAAAAAAGGATGATAGTACCATACTTTTACATCACATACGTTTGATGCTTGGACTAAAGCAAGTTTGTAGCTGTAAAACTGCTTTAGTCCAAAAGTTATTTAGACGCAACTTCAACTCCAAACTCTTAGTTTGTCACGCCATTGCAACAGCTGAAGCATTTGCTGCTGCATGTAGCTCATTTAGACATGCATTGATGTTCTGTTCCCGCCCAGATAAAACGACAATACTTTTTGTAAGATTGAGTACCAAAACGAAATCTTCCGTAGATCTTGCGACTGAATGGAGATCCGGATTTATCTCTCTTTAAATATTTATCCGAACCTTTTGGCAAAATGTCGGCCTGTCTCCAAGATAAATCCTCGTTCTTCCGTAGTTTTGTTATGTAATTAACCCATGCGCACTCTATCTCTTCTTCTTGACAATAAACATCCAGTGTCAGAACGACACTTAAATTAATTTTAGGGTGCATTTGTTAGTTTTGTTTAATTTTTTCGATACTTTGCTAATAATTGTATAGTTGCAATTGTCAATGAAATGATCATTTAATTGTAACTTATTTGAACTGAATATATCCTACTGCTTTGGCTTAGTTCGGAAATCAATAATTATTATTCATTTTCATAGGTTTACTTGATGACGTAATGGATAATTATAGTAAGATCTCATCCTTGAACACCGGCAAAACTCTGAATTTATTTTTAATGTTATAAAAACACCTTCCTAGAATTCAAAATCGATGTAAGAGTATTGGAAAAAGTAATTATCGACCGGGTAAGCACTAGATGTATAATATCGACAAAAGGGACATAATTCCATTTGCTGTTCTATAGGTCCCTCGTTATAGTCGCTATACGTACACAAAGAAGCTTTTTATTACAGGCTTTCCATTTTATTATTCTCCATATCCCACTTTGTTCTGATGACGCGGCATTAATGGGAGAACATATTCAAAATGTTGCTGTTTCGTCTCTTTTTCCGCACTAATACACTATGAGGAACAAAAGTGGCTGTTTAAAAATGGATTGTGTATAATATGTAGAGGGCAACATTCTCGCTTGCCTTCCAGCCTTCATTTAATTACATCTAACACAAAATACAGATTAACAACGAGTAATTAATGAATATTATTATTCGACTTTTTTGCTGTAGCAATTTAGCAGATAATGATAATAACTTTTAAGCTTTTTAACTTTCACCTTATAATATACAAGCTTCATTCACGGCGATTCGCACGATTAAGAGCATCTTTGGAAATAATTAAAGTAAATTTGGTGAGCGATATTATAAATGGTGCGTTTCCTAAAAATACTTTCAACTTTATGGCACTCTTAGTTAAACCGGAAACGAATATCATCTGTCTTATTTTAAATTGTATATTATGGGTTCGCCAAACAGACATTTCAAAAAGAAATTCAACAACAATATCAAGGATGAAGTACGTATCGTCTTTGAGATTAACAAATGCAGACCAACTGAAACATAGTATCTTTTATTCGGTATTACCCAGGTGAACCAATTTTGAGATGTTTACTGGCAACAGAAATTCCTCTTTATTGTTGTAAATACATATAAAAAATGGCACAAAAGTGTTCCAAAAAGGTTTTCCAAACACTTTTATTTAAAAGATTTTTTTTAGTGGTTATCCCTATTTTTGAGAATGTCTACGTATTCTACTGGAAAAAGTGCGAGGATAACATATTTTATTTCCTATACCTAAATTCGGTTAAATTTGCTGCAAACGACATACCCAATAAAAAATCTTGTGTTGCTAAAATAAAATAATTATGGAATTATGACTTAATATTTAGTTAATTATTAGAAAATGTTTAATTGATAGCAGTAAGATAAGACCTACTTTCCAACTAGAAATTGCAGCTTCAAGATGTGCAATGAAATGTGGCAGAATATTTATGATATCCTCATCACTTGAAGTAACCGACTCTTTTTAACGACTAAAACATTTACTTTACCCTGCAGAGAAAAAGGAATTTTGTTGCCAATAATCTCAAAAATATTTTAGAGAGGTAATATCGAATATAGAGAGTTGATGTTTATATTAATCTCTTTTTTATCAAACTTTTTAGAAAAAAAAATCACATATTCACACACGTTGAACTTGTCAAATGGTCTGTTTAAAAGATTCATAATATACAAGGATATTCGTTTCCAATGTAATCAGGAGTACCATGAAGTTGAAAGTATTTTTATATGTTTGACTACGAAATACTTGTCGTTACCAACTTTCTTATTTTAAATACAATGGTATGTTTCTTATCAGCTTAATCGATTGCACACATCGCATGTATTAGGGCACCCTACCCCTAACGTTTACTGTTTTCGAGATATTGACAATCATGTTGAAATGTTAACATTTGCACCGCTCTTGCTGAAATTAGATATTTCATTTCAGATTATATTATTATTTATTAGAATGTCACGAAGGTTAAGGTATTTACTTTTACGGGACGAAGCGGATTTCCAACAAGATCATAAATATCTCGAAAACAATTGAATTTATGAGCGAGGTGTTCTAATGCAAATTATTTACATGCGATGTGTACAATCTATTAAGCGGATAAAAAGTATGCTATTGTATTTAAAATAAGAAAGCTGGTAAACACTTCCGGTTCAGCTGAATGTGTTTCGTAAAGTAGGTCCGTTACTATAACTACGTTTTCAAAAATTCCATTCGTAGTAATATCATTAAAGCTTCTAATTAACGGGCTTAACGAATTACCTTGAATATGCACTGCAATGCAGTACAATACAATTGAATTCTAACATCTGCTGCCTGATTTAGAGTTTAACTTAATACGACTAATAAACAGTGCAATTTGTATTTAGGATGGCTTAAGAATTTCTTTCATTCTTGCTTCTTCTTGGCACAGTCATATCATGCCCTTCTATCTAGAATTTACCTCTTTTCTTTTCTTTGAAAGGTTTTGCTTCCTATACTCTACAAAATTATCCGTCACCTCCCGTTCTAATCATATGACCCAAGCATGCCAGTTTATTTTCATCTTTCACAAACGCAAATGTTTCAAAAATTAGAATTATAACAGATAAAGATATACTAATTCCAACACATTGAATTCTAAATTACACTCATTCCAAGCATTCCAAGTAATTTGTATACGACATGTATCCTTCCAACCCCAGAACTAACCACAAACTTTTCCATCAATAGGAAGTTTGCGATTTCACACACGCAAAGCTGGGTGTTTGCTCTTAAGGTTGGTTCAGGTACTTAGTTTTAGAAGCGCGAATAATCCGGGAAAGTTTGCTTCTACACTTCTAAACGCCTGAAGAGCGTTGCTTAGTAGATGAGATCAATTTGGTCGTCTTCATGAATAACCCACGAGCATTGAGCTTTCGTAATGAGAAACTTGCATGTTTTGTAAGTAGACTTTATAAAAGGATTTAAAAAAGAAATCCAATTACATGAAATCGTCTCATTTAGTTTAAATTGTAACAAAAACAAATTTACAATTCCAAAAGTAAATTGAACATCGGCGATATTGCTGGAATTATGGTTTCCACGCACGCGAAAACAATTAAAATTTAACGTTTATGCTGAACCAAAACTAATGCAAAAACAATCGATTGTCAGCAAATCTGCAATTTATGAGGGCGTAAAAACCATAAAAAATATAGCGGATTGTCCAAAAATTTATATCATTTAAAATTAAATGATTCGGCAATAAAGAATATTTATTTAAATCGGAATTGCTGTTTCATCATGGAAGAATTAAGTGTGAAGTGAATTTTCAGTTTGATTAGATGTAGAGTTAATTGTTAGAGGCCCCTGTAAGTTTTTTTCTTTGCTTATTAATTCGTATAAAGACAAATTGTAATTCATTATTTGCATATACCATACTTTGAAATACTTACAATCATTGTTAAGTTTAAAGATCTACTATGGAAATAACTTCCGTTTAGTGCTGTTTTATGGACCTTGAGCTTTACTATTAAATTATTATCGACTCTTATGATGTAATCTCGATAAAAATTGAATTGGAGAACCTAAACGAACTATTTTGATGCAATATTCCATAAACTTTGTTCTGCATTAGCGGACAATGTTAGTCAATTTCATTCTACATGCAGTTGATAATTTTCCAACTCTTTGATCAGGAAATTTTAATCTCCATGCGCATATGCTTCATCTACATTTCAAAACCGCTCATGTAAGCCTTGTAAACTACCCATACATACGTATATACACTATTGCTCATTTGTTAGACCATCTATTTACATACAAAACGTTGTTTTGTGCATTACACATTTGGGTTATGTTTGACTGGAAATTAGATTTTAATTTCATTTTCATTTTAAAAGTTTTGTTTTTTTGTAGAAAGCATATGATAGTTGGCTAACTTAGTTTTGGCAAAAATGTTAGGTTGTTGTATTTTACTACTCCTGAGATAACTTAAAAGTAATCTCGGCAATGAACCAATTATCAAAAGAGCATCTACTTACAATATTTATTTTAAAAAGGCGTTCGCGAACTACCTGAATTTGTTAGGTTGACAGAATTGTACAAGCCGGCTCTTATGGTGGGTAAGAATAGCACGGGGATAGACCATGGGGGAGTTTCTGGAAAGCCGCGCAAGATGCGAGGATACAGTCTGGCGGCGGCTCTGATGCAAATAGACTAGAGAAAATCTCCTCTAAAAATCCGAAAATTGGCTAGTAAATTTACTAAACAACAGAGAACACACGTTTGCTGTGAAAACATTCACCGAGCATTTATATTCAGTGACTAAACAGTAAGAATGCTTAGGAAGATACCAGGAGCAGATTCAACAAAGAATCAGATTTTGTGATAATTTTCGGGAAGACAATTTTAAAAATGTATTTTTCTCGGATGAAACCTGCTTTCTGTAGGGTGATAGTCAGGGACAGAGGACAGTGCCATTCTAAATGAATACCTTCATCAATACGCTGTACCTTGAAAGCTGGAGGTTACAACAAGATAACGCTAGATGTCACGTCTTTAGGTATGCAAGAAGTTGGATGCAAAAGAATGAAGTCGAAACAATCTCGTGGCCAGGAGCCTCTACAGACCTCAGCCCGATTGAATTCATCTGGGGACTTGCGAAAATGGTCGTAGAACATGCGGCACTTCGAAGCAGACCTGAGCTAGTGGCACTTATCGACATTCCTCAGCCATCTAACAAATGTTCACGATCCAATAGCCTGTGTATTACTAAGTAAAAGGAGTGGTATTTTGTGTAAAATATTAAGATTTGTTCAATAAAGATACCGCTACACACTTAATTTCACATATTTTCTAAATGTACAATGGAATAAATCATTAAAGCAAGCAGATAATAAAAAATGAGTATTTGGAACACCACATGTTCCCATTAAAGAGAATCTTTCAAGTTTAGTAAGAATGGTTTTGTGTCAACGTTAAGCCGAAGCCTTGCTACCTTTTCCCCCTCTGCGGTGGAGCTAATGGACATTGATTTTACTGTGATATTCCCAGGTGATGGCGAGTTTGTTCTGGTTCTTTTGTTGTAAATTAACGAGTAGCATCTATATCCTGCTAAAACTTGTCACGGGATGTTATGGACTTTAAATTGCATTAATGAATTGCTGCTAGCCTTTGTTCTTCCTCAGGCATTCTTGAAAATTTACTGGGAGAATTCTCTTAAAATTGAAAATATTTCGATAGTCTTGGCGTTATTTCAGAGTATATCCTTCGTCACATCTCTAACATGTTTAAGTGTTAGTATAATCTTTAATTAATTTAATTTGTAAATTAGCAGATGCAATTGGTAAGTGGAGAAGAAGATTTCTAGTATACAATTTAATTATTTATGTGGTTAATGCTAATTCAAGTTTTCTGGCTCTTATTACAAACTAAGTCAAAATTATTTGAGAGCGGAGCAAATTACATAAACTTGCTACAAAGAGGAGAATTGGAAAAAATAATTCAAATAATAATGCATCGTGCTTTAGTATTTGCAGGAAATCATGTTTTTGTAATACATTAGTACCTTACACATCAAAAAAAAAAAACAAAAGTCCCTACGGGGGCCTAATTATCTCTCTCCTAATTATCTCGAACAGGTGCTCGAATAATTTTAAAACGTATCTGTGTGCAATTAAGAAACACACCCTATAATAAACTCATTTTTAAATTATAAAACAATCGAATTCTATTTATCGTTAAACAAAGCGTTTTTTGTTTACTTCCTCGAAATGCTCTTACACTTAGGAGCGGTAGTGTACTTGCAGACTCCTATAGAGGTTCGCATGGGGTTCTATTTTCATTTCAGTAAATTGCGCGCGAAGCGATTGTCACCGGAATTGATAGAGTACGAAGCACATGATGATGCGGTCACGAGCAAATTACACAGATGGCGTTGCATACGCCGACGGAGGTGGATAGGGCGGGAGATACGGAGAGAGGGGCGCCGCTTAGCGACGATGGCATAACAAGGGATGTCGTCACGTGGGCCAATATTGAATTCCGAAAGCCTCATCTCAATGAACGTCACGGGGAACGTGATGCCAGACTTAATTGGTCGTGGTATTGTCAACGCGTGGAGCACGTATCGTACGGAGGAGCTTCAAGGGGCAGATTTATAATTGTGGACGTACTTTACGTCTTCTCGATAGGAAGAGGAGAACAGGAGAAGCAGATGGAATAGCAGGCGGAGGGGATGCGTTATTTTATAGGATTACAGTATTTCCGGAAAGAGTTTATTGCTTAATCAGCAGATGCGGGAGTAAATCTACCGAAAGCAGGAAAAAATTAGCCGAGACTTGGTCCAAATTACTACAATGGCCGTAATTTTCTCCCAAAACCTTGGAACTCATTCGTTTAATGACTGGAGACGTTTTCAGGGATTAGTGAAGTTAAGTAAACCTCCTTTCGTTTTGCAAGGTTGACCTGAAAAAAGGATGATTACATGTCTTAATCTATAATTACAGTTGATTAGGTACACACATAGATTTACTTGACATAAATTGTACTCCGAGAAGTGCGATTATTTTAATTAAGGCTTTTTTTGAGAGACTCCAGCGCTTCAGTCTACTAGCCATTCGACCACTGAATATTTTTCGCGCATCCAATACTATATATTTAAACATATTCCCCTAAGTATTTTACACAGTTCAGTCGTTTCCCACAATATTTTCCGGACGGTTGCAGTTAACTTAATTTTTAAAGAGACCTATAAAAATATGACATGGAGTATGCTTCGGTGCTCGGTTCTTTTTTTTTGTGGTGCTGGATTAACTAATGAATATTTTGGAAGCGAGGTCGGCAGTTATGCTTATTAACAGCATAATTAAAAGAAAATATTGCTTAATCTGGAAAAACAATCCTGTTAATTAAAATTATGTAATTCTTCATTTTTATCAATCATCAATTTACAAATTTCAACATGTTGACGGATACGTTTTAAATTTCTACAAGAACAATGAACAAATGTTTTTTGGTACAAATAGGTGTAAGGTTGATGCACTTCTGTGTGCGCTTAAACGAATTCTCTAAACATGTTTTCCACTCTGAAAGTGGTATCTCTAACACATGGCTTTTGAAGGTTCAGCAGACTCTTGAGATGTTAAAAACCGCAGTCCGCAGTCCGCACATTTTTTGTTTGACACTCGGGAACAAAAAGAAGCTAGGTGATAAATCAGGCGAATAAAGGCAACCGGACATTACTATTTTAACAATAACAAATGTCAAATTTCACGAAAATAGTAATGTGATACCTCACTAGCGCAGTACTGGTCGCTTGTAAAAGCTTCAAGCGCTATCCTCGTATTAGCAACCTATGATGAAGCTTTAAAATCATGTAAGTTTGTCTAATATGCATTTGGTATGACCCAGTGAGGTTTTGATTTTGCAAATATAAAATGGGCCCCCCATTACATATCTATCATACAAAATCAAAAGACCATTCACGTTATTGGGAATTGCAAGCTTACTACAATCGAATCTGTCCTACTCTTTTAATAAAGCCATTGCAATATGAATCATCTCAATCCGCATTCTACTTCAAACGTGCGAGCTACAATTTCTTTCTTTCTACGTACGCAAAGCGCTACGTTCGCTCGGATAAAAATAACTGGGAGTGCGGTCTGTAATTTACGGCGAAAAATTCTCCTAAGTACCTAATGGAATTATGTAAAGCACCGAAAAACTTCGGGCGACCCAAACGAAGTCTTTGACATGAAATATTCATCCGATGAAGTTGGAGGATTGCGCGGGAACTGCCCGTTTTCCATCTCCCGTTCCTATTCCGACGCAATGGAATGCAACATTCATTTCGAAGCGCTTGGCTAAATAATGGTGTTGGATCTTACAAAGGAAATCTAAAAGAAGGCTACGTATGTGTGCATATCAGGTCTATTTGTGACTTGTGCAATTGTGCGGTTTAACTGATGTATGTGGAGAATTGCGGAAGAAAAGATGGGAATCGTTGTGCAATTGAAGTTGTGATATTGCGGCAAATTTGGAATTTGCGGTTACAATCTAACCAATTTATAAAGAATGTGGGTGGTCAAAATATTAACATTAATTCGTATTTTTATTGTAATAATGGCATTAATATTGTGGTAAAATATATGTCGAAAAAGTTTTCCATTAATCACTTTGATTTCATTTTTAACTGAAAATTTTTGAAGCATTTAAGTTGTACTTATTATTAGTATGTCAATTTTTAACTGCCAATTGGTTTAGGAAGAAATAATATGATTTGTTGATGTTTTCGAGCTGTAACTTCAATGGCAACTACTATAATGTAAACTACCCATTATCTGTGTAATAATAGACGCGTTAACAAAACTTAAAATAAACTTAAGACTACAAAAATAAAATTAGTCATTCATAGCAACTATAGGAAAAACCAAAATGAAAAGGAGGATCTGCAACCAAAAAAAAAAATTAATAAGAATAAAAATATATTAAACCCCCCCAAAAAACAAAAGAAAGAAACTACCCGGTTTTCAATGGCTTTGAAGAAATTCTATAATAGCATTGCGGAAACTACGAACTGTGTGGTCTCATTTAATTCCTCCTAGCAAGTGATTATAAATCCTGATCCCTACATTTTTCAGTCCTAAGCTAGTAACAACAAGTGTAGTGGCAGCAATGCGTAGATGATCTCTACTTCTTGTAAGGCATCTGTGATATGCAGAATTCAAGCTAAAGGTTTCTCTTTTCTGATGTACATAAACAGCTACTTCCATTATATAAATGCAAGCAAGCGGTAATAAATTTAATTTATGAAATAAAGGCCTGCAAGACTCCATCAAATGTGTGCCCACCAACAATCTCATTACAGCTTTCTGGGCCAAGAACACTTTAGCAGCGAAGCACATAACGTTTGCCAAAGAATCTGCTAGCTAATACGCGACAGTGCTCATTCAAGACCAGCTTATCCTCAAAAATGACCCAGAAATTTCGTGGAATTGGATTGCTGTAACTGTACTTGGTCTATAGATAGGTTCCCAATTCTTGAGCGTCTATGCCTTGTGGCCCTATTGCAAGAATCTGAAGCGATACTTTCCAATTTCCTTAAAAAATAATGTCATTATTTTCTTTCAAATTTGATGACAATTCAATCGGCAATTCTCAATTAGTTTTGATGTTTAAGTTAGTTCAATTTGGGGTGGAAGAATATCAGTCAATTTCTTTGAATCGGCTCCCATCAGATTTTGTTTTAATTTTTTGATTTTTGGCACTCGTAGGATTCTGGATTCTATAACTAGAAAGTTTACCAACGTGGAATGTGTTATTATTTCTTTCCATTCTCTGAGCACGAAGACATAGGAACAGAATATTAACCATGACTTTTAAATGCATTTAAATTTAAAAAATATATATTTAGGATATTTATTTGGCCAAATTTTAATTTACGCAGAAATCAATTTCCAATGTAATGTTAGCTGATAATTGACCCGAAAGTTGGTTCCTCAAATACTATAAAATTCACCAAATTTATTTGCATCGATTCCACCGATCTCTGTGTAGTTAGTTTTTATCTCTTAACAGCGCCAACATGAAAACGATTGCCTATAGCAAATACAATATTATCATTCAAAATAAGCGTGTAAATTACAAATTGGTCCGTATACATTTTATTCGTTACCACGCGGCCGTAAACAAATTTACCAATGCACAATAACGCGTGACAAATCACTATTCGTTTAAACATCCCTTTCCTCTTTACCAGCCCTGTATCCTCTACTCCCATTCGAAAATTAATTTCAATCCGTTCGTTCGTTAAAATATTCCCCTCATAGACTCCGAAAATTTCAATTCACCATCGTCATTGCAATACTAAAATTTATTTAAATCGAATCGATCACTCTTAACGCTGTAAATGAGAGATTACTAGCGTGCTCTTTAGCGGAAAAGCACCGCCATATTTCACATTTAATATATTACTTACATACAAATATTAATGCGAATTTAAATCGCAATTTGAATTACAAATACGCGAAACGAAGGAAGAGAACGCCGAGATATTAATATCGTTGCTTACTTGATGTTACTACACGCGATGTCACTATTAGTAGGCGAACGAGTTGCCCTGATTAAAGTCTAAATTAAAATCGATATTTATGAATTTGTTTCATGAAGAGATCGCGTTAATTATTTTAGGTAGTCAGAGGGAATACGACGGGAGCCTGCCTAATATTGTATCGGTGATGTTTGTAGCTTGTGCTATAACGAGTAAATTATTTAGGAAACGTAAGAGCAGCAGGTAGCAAAGAAGTGTGCAATAATTGTAGGAAAAATATATATCTCCCATTTGATTATTTTCAAAGATATTAATTTAAAGAAGGTACTGATAAAAAGTGTATTTTTTTTATCATTCTTTAGAGAATCGTAATAGTTCATCTAATGCTTGTCATTTTAGTATCGTTTACTTGATTACTATTTTCCTCAGTTTTACTGCAATGAGGTCATGGAAATTTTCTGCAACTTGCAACCATCATCTGTTCACTTTTTGGTATACGCTGATATTACATAGAAATTATTCAATGATTTTGCCTCAATTCTGTAATAAAACTAAAACGCGTTGCACGTTTCTAATTTCGAAGACTAGGAAATCATTAAATTCTAAAATCGCATTCCATACTAAAGCAGTCCAAGAGGAAACATTTACAATTTAAATACGGAAGTAGCGTGAAAAGTTTCCAGCCTAACACAGAAATAAGTATTTTTTCGTCAAATTCAGTTTTATCTTTCAAAATGATCTCCATATAAATCTATAAATTTTTCCAACAATGCTTGCGTCTCTTTAATCCGCTGAAATAGTAGTTGACACCTTGTCTTGCAAAATAAGCGTTACGCGTTTTGCGCTTTTCATTCGATGAAATTCTTTATATTCTGGGCGATCATAAAAAACAAAAAAGAGTCGTTGTCGGCCAGATCTGGTGAATAGAATAGATGGTCTAGCCATCGAAACGTCTTGGTGGAACAAATATTTTTTTTTTCTTCAAACGTGGCAGTTTCTCCGTAATTCCTGCCTTCAGCTTGAGTATGGTATTTCCCTTTTCGAGATAATTGACTAAGCACAACCCAAGAAATAGTCGCCCGGCTATGGAACAATATTCACCTTCTTCAGAGTCGATTCGCCTTTTGCAGTCCACGACCGTGCTTTGGCTACAAGAGTGTACTGACGTTTCATCTACAATTATTAATCGACACCAAAACTCCGACTTGCTTCGCATAAACTGCTTCAACAGGAGTTTAGAAAAGTTCATTCGAATACGTTTTTGGTGCTGAGTGAGTAATGGTAGCTCCCAACGCATAATTAGTTGTCTCATGCCCAAATCTTCAGTTAATATGAGACAAAAACACTTTTTCGAAATCCCCACAGCCTCTGATGTTTCTGTTACCTTAACTCGACGGTAGCCTAGTACGATTTGGTGAATTTTTCACTTGTTATTGGTAGTGCTTGCAGTTTTTGGCGATTCCAAACTTTTATCGTCAATGAAGCTGATACGACCAGCTGCTCAAAATGTCACAGCGACAAATGATGGTGCGGTGTCCCCGTAAACAGCGCCCATTTCAACATTAATTTGCGCGGATCTATTGCCTTTCAAATGTAAGAATTTGACGGCTGGATATTAGATTATTTTTACAGAAACACTAACATCGACTGATTCAGGCGACTGCTACCAGGATATAAGGGCTATCGAACATCAAAACAGACGAATCAGCCCGGGAAGGCTACTCAATTGCTGACAGAAACTTGAGACGCTCTGCAAGCATAGCATACGTAGTTGTGGAAGTAACTATTAAACAATGGCCATTATGAACTAGTACGAAAATGTCATAGATAAGATGAGGGCGAAGTGACTTCTGATTGGATACAGATTATCTGTGAATTTTGTTACAAGCAAAAATTTTTAAAAAGAATTACTTTTTTTCGTATATTCATAGTAAAAAAATTGTTTCTTCCTATAACACCTATCCGGGAACAGTGTTTTGTGATTTGTCAAAAAGATTCTTCACCTATTTATACTAATTTAAAATCAATTGCAATCCCAGTCCATTTAACCAGACCCTAGAAGTTTATTTTGGTACCTATTTATAAATATACTTGCTACGCTGTTTAAAATGATTTCTCTCAGAACTTATTTTATTGTTGAGTAGATGCCTTACTACAAATTCAAAGTTACTTAAGGCATCTTATCATTCGCTAGTACTATACGACAACTGAAACAACTCTCTTCTTCCCTCTCATCGAATTCTTTCCACAATTACTTTACTTCTAAACACGGCATTCTTATTATCTGAAACGTTCAAGCACTTCTAAGGAAAGTTAGAAATTAGTGCATCCTTAAAACCCTCACAATAGCTAAAGACGACAATTTGCGGAAGGTGTGTTTCTTGCTTGCAATTATGAACCCGATTAGCGTGTCCTAGAGAAAACGTTTCGACACCGTTGGATTATTACAGAGCCATAGAGTGGTGTTAATGAAAACTTTGTAATTTACATGCGGCATCGTTTAAGCTGTTTTTGTGTAGACGTGCAGGAGGAGAGCGTTGAGAAGAAAACGGAAATTTTTTAAGTAATCAATGTAGAATTAGATGAGTTAGCTAAGCATGTTGAGCGGTTGAACAGAAATTCAGGTTCTATTGATCTTTGTTTTTAGCTTAATTTATCGAAATTGTCTAAGTTGAAATACAGATTGCACTGTCTTTTTTTGAAAAATTATGTCGATCAACTGGTCACCTCTGGCCGCAAGTGCGACCTCTTTTAACCATGTTTTACGTAACATTCTCGCAGATTTCTGGTGTTATTTCGGTAATATTGTTTCGAATATCATCCTTAACGATCAGAATTATTAGTGTATATCTTTTCCTTCAAGTATCCCCACAGGAAATAATCGGGGGTGGTCATCTCTGGGGATCATGGAAACCAGTTGATATCACCATTTTCTAGGAGTTTCTCACAAAATTTGCATCGTAACACGTTCTATGTGAGATATAGCACCATCCTATTGGAACCATATGTGTTGTATTCACTTTGGACGGAACAAAGGTTTCGAACATGTCATAATAACGATTACCAGTAACTGTTCCAGTAACACATTTAGCATCCAAATGGCGAACTATATAGTCAATCTATGAGGATACCATGATCATTGGTGTATCAAATGAGGATTTTCAATTTGCCTTGTCGCTTACGATAAGTTTTGACAAAAATTGAGTACTCCAATTTCGCCCCCACTCATGGTCTGTTCCTGTAGTCCTTGCGTCAATTGAATTTTATACAGGAATAAATGTGTCAGTCTGTTTTGAGCATTTTTAACAAACATGATGCAGAGATTCCGAATTCCTGTGCGCGGCGTCGATGAGAGGTGCTCGCGTGTTTACTAACACTTTGTCCCACTGCTTCAATATTTTCTAGTATACATTGGTTATGTTTTCGCCCAGACTTCGCTTGATCTTCCAATGTATCCAAATTTTCAAAATTATTCATTACACACTGAATGGTTGACTTGCACGGCACATGATTAACTAAAGAACCCCCGCAATTTTCTTTACGTATTCACAATTGAACACTCACTTATGTAAAATGATTCGTCAGATGAGATCAGTCCGTTCCATTCTACCACGTTTCGTTATATATACTGTCTCCATCTCTTTAGTGAAAAATTACGCTTTTGAAGTTATTTTGATATATATATATATTTTTTTTTTTTTTGATAGACAATAACGAAATGTTGTAAAAGCAAGCGAATAGATCCTTTGCTCGTCTCTACTAATTTGAGATCCCCTAGAGCATTAACAAACACGTCTTATTCAGCAATTACTGGAGTAACTAACTTTATTATACAGTAAATACGGACCTCTAATGAGTCCTAATAATGATCTACCATGCAATCAACGAGTAATCAGCGAGGTAATTATTGGAAAACAATTATTGCCGCCGTAGTAATTGAAATTAGCGCAATCCATGCACTTAAATATCAATATGCAACTATAGATGTAATATGCAAAAGTAAATATCAGCACAACGGTCGATTTGGTAATTAGAAAAGTAATTGTGAACTCTAAAACTAAATGAGTAATGCGTTTAATAGCGGAAATAGTCGAACTTTGCCGGCAATATCCGTTATAACTGGGATATATGCGCGTATAGCTACATATATTTCCACTAATTATTTTATTGTTTTACCATTAATTTTGGGCAATAAACATCGTTGTTAATATTCTCCATTCACTGGAACTTGAGGTGTGTTCGTGCTGTAGGCACCCAAAACTTAAAGCTCTTAATAACCGGTCCGCACATAATTTCCGGTCACTTATACAACTTGGTCCATGCGGGATTTGCCGTGGTGAATACAAGAAACCGCCATTTATACCATGCGGGCATACGCTTACACCTTTATGTGTATCCCGTTAATGCGGAGAGGGGATTTTAAGGGGAAAATGACCGCTTGACCCGCTTTAGTGGAACACAACGGTGGGATCCGTTGTGGTTATGCTTTAGGGTGGAAGTAAACTCAGTAAGCAATAAACGCTCGGCCACATGACTGTGACATAAATCTTAAAACAGAAGGCTACATAAGGGTTGCAGTAATCGAAAAATAAATTCCTTTATTCGGCTACTATATCATCCCCTGACGTCGAAGCAAAATTCGTCGAACATTGTCGATGGTAGCATGCCTTTTGATAGACTTTAGCTGACTCATAATATAAAGTTCAAAACCACATATTTTGACCATTTATATTAGATATCAAATTATCGGCTGGATTTTTATGACCTCTTAATGCTGTACAACACTGTACTGTATTCCTCGGCAGGATATACTTCAGGCAAAATTTCACGATGTAAGACTAATCAATCCTTTACCGTTTCGTTGTCTCTTTCCACTGCAACGGCTACGTCTAGCAGCTGACGCGGAGAATGTATTGCTCCGCTCGCCTTTTTTGTTACTTTAAAGAAGAACAGAAGGGTGCCAGATTAATGGCAGTAGCACGCTGAGACAAAGGAAGATTGAAAAATGAACGGAAAGAAAACATTTTTCTACACTCGAGACTAGCGTGATGGATCTGGTGGGCCAATAGTGTCTTGTGTTTACCGCAGACGTATGTAGAAGCTCTATCTCGGCTCTCGCACACATTCTTCTACGATCTCGGGTGAGTTATCAGTGTTTGCAATGAGGAAGGGGTTTTAAAATCGGAATGAAAGTGGAAAATTGAAAAGGGGTTTTGTCAGATTTGGAAATTTGTGAATCATTGTCCGCTTTTTACTACTGAAGATGTATTTAGAACCATGATGTAATTTAGTACTTGTAGAATAACACATTGTGTCTTTGCGATGTTAAATAGTATTACCAAAAATACAAGGTAACTATTTGGACATCAAGCATTATATTTTGAGGCCATTTAAACCAATTTATTGTAATACTGATTTTGCAACCTGCATTCGTTTCAATACAATTAATTGGGGAATGTTGGGCATCCGACATTAAGAGCTTTTCGAATTCAGAAACGAGCTCTTCAGATAACTGTTGCTTTAATCTACCAAATCCAGTGTAAGAACATGTTTAAAATGGGTTTATATTATTATTTATTTTCTCTTTAAATGTTTACATTGTATTTATACACGGTCTTAGTCTAAGCGCTGTGTATTCGAGTGCCGCTAGGATCAAACTTAATCAACAAGTTAAACTGTTTTCTCCCCAAATTCTTTAGATTTTGTTACTATTTTATGTTTAGTATATAAAGGGACTCTTGTGATGTTAAGTCATGAAGAGCAACATAGTTATTGATAACTTAAAACTCCAGTTACTGAGCACTGCATAGGTCATAATAGTAAACGGCTCAATTAAAAAAGGTAAAAAATAAAAAAGAAACGTGCTCAAGATCGCGATAGAAGGTCTATATCTTAAAATACTCCAACGAGTTTCCCTTTTCCAATATATGTCACAAAGAGTTCGAACACTCCGGTAAAGTGATCTCAATCAACTCAAACAAAGCTAGCAAGTAGCAAAACTCTCAGGTTAAGAGCCCTCCTAAAGTTACCCCCCTTTCGCGAGAGATACAAAAGACCGAAGGAAGTATTGACCGGGATGTCCCCACTTCACTTTCCATCTTAAAAGGTAAAAGGATTCGCAAACAGAACGATTTTTTCCGAGAAGCATATCTTCTTTCAGTAAGTATCCGCTAGACGCGTCTTTGAAAAGCAAATCGATTGGCTCTTTGCGACACCGACCTGTCTATAGAAGGCAAAGGTTCGCGGACTCATTAATCCTCTCAGGGAAACCTCTTCGCAACTGGAGATATTAAGTTTATGAATATTCAAGAAATAAACTAAGTTCCAATATTTTTTTTTCTATTACTTTTAACAAATTAATATTACACAATTTTTTCAGTATTTTACCTCTATAGCTAGCTATTTCTGCGATAAATAACTTAAAAGCTTATACCTGCATAAATATTTCAGGCATCACAGCATGCCTGCATCCCGCAGAGCGCCATAGAAAATACGTCAGGAACAAACATTGGTGAATAAATACACCTCCGGGGCGAGAATTCGATACAGAACGTCCTTATTTTTAGCATAGCGTGCCAAATAGCTTTTTTTCTTATTTGAGGCAGAATTTATCGACTTCGCTTGAAAAACTAACTCAGAATTTATTCCTGCTAGAGTTATAACCTGCATACGTTACAGAAAAGAGATATTTTTCAAACTTAAAACTATAACCTAAATTTATGCAAATTCCATGTTGTGAGGAATGTGCGCTACAAGGCTTATCGCCGAAATTTCCGTAGGTCTTCTTTCTTAGCAACCGTGATCGTTTTAGATAGACCTCCTCACAAGAAACTCCAGTTCCTTTGTTGATTTCTGATCTGTCTATGAAGGACTGTTTTCAAAGTTATCGGTTTGTTGAGGTGTCAAAAATTTATAGGTTTACGTAGATACAGAGGCCCCACGTTCCAGGATTGGCAATCTATTGCGAGTGTCCTCCCAAAGTTTGTGGTGCATTTTACCATGTCTAACAACGTCGTCTTGCTTTATGCCTCTGCATAGCAGCTAGATTACGGTAGCCAACGGCATTCTTTGATTACTAAGTCAAGAAGCGGCAGTAAAGTACGATCATAACCGCCGTTGGCGTACATCCTAATGCATTGGTCTGATATAGCAGTAAAAATCCACATTATTACTTTGGGAGAGGGACTCTGCGTCCTTTCTAGCAATACTGGCTTTGTTGACCTTATAGTCAGCTAATAGTCTAAGATAATACAAGATATTTGCCCTCTGACAATAAGCTAGAGCTAAGCAGTATGTTGATAAGCAAAAATGCTTTTGCCTTGCCTATCTTTCTTTTCTTGGTTAGATTGACAGAGTAGATTACTTACATACTTTAGTCTCTCTATGAGACAGCGAAATATTTAAGTCGGTTCTGTTAAAAATCAACATTGATTGCAGTATAAACCTGATACCTAATTTTTGCTAATAAACAATTTTTCGCCCGCGCTTTTGTTTATCTTTCACCCCTGTACTATTAGCCTGCTAATATTGACGCTCTTACTAAGGATAAATCGCGTATTCCATTTTCGCGTTCATTTATCATTTTGCGTTCAGGATACCGACCGATGTTGGGATGAAGGACAAGCACGAGAATGATAAATGTTGCTTTACATTACTAGGGGGCCTCATATGTTATTTTGACGCACGCTATTACGGCATTTATTATTTTTTCGGGACAATATCCATTCTACGTTTATAAATTGGAGAATTATGTCTTGTAGTCGTATTGAGGGTTCAACAACAAAATAACCTTTTGATTGAATTGAAATTCGTTATTATTGTTAGGGTCATCTCTGCATGAGATAGGTTAACAATGTATTTTTAACAACATTATCTCCCAGCAGAAAAGTTGAATAGATTTTACTAATTGTAAGTTATGTTTTGGTTGTTTATCAGGAAACTATAAAAATCCATTTTTATTTATTATCTATAACTCCAAAAAGGTATTGGTTTATTATTTTTTTAGTAATGTTCATGGTTTTTATTTGGGAAGTCTCTTCAGATTACCAATAACAAACGTGTTATGAACCAATCTTGCACTATTGCCTCGCTCTGAATGTTAAGAGGTTTGTGCATGCTACACATGAGTTGTTGCTAATGAAATAGAGTTTTAAAACGTATTTGAAGTTACAGCATGTTTAGATTTCTATGTATTAAATGTTATAATGAACTATGCTAAGTTTCCAGACGCGGACAACACTTTAACACTTCGCTTTTTGGTAACTGCAAAATAAAAATGAGGTAATAAGAAGGATGTTTTATTTATTTTGTTTAATCACCAATAAGTGAAATTTCGGGCTCCAGTAGATATAACGACGACTAGCCGTGGGATAAAATCAGAAGTAGATACAAAATTCCAAGAATCGGTAATATGACTCTTGAGCAGCTTAGAGAAGTCCCCGAATAGCTTAGGCAGCTCCTGGAGCAGGCCAGACAAGTAAGGCAAATTGTTTAAGGAGAGTGAGGCAACTAAACAGGCAGGTAAAACAGATTAAACTATTCTGGAAGCTCTCTAAGCTGTTACTCCTTTTTGAAATTCGCTATTTACTTCCGGTTTTTTCCCACTCTTAGTTGTCCTTATGCCTCCTGACTTCTGTATCATTAGGACATTGTTGAGTGAAGGCTTTCACGACCGTAATCCATAGTAGAAATGTCTTTCGGGCGTTGTCGCGTACTTGATGTTTGACTTGACGCTTCGCTGTTCATGCTGTCAGCTTCTTCAGATTCTAAAGAACCTGACAGCACGATCAGCGAAACGTCAAGTCAAACATCAAGTACTCGACAACACCCGAAAGACATTTCTACTTAGAACATTGTTGTTAACATAGCTAATAGGTACTATTTTTGAAGAACTGACGTTTTTAAAGATACCAGCCCTTTATGGACGAATTCAACATTATATCTAAGAATCAACATGGTTTCCGTAAATATAAATCCACTTCAACAGCTTTACTATAATTTTATAACTACATTGCCACTAAACTAGATAACAACAAATACCCACTTGCAATATTTTGTGATCTGAGCCTACATTGTACAAATCAAACTGTATAACTATGGGGGGGGAGAGGAACAGCTGCTGACTAGATTATGTGCGATCTTATAGGTCGTATGTAGTACGTTAGGATAAGATTTATACAGGAAAATAATGCCATACAATATTTTAAATCTTATCACCTACCTGTAAATTCCTCAAGGTTTTGTTTTCGGTCCCAATTTATTCACGCTATATAGCAACGATATCTTCACTTCCTTGCCGATTTACATAATCTAATGTGTGCAGATGACTGCTTTTAGCGCAACTTTGGGAAACTAATGCTAATATCTTACTTGAGTCTGTCGTTAAATGGAATAGGTTGCACTTGAATCACACTATTGCTAATTACATTCTCTAAAACCCAAAACAAAGAGTTGTCGAAAATATGCCATTTGCATTGCTGAAAATGGTCTAAAGCAAACACCAACAGTTAAATTTTTAGGAATCAGCATAAGGGAAAATCACTGCATTCAATTAGTGAAGCGTTCCCTTTTTGTTTCGAAATTTAAAACAACAGTCAGTCAGTTTATTAATGAATATTCAATCATGTTTAAATTACGGTATTTTACTTAGAGGTCCACCTACTTCAGCTTCACTTGTCTTTATTGCTTTATTATAAGAACAATAGCGGGTATTGCACCCAGAGACTGTTGTAGGAATTACTTCAAGAGCTTGAAGGTACTGACTGCACCTTTGTATATCTGGAATGTCGGATGCTATTTTTAGGACAAGATTTTTGCATATCCTACGAGCAATACAAACAGCATATGTACATATTTATAGATAACAGCTGAATATTTGTTAGGTTTATTGTCTTAGAGTTTTAGGATATACTAACGATAAAGAATGTGATATCTTTTTTCCACAGGTAAGTTATTAATTGTGTTTTTTTTGTATCCATTGCTTAAGGTTATAATTTTCCTTACTCATAGGTGCAATTACTTACTAATTTGTGTATGCCGCTAGTTTGTGGTATAGGGTGATGTGACGTAGCGCGATTAGTTACACTCTATGTGTAGGTTTGTGAAAAATAGAAAATTCGTTTTTTTCCGCTTTGTGAGACATAGTTAAATCCAATAAATTAATTGATTTATTTACTTAATTTTCTTCAGTAAATTTAATATTAAGGTAAACCATATTGATGTAGCCATTAAAACAAATCTACGTGCCTGAACCATCAAATACATTTACTGAATAACAGGTTTGTACCGATAAGATGTTCTAAATAATCCGTAAATATCTCTGCAAAAAGCGGGCTTAAGGGATTGCCCATTGCTAGACCTGTGCTTTGTTTATACAATTCCTAATTAAACTGGAAATAATTTTCCTTTATACAAACGTTAAGTAAATTTGAAATATCCTTTTTAATTGGGGGATTATCATGGTTTTGATCAAGTTTTAAAAGTAATTGTATCTAGAACTTGTTTACTTGGAATATTGGTGAAAAGGTTTATAACATCAAAGGAGAACAGTTTAGTATTGCGAGGAATTATAATATTTGAAATTGGGCATATTACTTTTATGTAATTTAATTAATCCGTATATCTTAGGTGATTTTAGGATTCATTAACGCAAGTCTACGCTTTTGAAAAAGATCAAAGAAAGTTTTCGAATTTTCTAACGTCTTTTTAATTTGTTTTTTATATAAGTACGTAGAGCTCGATTAAATTTTGGCAAAAAAATTATTATCTAGAAAGTAGCTTACTTTCATAATATAATCAGGTTTAGATATGGCGACTACAGTACTACCCTTGTCTACTTTAGTAAAGATAATATCGTTATCGGCTGCTTTCTGTTTTGTGGACTTAACTTTAGTTTCTTTATCGATGGTACTAGTAATGTCTGTTTGGTTCTTAGAATCAAATATTTGTTGTGAACTATCGGTCTGATTTTGTTATAAACATGATTATGCTGTGTAGTTTTTTGATTTCCTTATTAAGCCACATTTTGTCTCCTGTTTGTGCTGCTTTCATTGTTTCTCTGCTCGGGTTGTTGGTCTTGAGTGTGATTTGTTTAGGAATAACCTAAGATTTTTACGCATATGTAGGAACCAGATGTTTTCGTTAATCTTGTACTTTAATCTAAGTTTAAAGTAACATTTTCCTTGTTCGCCACTACTGGTTGATTTCAAGTAATTAATAGAATCAGGAGACACTTGTTCAAACTATCATAATGAAATAGCAAACGTTATGTTAAGCATCAACGAGCGTCTTCTGATTCTAATTATTACTTGATTATATGCTTTTTAAGAATAATCGTTAATCTTCACTTGTTTCAGTTTTTTTTCTTTGATTTTGTTGTCGAATTAGTTTACATTAATAATTTAGTTTATATCGGTTCCATTATATGTTTTTTATTAGATACCCATTATATGATTTACAGTGTATTGTTTTGAATTCTTTTTGTGGTGTTCTTTTTCTTTTATTCTTCCTAAGGTAGAATTTGTTAAGGCATATAGTCTTTCAAATTTGCTACCCGCTGGCGACCTATGCAATGTGTTGTAAATGTGGTTGATTCTCCATGTGCTGATAAGTAGTTGCTACCAATATTCGCTCGTCATTTGCTGGTCGCTAGTCGTTCAACTGCTTCAAGGACTCACGGCGAATTCGGCTGTGTTAATTAAAAAACATTCAAATAATGTATTTCTATTAAGTGGACGATAATAGCTAGTGAATAAAACTGGAAGAACTGAATTGGGTAGCAGCTTCCTGATCGCAATCTCTAGCGGCTAGCGAATTTAGAAGAAAACCCCCTTTTATACCGTCTTCCTTTCTTTTGAGTTATTCGATACTTTTTTTGCCAATAAAATTAATGAACATTATAATTATTATTGTTGACATGGTAACATATAATAATAATAATAATTGCTTTTTTACCAAGTAGTGAGTAGTACATACGTAATGTATAACATAAATTAGAATGAATTACATTAATGAAGTTAAATTTCCATACGACAAATTAGTCGATTGACCACTTACCACAAATGCGCACTGATGAACCATAATACGCCGAAATGCGCGTCTGTACATTGCGATAGTCTTTACTATTATTTACCACTTTCTATTCTGTAGCTTAAAATTAGCTTTGTATGAAAAGTGAGAATGTGTTAAATCAAATGATTTTGTTACAAAAATATAGCAACCTCAATAGTTAACAAAGAAAAGATAATTAATGTATATGAAAACAAGACAATTTGCCCATAGCATTTCGTAAATTGTATTTTCTTTTACGAAAGTATGAGATGATAAGGCGGCAACCTACTATGTATCATCTTCATTACACCGGATACATTTTTATAACCTCAACCGAGTAGAACGTCTGTATCTCTGTTGTTTACATGCAAACGTTTCACATATCTCGCGAGAAATCTTAATATTTTCGGACTTACGGACGTCGCATCTGGCACAATCTCGCCTGTTACGGCACCCCGTTACGCAACTATGCTTGTTCAGAACGCGTGAAAATTTAAAAATATCCGATCCGTGCACGACGGGTATACGTTTCCATAAGACCGAAGTGCACCTGCGGGCATTAGGGATGGCGGAAAAAACCAATTTTCTCCATCCTCCCCGTTCGTCGCACGATAGGGAAAAAGATGACTTCCGCGCCTTACATGGCTGTATCTACCCTCGCGACTTTCAAAAGAAGTGCTTAGACGTGATAGCCGGCGAGATAATTTACCAAATTAACTAAATGGAAATTGGCGGGAAGAGAGATAACGTTCAGCAAAGGGACGGGAATGAAGGAAATTAATCATTTGTAAAGGAGGCAATTAGCAGCAGGAGAGAAAGAAAAGAAAAATACCAGTAGGACAAGGCAAACGCTACTTGCGTTCCCGTTTAATTCTGTTATATTATACTGGAGGTTTTAACTTAATACTTACTTTCCACGAATTTTGCTACATCTTTAGAATGTCAAAGTGGTTAGTAATGGAAGATTGGAGCCCGCTTAAAACGGAAACCTTTACCTTTAAAGTTGGTATGTATAAGAAATTGAATTTTGTATTTTCTTCGTTTTTCTCCATTCTTCTGGTAATTTGATGTCAACTGAATATTGATAATTATATTGTGTAGCGCTGCGAAATCAATTTTTTGTAAATATTTCGAAATCAGTTGAGTATTTATAGAGATTTCTTTTCCAGCGGAAAACGAATATGTAGTAATATACAGTGCATTCCACTCAAGATAATATAACTATATATAATATATATATAATAGCAGTGAACTTTTTTGGTTCACCTGTATATATTAAAATAATTTTGGATTGTGGTACTAAGACTTATCTATGATTTTTTTAAATTTTGTGTGGGATTTTTTTTCTTGTTACTAATAGTCAAGGTGTTATCAAAGAATCTCGCACTATTACCCCACCCTATATGTAACTTACAAGCATTTTCGTACTCATTTTACGACAAAGGCTTTCTTTGTGATTTTGTCACTGCCAACATATCCATACAGCAATAATTTCCTTTTCTAACGAATATATGTAGGTGTTCGACCACGTGGTATTTAAGTGTGGTGAGTTATATAGTGAGGATAAGTAAAAAAAAAAAAATACCAAGAACCTGAATTGAATAGTTGCCATAATTCTGCAATCATAGTAATAATAATGTGGAATCGTTGGAGGTTCTTAGGCAACACGTTCTTAATAAGCACTATTCTCTCGGACGAAGAAGAAACTGTAAATGTTTGTGAAAATTAATTATAATAATACGAATAAGAGGAAAAAGTGAAGGGGAAGTACTCGACGATACTGGTTGAGAAGAAACCAACAACTAAAAATCCGGATGTGCGTTTCTGGATGATAAATTGTAAACTCGGTTTTATTTCAAAACTGAATATTTCGCCCTTTATTTAAAGCTTCCTAAAGAGTTAAGACAAAATCAAGTGAGATGGCTAAACGTTAAAATTATAAAGCTTTTTTTTAAATGATTGCAAGTGAGAGTCAAGCGTTAACATCTTCAAATAATAGAATAGCGGGGAAAATTGACAATGTCTAAAGTACATTAGACAAATGCATTTTAGAAATTCTATTTAAGACGGAAAAACTGAAATATGAAATTTAATCTGGAACAATACAATCTGCTTTTAAATTAACTATTTACTTCTGAAAATCTAAAATGTTGCAGTAAATGTTACTAATTGTGTAAGTTGATCAGTATCTGTTTTAAATTTAACTGTGATGTAAAACATTTCGGGAAAAAGACGATTTTTGTAACTATTTTGGACGTCCAGAATAGCAACATTATCGAAAAAAAAAGGTGACCAGTTTCTAGGTTGTGATTAGCCAAGCCACGAGCTCTTTTACTCTTTCGACAATCATTTCAGTGTTGGCTGATTCGGTGTTTTAAGGATTGATATGTGTAACTAATATAACTGCTACCGCAGCTCAACCACGGAATCTTGTACACAGAAATAATTTTGAACGGAAGAGAAACTTTACCCTTTATTTGAAGGAATAAATTTCTGATTGGTAACGGGTTATATTATGCAACTTTTATATTAGTAAATGGTTTGAACAGTTCAGTAATACTAAAACTTGGACTGTTAATGAATGGTAAACGCCTGACTTTAATTTCATTCGCAAAGTCTTCGGTTGGACCATCAAAGAAATTGGAAATCAATTTGTTGAGCTGTGGTTTTGGGTATCTATTGTTGGCGAAAGTTTTGCTGCCTTAAATGGGATTTTCTTTCATCAGTATTCCACTATTTGAAGATATTCGTTAACGGCTTAACTCTCGTTTGCAATTAGTTTAAAAAATATATAATTTTAACATTTGACTAGCTCATTTGGTCTTATAGTCAGCTCTTGAGGAAGTCTTGAACCAAGGACGAAACATTAAGTTTTTCATTTAACCATCCAGAAGCAGACCACATGGTTTCGTTTTTAAAGCAAAAGAAAAATGAGCAACAGGAATGTGTCTTAATACATGCACGAATACATTGCCATTGCTAAAGAAGAAAGTTATTTAGATTATTTTCAAAATTATAACTTTGTATTATTTTTAAACATCCGCGTAGAGATATGAGGTACAATGTTGAAGAGACTGGCGTAAATATCGATGTGAACAATAAAAATATAATAAGACAATAAAATTGTTTCTCTTCTAATCAGATGCTAATAAAATATTATCCTCTACTTTTGCAAGGGCCGGTGCACAATTGGGACTTCCTTCTACATTACAATGAGATGTTTCCATCTATCCGGATAATAAAGAAGAGTTAATAATGTTATGGTGTAACGAGCACACAACAACACCAGATAATTTTGATTGTAATATTGTCGTACCTCGAATTAGTAGCATAAATAGCTTTCTAGATTCCTTCCCATCAACGCTTTCAAATAGAACTGCTGCATTTAGTAATGGTTATTAAATCTACTAAATGTTATCAATTTATTTCTGACAATTACTACCTCATAATAACATATTTTCACTTTGGTAATAATTTCTAATTGCAAATTATTGTTTTTGTCACACTACGATTATAAAACATTATTTAATAAACCCTACAAATGCACGAAATGTGAATTCTACAACTTCCTACCTAACTTCAACACTAAATTTATGTTTTTGTCCGACAGAATTTTATCTTAATTTAATTCGCAAGGGTCTAACTGTTTGTGTTTGTTTTTACCTCCTGATAACAAATTACAAAATTCATACCGCAATATATTAGATGTGTGTTAAATATTTAAAGCACCCACCGAATGGCTGTTTCTCAGGGCAGGCTTTTTATCGCGTCTCTCCGGTTTTGTCTCCTATCTTCATTCGAGAGTAGCGAACTTCACCTGAAAAGGGTTCACTTATCCATGTAATGGTATAATTGATGTCGGGATAGTTGCATACCTACGCGAGTTTCATCTTCAACTCGAGAACCAATCATAACTTCTCAAGCACGTACACATATAGATATACATATGTATGTGTGTGCATGTGATGTATCGTAAGAAATAAGACAACGGAATTTTTCTCTTCGAAATGGAGTCGCAACAAAGGAGACTGTTCGACTGTACTACTTCGAGAAAAGCAGGAAGTTGGAAATTGTGAAAAGTTTGAGACGATATCCATTATAGGAAAAAGTGTATAGGTCTCTCTTGGAAAAGTTTAATGCTGGAGAAAATTGAAAACGGAGTTACTGAACTATTTTAGAATAATATTTTTGTGTCATCTATAAAATATATTGCATAACATTGGATATAATAATGCAATTCATTCTAAGGACTAGGTTCGTCTATTACGGAGAAACAAACTTAAGAGAGAACATTGTGCTGTAGTATGTACAATGTTCTTAATTGAATGAAAATTTTGCCGCAATATTGTGGTTGGAAAATGAAACAATGTATAGTATGGTGAAAAAATTTTCTTTGATATGCTTCGTATTTCTTCAAATTTCGGAGATAAACAACAAAGGTGTAGAATATTGTGAAACTATTAAAAGTATTCGGAAATAAACATACGGCAAAGGTATAACTTCATTACCTTTGAAGGCAAAGAGGAACAGCTTCAATAGAAGTGATACATCATCAAAGAGTGATTGAATTTAGTAAAGACGCAACGGCAATATTTTAATGAAAATTTAAATAATTGCCCAAGTTTACATATCAGTACAGGTTGTCAACTAAAATATAGTGAATACAGATACTGGAAACCCAAACTATGGCACTTGATATAAATCGTGTGTTAAAAACAAGTGTTTTATATTTTGGAATAATCGATTGTAATGAGTTTTTGACTTCCCTGACTAAGGGATCTTGAATTGTGGCGGGCGACAATTGTTTCTACGCATCGATGTTGACAAAATTTAATGTTCGTTAAAACAAAATAAAAGATCAAACACTTCATTAAAATTTACAAGCCATGGCTTCAAAAGGAAGCTATATAGATTTTTATTGTAAAACAAGGAAAAGACCACACTGGTTAAAATGAATTTACAGGAATAAGAAAGGACATAAGGTAGACTTATGGTTCATTTCTATGTTAACAGAGAAAATAAGAAAGATCACAGATGAGCTGGGACGACGATTCTTCCAGGCAGAAATCATTGCTTAGGCAGATACTTGAAGCTAAAAACGAAGTACCACCAGAAGTTTACGAAAAAGATCGGAACAATGAAGAAACGTCACTTAAAGCTACATTACTTGCGAAAACACCAAAAGTACATGCAATTACACAACCAAAAATTAAAATTCCAACAACTGGTGCCTTCTCCAACGTGGCATGTTAATATATAACACCACCTACACGTTTGAATATATTCATTTCTCGCAATGCTAATTAAGCCAAGTGCAAAATTATTCTTTTATACAAGTCATTTGAATGTTGTTATAAAATGTTTTCTTAGATAGTCATTTTTACATAATTATAACATATTTTATCAAGCTACATCAATTTTATGCTAAATTGATTTAATTTGCGTAAGTAACTATGAAGTCTATATTATTCCGACTTCTTTCTTATGAAGTAATTTTAGGTACAAAAAGTACATTATACAGAAATATTAACAAAAATGCCCTTAAATAAAATTTTTGCCTTAAACAATATTTCTTTAAGCAAAAAAACTTAAAGCGAAATAAATTTATACTAAGGTGCAAATTAGGAAAGCTTATGGCAAAAGTGTCAAAAGTAACAGAACGTTTTATAAATTTTTGAAAAAAGCTAAAGTAGTAAAAAGAATGTTTACAAAAATGTTTTGCTGTCTTCAGGTAATTAACGTGAATTATGTCGCGTACGTCCAGAACACTGCAGCCATGATCTTGATAACCGATAGAGTGGCTTCAGCCTTCGGTGGCGTCGGTTAACGAAGAAAAACCCACTCCTTGGACTGTTCTTTGTCCCTATCAACTTCACCGAGTTCCACTTTTGTCTCATCACCCGTTTTCTTTCTTAAAAACAAATATTTATTTACTACTCTATATTACATTCTTGCCATTGTTGTTAAATCGCAAAAGTTGTTCACTTTAAATGACTGTCATTCACAAACAAACTGATGTATCTATTTGAAAGCTTGACAGAACTCTGGTTAAAGGTTTCTTTTACCAAAAATAGATTTATTTCGATTGTAGTAACACCTTCTATTGCCGAGGGCAGGTAATTATCGAACTCCCCTTGTGTATATTGTAATGTTACATTCTTTATTGACCTTCTCCGTTGTAATATATTGTTAATATTATGGTATATTCCTAAAATAATTTAATTTATTGCACATAAGAAAAAATCTACCTGCACGTAGTGTTTTCTTAATTTAAATAAATATTTTCCTCTTCAAGGACGAAGGAAACACTTTCCTGCATGTATGTTCTACACATTTCAACTCTCAATAGAACACATTGAAACACCTTTACAGCTACATAACTCTTATAAATGTATATAGCTGAAAACTGACACAAAACTATGTGTGTTTGGAAAATTTTCAATGCCGTACTAATAAGTTGACGACTTCCGGAATGGTGTAATTTCTCGTGGATTTTTCAAAAACTTAATGCACAATCTGAAGTTGGTCAATTTTGTTGATGAACTTGGCAGTTTAAGATAAGCAACGGCACGTAACTTCAACGGTAACCTTCAAATTGAAACGTATTAAATAAACAGCTATACGAAAATGTTACAAACACGGTTGATCTTTTGTATGCGACCATTGATGTTTAACGAGTTGTAGTACATTATAGGATATCATCCCGACTATCTGGATCGACCAATCCTTTTATTTAAAAACACATATCCAACCATCCATAAAACAAGTTATTGATAGCGTTTCGCAAATCAACAGGGCTCACTTTTGAAACGTCAGAACACAAAGATATTTCATTCAACCGTTTCGAACCCAATTGCAGCTATATTTCGCCATTTCCTTTCCCATCCCCCAACCCCTTTGAAAAGTATTAATATGTTCCCAACGGATTTACCCGATCGGGAAGTTATGCGCCCTGCGAAACTTCCGAATTCGCCCTTTTTGAAAGCGTTTATCATCGATTAGTGCTATAAATCTGAGGTCCCGCAGCATATAGTTGAATAAATTCCAAAGAGATTAACAACGAAGTTAGCGGGCGAACGAACATCGCATCGCTGGTTGCCTTTATCTTTCTCGTACACGGCTAGAGGCATGAATAGCGATCACTACTGTATTTGTACTTGTCGTTGGAAAATTTCGCTCTTCCCGATACACCAATAGGTACAGCACGATTTCGGTAGGTCAAATGGCGCGGGCAAAAGGAAACTTGTTGTCGCTAGTTTCGATCTTCCGTAAGAGTCTTTGTCCCTGGACCCTGAATCTATGCGGAGACGTAAAAGGTTGCGTGCTGTGTCACGAATGTTTTGGAAGTCAATGGAAAACGATCCATACGTAATCTTATCGGAAAAGGAGGCTTAGTTGAAGTATCTAAACTTTACATGAAAATTGCTTTATTGAGAGAAGCAACAAGATGTGTAATACACTTCAAACTTTAGAAAATGAGCATGGACCGATTGCTATAATCAGCAACCGATTCCAATGAACTCTTATCTAACCTAGAGGTGGAAGAGTCGGTACTTTATATTAAGATTTTTGCAGTAATTTTCCATAAATGTCTGGCATTAGGTGCTCCCAGCTGAAGGAAACAGAGTAACCAAAGTAAACAGTAAACAGAAATGCTAAATCTACAGCTATCGCTGTGATTGACAAGCTAGAGGAGATCGAGTACTGATTCATGCAAAAAAAAGTTTAATCGTAATTTATTTAGTTGCTTCCTTTCTATTCATGCTATTAATAATTCTTCTGAGTACATATTTCCCGTACGTGTGCACCCTCTTATTTGCTGATAGAACTACTTAAACGAGGAGTTCCACAAAGATCAATGTTGTGACCTTTACTTATTCCCGGTTTACACAACGACCTCTTGGCATCTGTTCCGACAATAGCAGAGCTTGTCTATTTGCTAACGATACTTGCATTGTGTGTCGGAATCTCGGTCGAGTTACACTATTGGAAAGCGCTGGCTGGTGGTGCATGAGACAGACGAATGGTTTACACAGCTTGTAGTAAACAAAGTTAATTTACGATGTTCTCTATATTTATATTATAGATCTGAATTAATACTTCCAACAGTTTATTAAACTTCCTTAATTTACTAAGAAGCTTCCACCAGACAACAGTCATTGTTGTCAAACTTATAAAAAGGTATCCACGTAAAATATTTATTTTAGTAAATTGTATAAGTTGGCCAGCGTTATATTAGTAAGTTGCATCCAAGTTTGTCTATTCTTGAGATAAGAGACTCATGCAAACAAAAAAAATAGCATTGATGGTGTAGTTAGGTAGAAATCGGTCGTTTTATTGTCAATGTTTGTAAAAAAACAATATTTCTCTATGCTTTCTTCCTAGATGCATTAGATCCCAAGCAATAGATTTGTCCAGCTTCTATAAGCTTAAAAAATATAAATTTGTACGAAAATAGTTGAGTGTAGGCTTTCACGACCGTAATCCATAGTAGAAATGCCTTTCGGGTGTTGTCGCGTTGTTAATATTTGACTTGACGTTTCGCTGATCATGATATCACCTTCTTCAACAACTTCAATCGCGAAGACGGATCGGAAGAAGTTATCACTACGGAGTCGTCATACAACGGACGACGCGATTCAGCGGAACGGAACGGTTATGGATCAGCAAAGCGGATCGGTTATGGATCAGAAAGCGGAACAGAAAAGGGATATATAACGAGCAGCAAGAGACAACAACACCAGTCTTTAGAAATCTTCTGAAGAAGGTGACAGGATGATCAGCGAAACGTCGAGTAAAATATTAACTACGCGACAACACCTGAAAGACATTTCTACTTTGTACGAAAATGTTTTACTAAACTCTCTACTCCTTCTCAAATTATATCTAATTTGTCGATAATCTCTACATACATTACCACCAGATCAAGTTTGCCAACTAACATTCTTACAATGGTTAATATTGCCGTTAAACGCTCCAAATTGAAATTTTGCAATTGAAACGCCTTACCGATTCTGAATTCATTAAAACCCTTGTCTTTGAACTTGTTCTATCTTAAACTTTGTAAGCAGCTGTTGCTACTAGTGGCGAAGTTGTTTGACTGGCGAACTTTTCCACAAAGTCGCCATTAACCGTATGTTATAATAAAGTTGAAATAAATCTCTCGAATAAGTTCTTAAAAGTTTTGCCAAGGTATATTTATTATTTAGATCTTCCTACAAAGTTAATTAATCTTACTTAATTATTAAATTAGTAACTTTGAATTGTATTAAAATTACTTAAAAATAGTACAAAATTTTCTAGTATATTTTAGAGGCATCTTTCCCGATATTTTCTATTTAGATATAGCAGCTGAAGTGATATTTAGGCAAATTTAAATTAAGTAGGGAAGACCTCCGGTCCCATAAATATGCATTAGAATATTTGAATTGCTAACTGCACTATTTCCTGAAGCTATATAACTTGGCTTAACCTCCTAAGCGAAGCGCCATCGGTGTTGCCGAATATATAAATTATTAGATAGATCCTATGAGTAGAATAATTGATTTAATAGATGAATTATTATCGAATATTAATCCAACAAAATAATAATTACATCATCAATAATACGTATTACGGAGGTTCTGTTGTTATTGATAATCGGACAGGCTATTGTGAATTAGCTTTACTATTGGTAAACAAAACAGCGCTATTTTGGTGTTTATTGAAGTAATAATGGAAATATTTATTTTACTAATAACTACGAAATCTACATAAAGTATAATAATATCTTACATTTTGTATTGATTTACAGACAGCCTTACACAGACTGTCAGGCCAAGTAGAATACATGATTTTCTCCACGACAACAAGGATTTCACCATAGATTTTTCTACATCGACTAGAAAATGTTGACAAACCAGTAGTTAGCTTTCTACTTCCAAAGCTTGCAGGAATTTAGAACAGTTTGATTTAGTATTTGATTGAGTGCATTTTTGATGTATTGTGATTTAGCTGATTTGATGGAGGGAACAACAACTTCTGAAAGTTTTCCGACTTGTTTTCGACTTCACTGATAAATCCTATGCGTTAACAAAGGCTTGGTTACCATTCGCACTATGCACCGCACAAACAACTGTCTTCACATTACTAGATGTATTTATTCTATCCATCAATAACCATGACAAACACAGATCTAATGAATTTAGTAGCATCAGGTATGCTTTTTTTATATACTGTGTGTCTGTAAAAGTTGGCAACAAATTGGAAACTTTTTTATTATACGTTTCTCAAAAAATTTTATTCTTGATAAAAGTTGCTGCATGAACCCAAACATACGGTAAACATAGCAGATCCACTCTGAGGTTAACAATAACAGTGCTAACAGCGCTTCTTTGGAAACCCCTCAAGAGTAAACTACCCTTATTCTGAAAGATACGCAGAAATTTTATTAGGAAAATTTGTTTGTGATGTAGAGATATAGTCAAATACAAAATTTCGGTCAAGCACGCTCAATTATGATATTTCGTCATTTTTCGTTTTTTTTTTTTTAACTAGATGCAAATTGTTGATTAAATTGCTATATGATAACACTTGTACTAATTGTTTTTAACTGTTTTTCATTTCGATGTTAACATTCTATAAAATATCAATAATAAATATCTAATTATAATAGAAACATTTATTTCCAAAATGCAACATTACACATTAAAGCATGAGAAGGAAAAATGCAGATTCACTTTTTCCTCACTGCACATGTGTTTCCACATATCCACCGTTCCTTTCTAAGCAGGTAATTGTTCTTCGAGAAAATTCTTTTATTACATTTCTAATAACAGCCGGAGTTATACCATTACATGTTTCCCTAATAGTTCTTTCTAAATGATCAACATTTTCAAATGGTCTTTTAAGGTACACTTTTTGCTTCAAGTATCCCCATAAAAAAAAATCTAATGGGGTCAGGTCCGGAGACCTTGGGGGCCAAGCAGCATCCAAAAATCTTCCAATTACTCTTCCATTAAAAATATGCAAGAGAAACTCGCGAACATTTCTCGTACTATGGCATGTTGCTCCATCATGTAGGTACCATATTTGTTGTCTTTCGTTTCTGGGCAGCTCATTAAGAAAACCAACCAATGAAGTGTTTAGAAATTCTAAGTAACGTTGTGCGTTCATAGTTTGGCGAAAGAAGAAAGGTCCAACTAGTCTATTTTTAAAGATGCCACACCATACATTTGTGGTAAAGGAATATTGATCACGAGTTCGGACAGTAAACTGTGGATTAACGTCGTTCCACCAGCGACTATTTTGTGAGCTGACTATCCCATTCGAAGTAAACGTTGCCTCGTCAGTAAAAAGTATACATCTTGCCATACCATGATTATCTTCTAATTCTCCTTGGAACCAAGCACAAAATTCAAACCTTCTATCAAAATCTCCTGCTTTTAGAGTATGACTGAACTGGGGTTTGTAAGGTTTAAATTTGTTTGATTTTAATATTTTTGCAACAACATCTTTACTTACACCAAACAAGGCTGACCTTTTCCTTAACGAATATTTAGGATTTTCTACAGCTGAGAGCATTACTTGGTTTTGAATTTCGTCAGTAGCAACCCATGCTTGATGTTTCTTTTTGAATCTATTCTCAACATTTCCATAAGCCTTGAATTTTTTTATTATTTTACTTACTGTTGCAAAATGTATGTTTTTATCTGGGTGTCTGTAATTAAAGATTTCGGCAGCTTCCCTAAAAGTTTTGTAGTTATCTCCAACAATTAGAACAATTTCAATTTTATCTTGAACACTCAATTTCAATGGCATTGTTATTATTTATTACAATTCCAACTGACGATTTGACGCTTACTGACATTAGTTACGTATTTGTTTCGAAAATTTTCCATACCTACTTGATTCAGTACAAGTGTTATCATATAGCAATTTAATCAACAATTTGCATCTAGTTAAAAAAAAAAAAACGAAAAATGACGAAATATCATAATTGAGCGTGCTTGACCGAAATTTTGTATTTGACTATATCTCTACATCACAAACAAATTTTCCTAATAAAATTTCTGCGTATCTTTCAGAATAAGGGTAGTTTACTCTTGAGGGGTTTCCAAAGAAGCGCTGTTAGCACTGTTATTGTTAACCTCAGAGTGGATCTGCTATGTTTACTGTATGTTTGGGTTCATGCAGCAACTTTTATCAAGAATAAAATTTTTTGAGAAACGTATAATAAAAAAGTTTCCAATTTGTTGCCAACTTTTACAGACACACAGTATATTGTCTTGTAACGTTGTTAAATTACATTCTTTTACATCCTACCAATTGAATTTATCGTTGGATAAGTGTATTATTGTAACATATTGTAATGAGACGCTATGTAAAATTTACCATATTTTTTATCGTGGGGCTACTTGAAAATAACTACCTTCTTTTTTTCTTTTTTGAAAAAATTTTCTTCTCTTGGACACGAAGTTCTAACGACGTGATTTTTATTTCTGAAATAAAATTATGGTTCGGCGCTGATAGAAGCTTAAAAAAGTAATAGCAAGTAGCCCCGTTATACGGTTCCTTAATAATGGAAGCGACTGATCAATAACATCCTATATGGTGGTCCTTGCTATGTGAATTAATCTGATTTCTCAGTCACAACATTAACTCATTATCTCATCTTCGTTATCTCAAAGCTCATTTCTAACAGTGCCATGTAAAATATGTGAGAGGGTCTCGTTGTTTTTTCTGTTATTGTACTACTGCTACACTACACTAATACTAATTTTAAAGTAACAAAGTGGTCATGTTTTTAATAGTGATCAAAAGCGACTTAATGTTCTTTTAAGGAATCTAGGGCATGAAAGAAGAAGAAATTCTTCTCATAGCATCGGTACAACATGCAGCACCCCAGAAGAAGCTCAGTGCAACGGAGAACGAAACATCGGCCGACTTATGTAATTACGCCGGGCTTTCAACCCGGAAACAGATTCTTTAAAAGAAAGCAACGACCCCGGAAGACTACAATGGCACCCTTTTTTTGTAAAATATGGTGAATTTAAAGTTATGTATAAATCGAAATAAAAGAGTCAATTATTAACGAAATGTTTTAACTTTGCGACTTAATAATTTAATGTTAGTAGATCCAATTTTTTTTGTCTTGTCTATATTACCATTTTATTCTTTTTCGATACACCCCCCGATGAAGGGTTTATTCGAAGCAGAAAATTTGACAAAAAAATAGAGAATTAAATTTAGGCCGCCTTCTTTTTGCCTATTCAGTTTAACGGTTGACAGGGTCCAATTCCTAGTGACGTTACAAAGTTTATAATAAATATAGGCGAAGTTTATTCATATATTACATAAAATGAAAAATTACGTACGCGAACACCCCCGGCACCATATCGTATAAAAATGCAAGCGCTATTTTGCTGGAAGTATTAATTAGAGCAGGGAATACGACCATGTATGCGTTTCACGCAATATTCGCAGACGAATATGAGGGAAAAATAAATATTTGCATTAATGGTGGCGCTCAAGCTATAAAGTTTCACTCTGATTTATCGCGCGTACCGCCGCCGTCAACTCCGGCTGAAGGAAGAGACTAGCGCGCAGCTGTGGGCCTAGGGTTAATAAACCTTTGTCGCCTCCGGCGATTTAAAAGTCCGATTGTTACGTCATTTCGGATGGGAAAAATACAATTTTCACTCATTACTCCAATGGTTAAAAGTAAGCTATTATTATATTCCTGGAGGCTGTGATGGAGCATTTTATGTTCAATTTTAGAGCAGAATAAAAAAATGTTAAATAAGTGTTAGATTTTACTTTTTGCAGACTTTTTTTTTAAAATAGAGATTTTAGCGAATGCTCACAATTTTAATTAATTGGAAAAAGTTAAGGTTAAGGCCAAAATTTTTCTGCGAATGCAAGATGGAAGCTCAAATAGTGACAGGAAACGCGCTTGTTCTAAGCGAACGTGTCGAATAGAACATGCGATACATGACTTTGATATAAAATACAGACCCGATGTTTTGCGGAATGCTCAGAAATATCGAACTCTTACAAATGAATAAGATTGTTTGTGTTTTTAGGTGTAGAAATTAGTAAAGAGGGACAGAGTCCTGTTATAGGTTTTTTTACCAGGATTAATAGATTTTATGCAATATGTATTAAGTATTTTCTAAAACGCCTGCACAAATTCTTCTTTTGCTTTCTCCTGCTTGGGCATAAATTCTTCTTTTATTATTGATTTACTAATGTATTGTTTAACATTAACACAAAGTCTGCTGTAGCTTCTCAAAAATAGCGTAAAATGAGGTACCTTCAAGTTATTTTAGAAAAGTTACAGAAAGTATGTCATCGAATTGGCTTCTTAAGGCATATTTGCTAATCCCTTCAGACCATATTTCTTTTGAAAAGGAACAAATATCTGATAAAATAAATTCAGGAAATTTGCCCAAAGTACAGCTAATCAGGAGCACCACAAACTTAAATAAATTATTACTACATTAATCAACTACAAGCGTTTCTCAACGCGTTATAAATATGATAATGCTCTAATAACACTCTCCAAATAAAAATACTCTAATTTTGGTTGAATTATGTGTCACAATCGAAAAAATTTAAAAAATTTTAATTTTCCAACTTTTAAGATGAAAATGATTTTATGAAAACAAAAGGCTTGTGGACATTAGTGTATAAGACCTTCTTTTTTATTCTATGATCTTCTATCGTGTGGTACTAGGCATTATAGTTATCTTTTTAATGTCACCCACATCACATGAAATTTATGTCGTATCCAACTTTTTATCAACAATAATAGAATAAGCGTATCTTTTAATTTTTTGGTTGATACGCTTCGTTTAAGGCTACGCTTGTTGGAGAATTTTCTGAAAATTATTTTTATTGATATTAAATATTTTGCTACAGTGGCAGATATCCATTTTTCTATTTTCAAAATGAGAAACGTGTATTGTAAAGGTATTATATGGAAAATATGTGCCATAATCGTAAACGTCTTTAATTTAAAAATATATCCACATTTTTAGTTTTTTTTTCTCTTAAGCAGAAGGTGAATATATTCCATGTTTCATATTTCTAAAACGTATTATCGTTGGTTTTATGAATACGATTTCTTTTATTCGCTTCATAAAATTCTCACTTGCGTGACATATTTTTCCATATCGCTCCATCCATACACGGCGTTACTTCCTTAGCGACGCATAGTCGAGCTGAACTGCTACTATCTGCCGCTATTAACTTCACATTTCAGCAAATCCGCATATGTTGTAAATTACATTACACGATCTTATGCTCCCATACGTCTACATATAAACCGCGTTTTGGAGAAGATAAATACGAGAAAGATTAAAGGAGCAGCCGGCTCGAAGCTGCGCTTGCGGTCGCCAACAACATCTGGAGCTTTACCAGTCTTGTTAGAGAAAATTACACATGATGCTCCGCAGGTATACAGGACTCTAACATGCCGGGATATAATGGCGAAAGAAGCGAGGCAAAAAGACGAACAAGAGGTAAAGAGATTGTAGATTTTCTGGACGAACGAAAGTTTCAACCGCAACGTGTAAGTTAGAAAAGTTGAAATTTAGTACTCTTCTAACGAATAGCGACGTACAGAGTGGGTAAAACGATAAACCACATCTCGGTATTTTTGTGCGGAGAGTTAGTTTCCGTAGATGGAAGAGACGGTCTAGCTTTTTGGTTGGAAAGTAAAATTTATTTTTCAAGTTGCTCCTAGGAGTAATAACCTATGTACAAGACTTTTAACATTTACGTTTGGCTGCATTCCAATTTATATTACAACATTAATTAACTCTTTCTTCTATAAAATTGCACATTCATTTAGATTATTTCCTCACTTATTTTAACACCGGAACGGATCAATCAATTACAATGAATGAATACTTGCGATATTCGATAAGAGCAACAAATTAGCAAAACGAGCCGATCGGAGCGCTTTGTGAAAAGGTGTAAAGCTCTTCGATTGGCCCGCTAAGCTAACTCGCTACTCTTAGTGAGTACGGCAGTTCCACTTAAACGCACCCTACATTTTAATTACTTCAAGGGAAACTAACTTCAACTTTGTTGGTTTAAATATGAAACTTATTCTCCGGAAAACCTTCACTTATAAGACTGATAATGATGCGGCCCTTGGTAAGATATTAGCTTGTTTCACGTCGAAGATTTTTGTATCCGTTGTAGTAAGCATAGAATTTGACGATTACCACAATTTCAAATAAAAATCATTTCATATCTACTTACCTGCCTCGTTTTAATTTTGTTTAGCTTAAAATATCGTTAGCGCTAGGTATTTATTTATTTTAATATACAGGATGAAGATAAACATCAAAAATTGAAACGAATGCCCCTTTATTACTTTTTAATCTCACCAATATTTTCTGACATAGCAATTTTAACCTTTGAAATAATGGCTCAAAAAATTCAAATCGTGAGTTATTGCATGTTGATAGCTCTTGGTGCTTCAAACAATAACGCAAGTCAAGCAGCGTGACGCTAGAAGAATTCTTTTCACCGGGTGTGTTATAATGCAACTATATAGAGATACTGCCGTCCTTTACGTGATAATATAGTGATTAGCAGCATTATTACGTAACGATCCTTCAAGAAGTATTAGGTGCGTTGCGAAGAACTGAGAACAAGTCAAGTTCGCGCGTAGGGTGCTCTTCGACTCGACCAATAGCATCCATATCACTTCACGAAAGTCCAGCATTTGGAAGATAATGACGGTTCACTTCTGCAAGTGTTCTGTGAATGCTATTTAAATCACGATCTAAACATCGAAGGTTCCATTCTGTGGACAAATGAATGTTTACCTTGACAATACTTTCCCTGCGTAGGGCTGGTCCAACCTCGATCGCCAGCTCTGATACCCTGCGATTTTGTCGAATGGGTCGTTTTGAAAGCGTTAGTTTACTTAATACCTGTGGCCGATGTTACAACTTGTGTATTTCAAACGAGGCAACAGTAACACCGTTGATATTTCGTAATGCCGTTCAAGCAATAACAAGGTGTGCTTAGTTCCAACAAATGTTATAAATAAAGCAATTGAATTAATTTTGTGTAGCAGCACTACTTGTCGCACACATGATTTTGGTGGAGCGAGTAAAAACGATCTAAAAGTTACGTATTTTTTTCACCCATCAAACGCATCTCCTAAAATAAAAAGCACCAATTCAAATAACTCTGGTTTCGACAAATCAAATTGATCACTGAAAAATTTGGTAAAAGTGAACGGTAGTACGTAATCAAATGAAACCTACTGATACCTACTTGCACGCAATGCACTGCATTTAGAGGTGCGATGACCTCAATTTCTACAGAATCACTTCTATCCGTTGGCTGTTGTTTTTGTAAGATTGTGTCATTCTGGCAGACTTCTGCAAGATCAGCTATAAAAGTTCGGCGCCACTCAATAAACTGTTAATGAACTGTCTTTAATGAGTCGCTAGAAGGAGCTTTACTGATATAATTTAAAAGTTCCTTGCTGTAGTCGTTCTTGTTAAGGGGTTGGTGATTCTTTTTTTAGTGGTGGCTTATGGTTGGCTTGATTTATTAAAGTGCATGAAATAATAGAGGTGTTAGGCGGAATAAGATTTGTTTATTTCTTCTTATTTACACAATGTGTGCCAAACCAGTTTTACCCTAGATAATTAAGTATCGAATATCAACATTATTTGTTTTTATATTATTCCGCAATATGGTGAAAATTGTTTCTCCTTAAAGCTTATTTTTGTAAGACTACGAAAACTGAACATTTTTCATCGTCGCCATTAGTAAATAAACTGCAAACATTAAAATTACTGAAATATAAAATTTATTATTTCGTTACTTATAGTTAACATATATTACAGATTTGTTGTATAATGCAGACTAGCACCTAACTATTTTGAGCCTATTAAAATTAATTAACCATGGAGCCCTACAAACAACAAGTTCTTCCATTTTAGTATTGTATCTAGATAACGTATTAACAGGAAAACAATAGTAGCTACACCAAAGGTACCTAAATCTGTTTTAAAATACCCTGCCGTAAAGTATACAACAATTTTGCTTACTAAACCCACAATCATAATTTATTTTTATCTTTCAAAATAAATTTAACTATAAAAGGAGCTATAATCTCCGGATTAGTGCTGTGCATATCATGATGTCCTTCGTATTTATGAATTTCGTATCCATTTTCGACATAAAGCTTGTACAGAGGCTCCAGAAGATAATCCAAGCATCGGCTCGTGGAAAGCAATATCAAAACAGGACAACTAACAGGTTGGTTCTTATGTACTTTAACAATAAATCTCATCCCCCCGCTTGGATAAAATCTCTCCTTCAATCTAGAATCTATGTTCATTACATATTCATCTTCACCGATCTTCTCGAACATCCGCTTCATTAAAGGCTCGGCAGCGAACCTAGTCATTTCATCATGATCGCGTCCAGCTATTAGTTTTTGTATAGCTTCCTCGTAAGTGTAACTTATTTTGCGAGTCTGCTTTTGCTCCATAATCCTGAAGAATCTATCGAATCCACTTTTAGCGATATCGAAGAACATATGCTCGTCAAAAGGAAATAAGTACAATGCATCCAAAAGAATGATCTTGGAAATCATTTCGGGATACAGTTGAGCGAAGAACATGAACACCTGGCCTCCCAAACTGTGCCCCATTGCTATATATTTTTCTCTTTTGAAGAAGTTACCTACTATTCTAATTGGAACAACGAAGTCTATAGTGTGGATGGGTGCAGTTAATGGAAAGTGGCTTGATTTTCCATGGCTAGGCAGATCTATGCAAATGTAGTAGAGATTTTGAGGTAGACACGGAATGAGATTGTCGAAGGCTCCGGCATTATCGAAGACTCCGTGGATGACTAGCATGGCTTCGTTCTGTGCATCACCCCATACCTTCACTGCAAACAATAAAATAAAAAAATAGAATACATCAGAATTAACTTCTAATTTACAAAGTGGAAGGTAATTGCAAGGAAAACTAAGATAATTTGGTTAAAATCGAATTTAATCAAAAGAAATATAACATAAATATAGCACGATAACAAAGTTCCATTTTAAAATACTGTTACAGTAAGTATAAGTCGTAGAACCGTTATAACTTGCTTTGATTTTTAATTAAAAAGTTTGATATATCATCTGCAATGACTCCTGGATTTGTTAAATGTACATGATGATGGTCGTTGATAGTTTTCACACAAAATCCAGCTTCTTTAAATTTTTCCAACATATGACTGCTTCTGTCATTGAAGTCATTATTTGGTGTCAATAACATCAACACGGGGCAGGATATTGGATGTAATTTAAACAGTTCAACTTGATAATCAGCTGTAGTACTTGGTAATATCAATCCCTTTAATTTGGAATCCAACGTTAAAACATACTTTCCATTGTCTAACTTCCTAACCATACGTCGTATTAAAATATCTGCAGTTTCATACGTTAACCATCCGTTATATCGGTTTTCCATTACTTTGGCGACGATTTCATCATATTCGTAACTCTTTCGATCTTCTGGCTTTCGTTGTAAATTTGTAAAATAGACTTGATGGGCGTTCTTTATCATCTCCGCAAACATTTCCGGATTAACTGGTATTTGATAAACAACATCTATAATAATCAATTTGGAAATTCTTTTAGGATATAGTTGAGCAAACAACATGCTTAATATTCCGCCAAAACTGTGAGCTAACAGTATATATTTTGATCTCTTAAAATGATCTGCAACCAGTTTGAATGCCAATAAAAAATTTACGAAATGAATCGGCGTTGTGTCATGGAAGTTGCTCGACAGACCATGTCCTGGAAGGTCAATGGATATGTAGTAGAAATTGGTCGGGAGCAGTGGAATGAGACGATCAAATGTTGCGGCATTGTCTTGATACCCATGGCTCAATATTACAACCGGGTTGATCTCGTCCCCCCAGGCTTTTGCTACAATAGAAACATCAATCACTTCACCGTTCGCTACCTAAGATACAATGCATCCAGAAAGTATAGGATACTGTATCTAGAAGATAAACAATACGTGAGAAAGATGTACTCAAGGAGGTTAATGATGAGTCTAAAGGTTACAAGAAATCCAATAAGATAAACAGAAAATAGTAAAGTAGTCTTATTACTATGGCAGTAAATGCTTTTTGTTAACAAACAAAATCATGGAATATTAAATGAAAATTAACAAATAGAGAATGAAAAATTAATAATTCAGGTTTGTGGTTTGAGGATTACTGAATTGCTTTCTTAAGATATTGGAGGCGATACAATTTCAACAATTATGTCGCTATTTCTAATCATATTTGAAAATTTTTGATAGATGAATGGGTGAGTGTGTGAATTTTTATAACTGAAAGTGTTTAATTTAAAAAATTCAAATTTTGCAGAACCGTTGACCGCGCAGGGCAGCATTAGAATCCAATTAAATTTTTCGAAAATATTATACAGCATGTTCGATAATTACGCTTAAATTTTCAAATTGAAAAAACACAAAAACTTTTTTTTTTAACACAACTAACCTATTTTTCTCTTTGCTATTTACTTGCTTTTATTTAAAAAAAATGCCATATTGATTACGCATCTAAAGTTGATATTTTTCATATATAGATAATCAGGAAAATGTGTATTGTAACACAAAAAAGGAGTACTTAGCAATGAGAAAGCATATGAACAATATTTTGGTTGAATAGCACAAATCGGCTGTAGTGCACCGGAAAGTTTTCTGAATTTTTTAATGTATAGCCTTTCATATATCAATCGAAGCAGTTTCCAATGGGGCATGCTGTATATTTACATTGTCGAAACATAAACACTAAAGAATATCAAGCAAAGAATAAAGTTCCGAGATTATTTTCACGTATTTAAAAACATCAAAATGGGTCTATGTCTCACTTTTAGTACGAGCTAAGTGTGAAGTCAGTGACATTTATGTATTGTTTGCAAACAGTACAATACAATATCAAAAGCTACCACTAAATCGCCAACATTTAGTGGTAGGTTAGCTGCATCACTAAGTTACATCTTCTTCGCGAGATGAACATTGGATGATATTAACATCGTCGGCGTCTTCTTCTAAATTTATATAATATATTTATCCATTCCGTCTTCTAGGGTGACCTTTGAAAATACTTTTCTTTTGATCTGCTTTACATCATCCACTTTAAATGTAAAATTTTTCACAACTACACGATTCTTTACTATTTCCCATGTTTCTTCATCGGGTTTAATTTTGGACGATATGGAAACAGTCACAATATTGAGTGTTCTTTTTCCGCAAGGGTACCAGCAATGTTGTTTAACCAAACATTGCTGCAATGTTACGCTTATCATGCCACTTTAAGTTTTCCTACTTATTGTTAAAAATAATTACACATAAAGTGTTGTCAAGCACTAGATGATAATGTAGTATAATTACGTCAAAACAACGAGCTCATCAACAATAAATAGCTGATCGATGGCCGATATTTGCGGCTTCATACGAGCAAAATACACCAGTTCCACTCGATCTCATAATACCGTCGCTTTTCAGTGCACGAATTGATTCCTGTGCCTTTTTCTAAATCAGTGTCATCGATATTTTTTCAATCCAATTACGAGAATATGTATAGGAAGTATTCGCGTTTGGAGACAGACGGCGCTTTGTGTCAAAATCTGTTTTACCCACTGTTGGAGCAACCAGATCTTTTCATTGCTGAGACTACGAACGATATTGGCAATAAAATTCAGGATGTTGTGTTAAAGATCATCGAGTAAAGATTCCTTATGGTAAACATCTCAATTGAACGTGTTCAGAATAGGGACCGTGTCTGTTGACGACTGATATGAAACGGAATCGCGTGATGACTTCAAAGCAATGTTTGAACATATTTAATCAGCAAAAACTGGGAAGAAGTTTCCGTCAGCCGGAGAAATTGTGGCGATGATTTTTTGGGATTTGTAAGGCATAATTGTAAATGATTATTTGCTGAAGGGAAGGGCAATCATGGGGCAGTAATGTGTTGATTTATTGGACCGATTCGACGCTAAACTAAAGAGAAAATTGTGACGAAAAAACTAGTCACCCTATCCACCATATTTACTAGATTTAACCGCCTGCGACTTTTTTTTTTCCAAACTTGAAAATTTGGCGGAGAACGGTTCACGTCAAATGAGAACGGCTTTAAAAATTGAAACATCGTTTGGAGTAGGTGTATAGAGCTATAAGGAGAAATAAATGTACTAAATGCAAAGCAATTGCATTATCCTACTTAACCTATGTAGTTATCATAAGCATCTGGAAGCAAATTAAATAAACAATTATTACATAGTATTGTCATGAACGTTTTGAAATTCTTTCATTTCAGTGGCACTTTTTTTGAATATTTAAAGCATTATAACGTGTTTCTTAAGCATAGGTATTTATATAAAGCGGAAGATTCGTATAGTTCATCAAACTTTATGTCTTATTTCTTATTTGCCAAGCAAATTTTGCAGGTAGCTTCCACCATCTCTTCCTGTTCATTGCTTGCTAAAAACAAAAAATTCTTTATGTATTGAGCTATTTTTTCTGGATCCGTCATATGGGCATCGCGATGACCACTGACTGATATTAATCTTCACTCCCTTCCTTTTCAAGTACTTATAAATCCTAACAAAAATCATTGAAAATGCAAAACATTTATAATAATCATAAAGAGGATTGCACAGGTGAACGCTCATAGAATTCTGGTAAGTAATTGTGTCTGGAGCAGGGACTTAGAAACGTCCGTAATCTTCTATCAAATGCTGAAAGTTTATCTCACCGTCGTGAGCGATGTAGTGCCACATTCATGCTTAAATTGCTACAAAACAAAATTGGTTCTCCATCCTTGCTTGCTGCGGTTAATTTTAATGTCCAACCGCATAGTACTAGATATGGTGTTATAATTAATACACCAAGGGCTAGGACGAACATTATGATGAAGTCTCCAATTTGCGTTATGACAAAGAACTTTAATGTCTTCTATTCCAATTACTTGGAACTGTAAGTTATTTATGTTTGTTAGTACTCAGGTTTTTGTATTGCTGTTTTGCTCGTTTGTTTATTCTTTGTAACAATTAGGATACTGCACATATATTTTTTCTTTTTTATTAAGTTGTCCGGTAATTGGCTTTCGCTGTTGGACGAATAAACTTATTATTATTATTATTAAATGCGAATATGTATCGATTGTCATTTATTTTGCGAATCATTCGTTTCACTAAAAGCTCGGCTGCTTCCTTGTTAAAGCAATCATGACTTGTTGCATCAATAATCTTATTTACACATTCTTCGTGTACATGTACGACAGAGGTGGCTTCGACTTCTTCAGTTTGGCGACTAATATTGCTTCATGGTGTGACAGTAGCTTGTCCACAAAAAAATGTGGGTAAACCGGTTGAAATTTTAAAGCGTCCATAGTCAACAATTTCGAGATTCGTTCTGGGTACAACATCGTAAAAAATATGCAAACTTGTCCACCAACGCCATGACCAAACAGGATATATTTCTGGCGGTTTCTGGTGGTCTGAAACTATCCTTAAAGATAACATATAATCTATGGTATGAATTGGAACTGAATGGTGAATATGACTCGGTAAACCATGGCCTGGTAAACCCACACAAACATAGCAGAAGTTGTTAGGAAGAAGTTTCACTGCAAGCAAGAAATTGAAGCTTCTGAAGAATAATAGTAATTCTAGATAAGAGTACGAACATTTTTTGATGCACCCTGTAGATTTATGAATATATTTTTTTTAGGAACTTTGTACATTATACAATTAACGATTAACAAGGTATAATAGATAATTGTACGAATACATTTTAATTTACATAACTGAATAAATTAAAAAATATCGATAATGTTAATAATTGTACGCAGTTAACCTTAGATCGATTGTAAACATAACCCCAAATCGTTCACTTCATGTAATGAACGGAATTCATTACATTTAAACATTTACATACCTGCAATATGACCCCAAGGAGCGGGTATTTGTATCTCCTCGACTTTCATCGTATTCCTCACTGCCCAATTAATATTATCACTTAATTCTGATGTCGCTTAGTACATCCTTAAAATTATTAATTCAAGTCGCGATTAAGAAATATAAATAACCAAACTATGTATGCTTATAACCGTGACAAGATAATTTTTACTATTGCACAAACATGCCTTTCGAATATTGTGATAATTAACTAAACTTCAAAGAGATAAGGACACATTCAATTTAATAGCCTCGACAAACCATCATGGATGCTCTGCACATAAGTAAATACAAAAATTAATAATAGAATTAAACTAGAGTAATTCCGTACTTATCCATTCATGATGTAAAAGCCAATTTTGAAGTGGATTTTACACTTGCTTTATGTAACTCTTTCATCAAGCCAGTATGCATGGCGGCATAATCGATAGGTTAGCTTTATTTTATTAACATTGATGAACGGAATCATCAATTCAGTTATTTTTCTATTTAAATATTTGTTTATGAAACCCGCAGGGCAAGCAAGGAAAATTTACCCTTGGTAAGATCGCTTCTTTTGAAAATTGGCGACTTTTAATTTAGCCACAAATTCCTTGTTGATTTCGTATAATTTTCAGTACGTAGAGTTTAATCGGATGCCTATTATCATTTTTAAAGCCAGCTTACGAAATCAGATTAGAAAACTATCGACAATACTGAGTTTAGTTCATGAAGTGAACCACTTGGGAATTGGGAGTTTGAATTTTGACCGTTAAAAATGGATTTTCGTTCTAAAGCTGCGTCCATTATTGAAGTTAAACACCGTTTCAATTTATTGTTCAAAGCTGTCCTGCATCTCTAAACGTTCAAAAATGTGTCCATATTTGAGTGATCGAAAACGAGCAAAAGCACCCCGATTGGCGCGCGCTGTTGCTAGCAAAAACATAATACGCGACAATTAATCATCTTTAGTGTTATAAACGTTTCCTAACGGAATATATTGATATTGTGAGGCGTATTCACCTTATCTATCATCATCATCAAGCCGTTCAATTCTTCGGATTATGACTAACGCTTAGTGCGTTTTTAAAATCCGTATAATGAGATGGATTAATCTTCATTCTTCTTTGTCTATGTCTCTCTATTCCTTTCTGTTCCGACATTTTGTCTTCCAATCTGCTATTCCTAGTTCCCCTTTCCTCCCCGTCTATCTCATTTCTTCAGGACTTTCTTGGTCTGCCAGGTAAATGGCACTTTCTTGAACTATTCCAAAGATTTGCAATTATTGGGTATTATTTTTTAGAATAACTTTATGTAGAACAATTAGAAGAATATGACTGGTTTGGGCAATATGACGGTACAAGTCATGAGAATTTCTATGAAAATGCTGCTGGAGCTTCTTCCTGAGCTTTCCTGGAATACCTTAAGCTGCCTATACAGAACCAAATTTGTACAACACTGTAGTAAATGCGGGGCTTAAGGCGGTGTATGGTATTATAGAAAAAGGGGTATCACTTTTCTTTGGTGCAAACAGCTTTATGTTAGATAAGCTATATGGAGTCCATTTTTAAGTCTCTTTTATCGATTTCGAGGAAGTTAACAATCTCAGCCAAAGGTTTCTTAAACCTTTTTGCTCCAAATGTAGTAAACTTCCATGTCGCTTTTCTTCTAAATGCCTTTTTTAGAATTGTTATCTGAGCGAAGTAAACGCGCTTTTGGACAGTGTCAACATGCTCGTGGATAAAATCGAGTCAGGTGGGTTATATGAGAACGTGTACCATAGCTATTTTCTTCGTTTACCGATTACTTTAATTCTTTCGCTCACAGTCTCCTGTACTCCTCCAAGGCTACTTTAATTGACTAACCATAAAAAACCGTAACTAAATCGGTTAAAAAAAGTAGTTGGCACCAGTTTTACACTTTAAATTTCCCTAAACAATGAATTCAATTGGAAAACTTGAAGTCAAAACCAAGTAGCTTCGACTCTGCATACATTTATAAAAGAAATATTGAAAACAACAAGTTTCGATACAAAGTAAGTTCAGAACTGCAAAAGTATGTTTATAGATTACGGAAGGGGTAGCACAGTTTCCCGCAAATTGTTAAGATTTGGGGAAAGTGGGCCATTCTCTTTTAGCTAACTAGGACACAGTAGTACTTACAGAAGGTTCTGCGATAGTTTCGTGTGAACCCTCTGAGCTGTTATCCTAGCTAGGTCACTGAGATAGAGCTTGAAGACCCTAGATCAAGTCATTAGGGAGAAAAATTGAAAGTTTGAAGGATAGAAATGGTCAAAAAGAGTGATATTCTAAAATACTAGCTGAAAGAAGTTTTGAAAGTTATTCCTCCACTTAATTTCGTAAATAAAGGTGTGAGTATGTTCGAAGTTATTCCGTTAAACAAATTTAAATGAAATGTAAAGTAGCATAGTACTCTACTTATTTATTATATTTCTAATATATGTTTTTTTTTAAACCTACCTGGTACGTGGTGTACGTTTTTCAGATCTTTTTTAATAAAAGTATTTCGCCAATACAATTGGGTATTCCTATTTATTTCACCCCATATCCAGAAATCATTTAACATTCATCCGATTTGTAAAAAACCTATTAGTAAAAAAATTAAACTACAGCATAGTTCTAAAATATGTAAGGGTGAAGCAGTTACAGCAGAATTTGGGGTATGTGGGCCACAGCATATTAAAAAAAGATATATATTTCTGAAAATTTACAGAAAGACTTTGACTGCCGATAATGCTGTATTTTGTTTGTACATAAAACGACCTTTATAATAAAATTCACAAATTTATATTTCAACACCGCTAAGCTTATTGGGAGTTGAAATTCGAAAGCTGTAAATCGATGTCCAGCTTGAGCATACAGATACCATTATCCAGTTTAAAAACATTTGCAGATTTTACAATATCGACAGTAATATTGACAAAATTATAACTAAACCCTTGGAATGAATGTCAAATTCAGTCACGCATGACACAAAAACGCCAAATTGGAATAAATATCGAAAATATAATGTATGTTACGCCCGGTAAACACTGAAACGCCAGTATAGAAAATTTACGACGCGTTAATTCGAATATTCCCCAATTATGCCCGTCATGTATTTCCCCCACCTGCATCACGCTAAAAATGACAACGACACGGAACAAAATTCTATGTCCTCTCGCTCTCGCCATATTAAGTCAATTATCCGTTAGCTTCGACAGCGTGATAAATTACGCGAAGCTGACACGGCCGCGCGAGAAATTAACGGGCAACGCACGTGTAACAGCGTCGGTACGCAAATTCATTAGCAAAAATTAGTTTTAAATTCGTGTCTGTGTTGCCGAGAATGTTAATATTCATGTCATGATTCCCAACCTATCGTGTAGTGGGATCAAGACCATAGAGATATCCTGTTTCTGAGAGATTTTCTTTCGGTTTAGGACTATAGAAAGGAGATTGTTGGTTACCACTCATCATTTTCGTATTTAGTTCCATACCATTTTCATGGATTATAGTAGCTTTTGGCTAGTTTGTACCCTTTTAGTTTCGTTAGGGTACCCTACAAAAAATTTTTGGGGAATTTTACTCCAAAAATAGGCAGCAAATTTATAATTTTCCGCTAAAATATTCTTAGCGAGACTTTCAAAAATATTCTTAGTGTCTTTGCTTTGCTGTTAACATGATCAATTAAAAATGGCGTTCGACTTGGGTATTCCAATGAGACTGAAAACATAGATTAGAATTGAATAACCGGGAGCACAACTCTTGAAAGTGCTACAATCTGTTGTAATCTGTACATTTCGGTCACTTTTGTTAAATAAAATAACAAATTATTGATTAATATGTTTTAGTTAATGGATTAAATTAATCTGAGGGTACCTTCAATTTAGGCACTTATCTTTCATTCTTCATAAATTTTCTTCTTCATTGCATTAGATTGGATCGATTCAAGTCGATGGTCTGGTTACTATATCACTATTCCACTGCCTTGCTTCTGACTAATTCATAATTAACAACACCGACATTTTCCGTAAAAACTCTTACATCCTGTTGCTTTTCCCTATTTACCTCCACAATGAAGAATTCTCCTACCTCGTAGGTGAAAAACATGAAACAATTCACCATTACCCCTTACCACAACACTTCACTAAAACTGGACGCACTGAACAGTTCAGTATTGCTGCTGAAACGTCCGTCCAGTTTTAGTGAAGTGTTGTGGTAAGGAATAATAGTGAAGTGTTTCAGTGTTCCAGTGCCACAGTGTTTGAGTACGTGATTTATTATTAATAACGTAAAAAATATACAAAAGCTGATAATTAAAACCATTAAAGTGCAAAATAAATCAAAAAATTGTGGGTTTTGAATTTTATAAGTGAGAATTGGTTTACTCCAAATCTCAGCTAATATTCAATTATTTTTGGGTTATAATTACAGCTTGTAGGTAACATTTCTGATTTTTTTTTACAGTAATGAAACCTTACACATAGGCAACCCTCATATTACACAAATATTGTCTGTAATATTGAGTAACGTTGAGTATATAAGTTATCAAATATCCAGATCCTTTTGCCTATTTTAATTATCGGCGTTTTTTTATTGTTACTGCGCGGATGCGTGGAAAATTAATTTTCCAAACACGATATCGTAGTTTGTGAATGCGCACATTTGGAACAGACAGGTAATTTATATTCGAGGGTCTGTTTCGCGCGTTATGTTGGTACCTACGTACGAACCAAACTCGTGTCCGCGATATCCGATGATGTGATATATAAATGTAGATCGGGAAAATTCAAAACGTTGTCGGTGGGAAACGCATCTATTAAAATGAAATAAATTACAGTTTGGCATTTAATTACAGTTTTCCTGATTCATCGGATTTGGTCAGGTCAACGCGCGTGGGGACACTATCGAAGCCAGATACGACGCGGTTTGTGGAAATTCAATTATTTATATATCCTATTCGGCTCGCATCAAAAAAAAAGAAAATATGGAAAATGCAAATTAGTGCGAGGCTAGGCAATTTCAATCATTCCTATAATATACAGATGATATGACCTGAAAGTCATTCCCCCGAACCGTATAGAAAAATATGGGAAGAGCTAAACCTACCTGGTGCGTGTGCCTGCACAAAGAGATGAAATTAGTCGACTCAACCAACTTTGTTTATTAAATATACTCAACACTCACAACATACTCAACATATGGTTTAAAACAACAGCAAACGATTGGTTGAATCTTTTGAATCGGATCAACTTTGAAATTAATGTTCAACCAACCTACATTAGAACGTTGGTAGAAAGGGAAAAAACGTGTACATAAGGAAATGTGTGTTGTAAATAAAGAAGGATGCTTTTACGAAACTGGAATTTTGTGGTCGATATATTTTGAAACACAAATATAGGTTTGATTTAACAAAAATAACTGAACCGAGGTTGGTAGGTGTTGTTAAGTTGCAAGGCAAGTAGTTTATTGGATGACCAATCCCTTTCTCTCAGTGTGGGCAAGTATTTGGAGGATTGGAATTGTTGCGCCGTAGTGTTTTCCAGAGCTGATTGTACATACATAGGGGTTCGATCGACAATCGCGCACGTTCATGCAATTTTACTCCAAGTGACTTTTTCATTTAGAGTATTGTGAAGAATAATGAACATCAGAATAGACACATCTCTTAACGACTTAAACGAAAAAAGGAATTGTGTGCTGCCATTGTAAATAATATTTCTTGGACATTTTGAGTCTATAGCTAGCTGGAAACGAAAAGATGAAGCAAGAGAAAAATTATTATACTATTTAAGAGCTATTTATATATACACGTAGAACAATTTTTTTCGAAATCTATTTAATTCCCGCATACCAGTTATAAACATCACCAGACAATGCTGATAATATGAGGGAACGTATTTATCTGTAAAGATTGGCGGCATTGGAGAGCTAGGTTCAGAGAAAGGACAAAACGGAAGAGTGGGAGAAAAAGGTGCGAAAAGAAAGGCAGTGATGCCGTGTAGTGGTTAATATATATTGTTATGTTTTTATTAACTTGATTTTGTTTTTATCCTATTAATATGACGTCCATCCAGTTTGACGTAATTAAAAAATTTGAATGAACTCTGTCTCTATCGATGTACCCAGAATATAGAAGGGGAAATTTGAAAATTAATAAAAAACAAAATTGAAAGGAGCGTGCATATTTCTTCAATTGTATGCTTTTACGTGGACATTTGTGCGATTTCTCAAACCACACTTATTGAACATTTTTGACCACAAATGAGAACGGAAGATTCTGTATGTTAAACACAAAATATTTGCAAGTGTTGGTGGCGTTAGTCTCAAAGACTCAATTGACGCTCCGTAACCGAAATTTGCATACATTTTTTACAGTGTACTACGGGATTCCCATCATGCCTGTACATCACTGTACAATAGCCACAATTTCGGGTATTACATAACTAGAAAGCATTTGTCAATTTTCAGATTACAGAAATGTCAGGCCTAATTGGTAAATGCACTATTCAATCTACCATCGCCACCACTACCACCTTCCCTGTTCATTACATTTAAGCATTGTTTAATCTGACGCAACCTGTGCCAAGGCGCTACAGCGAATCATTCAACCGTTATCTGCATTCATTTCAGTACACGGCGGCTAAATATACACCATATACGTACACACAACACACCTCCATGTTTATGTTATATATATAGTGCATATTATCGTCGACACATATCGGCCATATAACGTACTACAATACGACGTTATCCATTTCAGTTACAGCGATATTCCTACGAATGTCGGCGGGGGAATATGTCCTGATTATGTGACAACAACGGCTTCGGCCTTTCCGGAGCTTTCCTGTGGGCGACATATCATGTCGGATCGGGTTTCGATTCGTGAATTAATTGATTCCAGCGTGAATACAGCTTTCGCTTTTCAATCGTTGATCCTCCTTTGTGCCGTACGCGCGATGTTATTGCGTTACCTATACCGGCTTATATTCATATACCCAGCTTCACGTAAGCTCTATGAAATACATTATCCGTATGCATATGTATTTTTTATCGTTTTAGCAAGCTCGCATTTCAGTTGAAATCCTGACCGGAAAGGGCAGTCTGCTTGATTTCCATGTGTTGTACATCAGAGTGTTGGGTTTTGCGATGCATTAATGAATCAAGATCTTCACCGCTTCATTATTCTGATGGTAACGCTTTGGAGCGCTGAATGGGTCAGTTGGAAATTGTATGCATTCTGGTAATAAATACAGCTTCGTGTAGGATGTGGTTGAATTGATCTTAATTAAATAAAATTTATTTTCTTTCGTATTTACGCTGTATTATCGTGCATTTCTGTTACAAAAGCAGCGTTCCGGTTTTACAATTGTTGTAGGGTGGTTACGTCATAGCGTATATGGCATGCAGTAGTAATAATAATTTATTAACAATAACAATATATGTACAAATAAACAATTAAGATTTCTTTCTTTGGGATCGTAGGTTTAATTTTTTTCTTTTTTGATTTATTTTGATTTGTATAAAAGAAAAACCCTTTTTTTTCGATATATTATTTTATCTTTGCTACGTTTCTTTGTCAACATTCTCAAGCTTATCTGTAAGAGATTTTATGTATTTTCAACAATTGAAATTGGTGTAATGTTTTCGCTTAACTGTCCTCTGTTATGTTTTCTTCTCATTTTCTAATCTCACGTTTTAAGTGGTTCCTCGGTACACTATAATAGGGCTACAGTGTAATGAACAGTATGCTTGCTGCTTCTTTAGCTTGGTGACGTGATACAATAATAAAACTTTAGGATTTGTTTGCTGACTAAACCACACAATATTTGGAAAATCCGAATTTTATTGTTATCAGTTTGAGGTAATTACTTTGAATTAGGATATCAACCAAATGTCCTCCATGACTCCGCTGACATGCTACCACTCTTTTAAGGTAGTTTTTCATGTGCATGTTGCTGTATTTCAGCAACCGCTCATCTGATGTTCCCTTTTAACTCTGGATTTGTAGCAAGTTGACATAAACCCTTTACTTCAAATGCCCTCAGAGAAAAAAGTCCAACGTGGTGAAATCAAAAGACTTCTGTGCGTGACAGTTCAGCAACTGTACCCCTCTGAGACATAGCAAATTTGATTTGGAGTGAAATCAAAGTTTTTTGGTGTTGCATGTGGCTCGCTCCTGTTGAAGCTACATCATTCAGGTTTCATTAAAAAAGAAAGTCGCCCGGAGTCTCCCGATAGCGTACACCATTAATAGAATCTGCATTGTCACTTGTGACCTTACTAGCACCTAGATTTTCACTTGCCCAAAGAAGAAAAGACTGCGGGAAGTTGCTCGGGACAGATTGCAAATATATAAAATATTCGTTAACAATTTTTTCTTTGAGCAAAAGAAAAAATTCCAATACGCAATTTTTTTGCAATTTCTGTTAAAAGAAAAAACATGATATTCACTGTCAACAAATTTGCTTACATCGAATTGTAAGTAAACAGGCATGAGAAGGGACCCTCTTGAGCTTTACACGTGTACGTTCACGTTTTAAATCCGGCATCTATATATAGATTCGTTCGGCGAAATATAAATCTGATTCCCAAATCTCCTCGCCCATCTAGAGCGGAACGAGAAAAAGGAAACCTTTCCAATTTTCCCCGCCAAATCGAACCTGAAACAAAAGCGCGTCTCACCACCTAAGACATCCGTTTCCCTCAAACTTTAATCCCGTCGCTTTCGACTCGCGTGTCAGTTAGCACCGAAATTTCGAGTCAAACAATCTCCAGGCGTTGGCAGGCTTAACTCCCGGTCAAATAAACCGAGAGCGAGAGGTATTTTCGCAAGGTTCAGCAATAACATACGTTACGTAAAACGTTGATGTTTCAGACGTTCCTCGTTTCTCAGGTTTCTATTTTTGTTTTCCGGCATATAGTTTTATATATATGACAATGCCTGCCATCAACAGCGCATATTTAAAACGCTAAGTTTTTGCGACTACCACCTACCATATGAATAAATTTATAATGGAGTATGTTTCGCGCGGACGTCTGTGAGGTAATTCAACCGCATTCCGCGCATAATTTATTCCAGAACTTCCCTTCGCCTTTGTACGGCATATATACAAGTGCCGCGGTACAACCAACCCTAACAATGGAAGGGAGACAATGATATGTGCGCTATGCAAGGCGTTTCTCAGCAGCGATGATGTTGCGTACAAATGGGAGAGTGCTAAAATTGTTTCATTACGACAAGGTGATTTGATGCAATTTGTGTTTATCTACACGTACTATGTGCTCCATCTTCGGAAATATAATACATTTAATATTGTAGCAAGAAACTTGTGAAAACAGGTGGACATAATTTCAGAAATGCAATGTGATTAGTTTGGGATGACATCAATTAACGCAATTTGATGCAAATAATCCATGTTGACTCCATGTGAGTAATTCATAATGAGACAAATGGAAAAAGGATGGTCTGAATCTCACAAAACTCTTTAATAAATAGCTACTGGTTTGGAACTATACACAACCTAGCTGAAAGCCACCCATAAAGTTACAATTGAAATGAGAAGATTAAATAAAGTATTAATGCAGAGCTAAGTAATCGTTTTATGTACATATGTTAATAATATGTAATTAATTAATAATATGGAAAATGTAAATAGTGAAATACAAGCAATTGTAAAGAAATTATGGAATTTTATAAAATATAACAAAATTCTTTTTTTTCTTTGTGAAATTATCTGTGAAACATACAGTTGTAAGGAATATAAAATTACTTGTAGAATTAACAAAATTGTAAAATATATTATACACCATAATCCTGCAAATACATAACATTTTACGCCAGATGTTGATGACATTTTTATCAGTTGGATTGTATCGAACTAAATGACTTCTTCCTATATGTATGGTTTCCATCAGTTATTACTGACAATTGAAAATTTCCTTGGTTTTGCCGATGCAATTTAACTTAATTAATGAAATTAAACTCTCATTAGACACCGGTAAGTTTTGAACCTCCTACTTCCGGCTCTCTGGACACTTGCAAGAAAACTGGAATATACAAACTTACAAAGTGGCTAATTTGTTACCACCTCACTTCCATTCTAGAATATTACAGGGTGGATAATTTGCTCAAATTATATATACCAATGCAATTATGTTGGTAGATTTTGACACGCGCATTAAAGAACATCCAACGTAGAGCGTTCATTTCTGGATATAGTTAAAATTCGATAATTATAGTAGGTCGATGTCCGTATTTTGTCAGAAATAGATGAAAATCTTATTCAAACTTCAACTATTTTTAATACTATTTGCTCCACAATTCTGGACACAGGACCACCGGAAACTTCTTGTATTGTAATGATGTACAACGCATTACCTCCTGCATCTTTTTCCCGACATGGAATCTACTCTTAGCTAAATTCAGTCTCTTTCTAGTTTTAATTCACAAAATTTGCTAGGAGGATGCAAATAATATCATCCTCCTAACATAATTACTTACTTGCTTAATACCGATGTCAGTCTACCATTTCAGGGTGTTAGATTTAGTGTAGAGTTGACTATGCAACTCTTTCTTCAGTAGCTTCTTCTGGTTCTTTTGTTTACTGTATCTGATTTAAACATTTGGTGAGTTATTCTTCTGACGTGTCCGAACCATCTCAACTAGTTCTCTTCTTTTGATGGTCCTACTGAATTTATTTCGCAATTTTGTCTATGGCTTTCATTTCGTAAACAATCCATTATTGTTTTCCCTTTACTTTTGTCATGGATCTCATCTATGTTGCCTTTCTTTATTTATTTGTGGTAGTTCATGATTTACAGCTATTATTTTTTTGAATACTTGAACCATTCGTTTCTTCCGGAATCTTTTTGTTGCCCAAAAACATAAGCCTTACGTAGTTGAAGACCTTTGCTGTAGCAACTATACGTTTCTCTTATTTCCCTACACATTTTTCGGTCTTATGATATTATTTAATCTACACTGAGCGAAAAAGGTGCGTAAACACAACGTGTCGTCCAACGAATGAGTTCATTATTAAAATAAATAACTGTTAATTAAATCGATGAACTTGCATCCGTATATACACTATACGCAATAAAAGGATTTATTTACATAATGAATATATTTATGAGTGTCTAATAAAAAATCTAAAAAAAGTTTGTTTCAATTGTCACAAAGTGCGTTAATAAACGGGTATTTGGTATATTGATAAACGCAAGTTACAATAATTTTTGATTAATATTAGATACTTTGCAACTAGCTATATGTATATAGGATATAATCCATGCTTGTCGCATAAACTAACTTTAGCTTAGGCCCAAGTACCCAAAAATAACAATATTCTTCAGTAAGTCAAGTAAATACAGCATGGAATTTATAATACCTCACTTATTATTCCTAGCAAGTTCCGGAAATACAATAGAATTTCATCCCTTGGATTCACAGTACCCAATTAAACATCTAATTAAGAATTAGAGAATGTTACAATAGTCCTCACTGTCAAACAAATGTAACAGGGGATGCAGCAACTCCAAACCAATCTGCTTTATACCTGAGTCCTTCAGAAAACCACACTGTTGAATTCCCGAAATTCTCAGTGGACCGAAGTAACAAATATGCGTCCTGACATGTAGAGAATGCCTGTGTGGTACTCTCAAAACGAACGTTCCTAAAAGAATTCCACTTCAGCAGTTAAATACTCAGATAATAGAGGGATTTTCCAGCGTCCGTTTCAATAAAACTGTATCTTCCTGAAATGTCGTAACTCTAATCAGAATTTAGTGTGCTTGTGCAAGTGAACATATATTATTTAAAATAACGGTCATCCATGAATTCGGTTTATGGTATTTTAAAACCTTTACTGTATTTTAACATTGCGTATTTAATACATTTTTTACAGGCATGTGTGGCATGTATAGGTAAATAAAATCCACATTTTAAAACTTTGATAACGGATTCACGATTTGTTTTTAATGTGTTAATGCATATTCTGTATTTACATGTGTATCGAAATCAAAAACAAAGCCAAACAGAAAAATTTATGAGCCTCCGGTGCTGTGGGATCCTATCCGAATCTCGTTTTAAAATATATTTTTTTTGCATTAAACGTGAGGTTGAAATTGGATTTGATGCGGCGTTATTGATTTAAATAATATTTTTGGACGTGGTTTCGGGAATAATTTACGGAAGCTGTAATATTTGAATTATTGTAACAAAACATATCAACGTAATTTTATCTTCTCGTAATCGTTTCTAGTTGTGAGTATGCTTACTATTGGTTAGAATAAAGGACCTACATGTCTGCTTACATTGAAACTGGTTTGTCTTTAAAAATTACAGTTAGAAGGAATTACTTAAGTTTACAAGTCGCATGTACCATATAAAGCTGTTCAGAGTAATAAAGCTTCATACTTAGGATTTTAGGTTATTGGCAGGACTTTTGGCAGGCCATGTAGCCCTAAAATGCATCTAGTTTAAACTAGGAGAAGCTGTAAATCAAATCTGTCGTCTATGCCAAAAAGATCTAGAAACAGCAGAGCACGCGATACCTACATTTCAATAGACCATTTCTTGCATTTACTGAACTGAAGGAAGAAGATCCTAGAGTAGTACTAAAGCTTCCATCTATTCTAACACACACAAGGGCATTTTGCTACAATAGATCTTTTAAGATCACAGTCGCCAAAGACGTCTGTGCCATGGCTCGATTATAGTAATAGTAATAATATCCTTCTTTTAAAGAAGCTTTCGGGTTGAAACCGCGTCGTAACTGCATGAGTCTGCCGATGTTTCGCTCCTACTTGCAGCGAGCTTATTCTGGGCTGCGTGCATATTGTATTGTTACGGTGAGTTCTTACAACAGCAGTTCAGAAGGAGCTCCATTCAAATAGGAGCGAAACGCTAGAAGACTCGGTTTCAACCCAGCAAGCAACGACTGCGCCTACAACTATATAGTGATACCCTGTTGTAGCACAAAAAAGGACTTCTTTTTAACTTAAAAAATATGGACCCATATAGACCCATATTTAGAAATGTTTGTTGTGTTTTATAAATTCTCACCAGTACGGGACAAATGAGTCATTTCAAAATTATGCGACGAGGCACTGGCATGACCTTAGAGTTCCACAGCATTCCACAAGGGCCAATGAAGGGGTCCAACGTATTCATACGTAACTATTTTTAAAAGTCTATTCGATTGAGCAGTGCAAGCTATTCGAAAGATAAACTGGACATGGAGGAAAGGCCGGGAATTTATAAAGTTGCATACAATGAGTGTGATAAAGCCTGTATTGGTCAAACGAAAAGAGTGATAGGCACCAGATTCAGAGAACACATCACGGGTAATCGACATAATATTAAAATAGAAAACCCTTAACTGATTAAAAATGTAACTTTGAGACGCTTACGAAACTATTTACATAAAAAGCAACACCAATTTGATGAATAGAGAGAACGGACCGTTGTCATTCTTAGTTCTGTTTTAGGATAAGGCATTTATTAGGGTAATGTGTACACGTTTTGTGTTTGTTGCTGCAATAACAAGACACTTGTCTATTTTTCGACATATTTCACACATCTTAGTTTTAGGGTGCGTGGACGACAAAAGTAGGTCTTTGTAATAATGTTGTTCTCGGGAGTAGGCATAGAACAAGCATTTTAGATTTAAAGTTTTTTCTCATATCAACGGTTAAAAATGAGGGTCGACACATCGACATAGCTATCTCGGATTAATTGATTAGACTGTCTTGATATTGTATTTAACTGGCCTTACGTCATTATTATAGACTTGATCCATGTCATATTTACATGTGATCTACAGGTTATATAAAGAAAAAGAAGGTAAGTTTTTAAAATACCATTGTCCTCATTGACTCAAAACCATAGCAAGCTAGCCTCAGGAGCTCTATTTACAAATATACTTGTACTACAAAAGCCATTGCACATCATACATAACTTTTGCACAAAAGACATAACTACGCATTCAGTACTAATGATATGATGTGATAGTTGGAAATATTGTAAAATATTTCAGGAAAATGTGTTCCTTCTTACAGTAAAACTGAAAACTATCTCACTAACAAATACATACAATTTTAGATAAACTTACACCATTATTACAATGATATTGTAATGCAGTAGTCTCCTAACTTCTACACGCAAAATAGTCACACAGACATTGCACTTTTTCTTTTGTACATATTCACCTACAATAAATATGATTTATTTGAATGCTCTAGTTTCTTTAAAGCAATATTACCTATACATTTTCACGTAATGTCGTTTCCATAATGCGTTCTATTTGTCATTGTATCTCCGCCTCTATTAAAGAAGATAATATTACCATAAAGTCTTTCTCTATCTGTGCCACTTATACTCCCAAGAATTCTAAACAGAAGATGAAAATGAAGAACAGAATATATAAATTCAACTGGAATATTAACCGTATATGTGTTGTCGTTAAATTCTTACATTGTTATGTTCATACTCGTATTTACAAGGAAATTGGATTTAATTTTAATCGGCCCGAATATCGTATGTTTAGAGAATTGGGTGTCTTAAATTTGTCGAGTCTTATTTGAATAATATATGTGTACATACCTTGATATGTGTATACACTTTATTATTATTATTATGTATTATATTATACTCATTTAAACTACAAAATTAAAAAAAAAATCGGTGCAGTATTAAAAACAAACTAACTGCATCAAAGGAAAGTTTCAGACAAAAATAAATGCTACAAGAGCGACTAGGCCAGGTTCACACGGAGAAGGAGGCCTACTCCAGAGAGAATCAACATCGAAGGGACTGATATTCCCTGAACTTCTTCGGCCCATTATCCAAGTGTGGTGTTGGACCAACGCCTGACATAGCGGATGTATAATAGAACACGTCAGAGTGGAGTCCTTTCGGGTGATAAACGCTCTTATAGATTTTCTAGTCAAAGACTTGAATACTAACCTGCTCACTTATAAATCTCTTTATAAGTGCCCTTTATCAAATATGGCGCATAATCAGAGATCTCACAAAAATAAGCTCGCAAGGCTTATCACAAACGCCTCTTGGTGTGTTAGAAATACACAGTTACATGAGGACTTTCAAGTAACATCGTTACTAAAATATATCCGCAAGCTGTCCAGGAGCGCGCGTTGAAAAGAGCGAGCAAGTTCTTCAATCCATTTCTGGCTCCCGCAGTAGAGGATCCCCAAGGTCGCCCCCCCATTACAGAAATCTTAAAGGCTAACTGCCTAGCTCTAGAAAGAGGAGGAGATCGTTTTTCTTTTAAAGAAAAGTTGTATTCATTAAAAATTTCAAAATCCGACGATTATTTATTAATACTTCTACCATTTCACTTGTCTTGGAACTGCTGGCTTAAATATTCATTAATATTCAACTCGGATTTTGACTGAAACACATAAATATTCAAATAAAATCTTGGCCAGTGTAGGGCAAAGGTTTAGCGACAAATGAAAGCATTGTTTATTCTACACTGCTTGCTGTTAATGTGAGAAATAAAATTAAACTGGTCTCTAATTATGTTCCGTCAATCTCTGCTTATTTTTTTTTCTTTATTGTTTTATAGCAACAATAATGGAAACCTCTTACAATATTTAAGTAAAAAGTGCTGTTAAAATGCTCGATATAGGATTCACGCGATGGGATTTACGTTTTTATAACATTCATTCACCTACGTTACGGACTTGGGAATGCTTCAGGCCAAGGCTAGCTTATTAAGGATTGGATTCATCGGTCAATTACTTTCAAAAAATATCAAAATAAACAATGTCCTACTTAATATAAGAATGTTGGCACTTTCTTGTAGATACCGGAAATGCAGTAGAGGTTGTTGATAACACTAAAAGTTAGCTAACAACAAATAAATGTTTACCTGTCTACTAAAGTTAACCTCACTGTGCAATAAACAAGCAGACTTATGGCCACCATAGTGATCGTGGTCCATTAAGTCCAAAAGTCACTGTAATGGCCACCGGTAGTGAAAGTGTTGAAGTAATTTCTCTACCAATTGATTTTATTACATCCTAACGATATTTTAGCAATTTAGTCTGAATAGGAAAATTCAAAATTGACCAATCACTGGAAGTAATAGAGCGGCGCAATAGTATTTATAATTCGATCGCCTTATCATATATAAAGGGAAGGCGATCCAATCTGTACACAATCACCTACTTAATACGCTCTTTATTACAACCACAACGGTCTCCGAATATCCGCAGAAAATCTAATACCCCCAACCAAATCCTGACAATTAATGAGCTTTCAAAGTACAGTGGCCGTTAATCGTCGATAAGATCGTTTAGGCGATATCGCCGGGCTCATCATCAGACAACCCCTTCGACATCGATGAAAAGGGTACTATTTCGCGCCCTTAATGCGCCCTCTTTCTGATAAAACAGTAGCCTGTCGCCATCGCCTTTCTAGAGCTGTCGAGATTAATATTTTTTAGCTAAACGAGCGTCGTTCTTTCTCGTTGCAGATATCGGATGATGATCGCATGTCCCTAACGACGGCGGTGTCAGACGAAGATGACGGGGAAAGCGTGATGAACTCGCCTTACAAAGCTAAGCAGACTGGCACAGCGGCTGCTTCGTTTAACTGCACCGGAGCCGTTAGAAAAGCCGGGTAAGTGTGATCTTATCTAAGCCATTAAGTGATTTGAGTGAAATGAGCAAATAAGCTTGTTTACTAATAATTGAACAAATACATTATCGTAAAGTGTAATGAATAGTAGTCTAAGTCTAGGAGGGATGTCTAAGATATACTTGGTGATCCAGTTTGACGGGTCAGTATTTATATGTCCGTTATTATTAGTCCTACGATATTTCAATTGCCAAACTAGTATTTTGCTGCTGATTAACATTCAATTAATAGAAAAGCGTATTTTTTTAAAAGATGGAAATTTATTTTTTTAATTTTGTTTTTTCTTCGCAATCCTTCGTCTCTATTTGGAAATGACGATTATTTTAAATAAAGTTAATTATTCCATATTGCGTGTTACGTTTCGAAGTTTTTTAATTTCTTTTTCAAACTATTTTTTTTATTTATTTTTTTCTTGAGCTTTTACCGGAAAATGTCTTGCATATTATTTATTAGACATCGAATATTTAAATGTATATTTAATTTTTTTTTAACAAATAAATGGAAACAACGAAGACACACTTCAGTACGCACACGCAGAACCTTTTTTTTATTTTTTTCTTCCTAAAATAGATAATAAGCAAATTACAGTGAGCTTTTATTAATTTTATTGTAGTATAACATTTCTAGTAGGATGTTGCAACTCTTAGCTAAAACAAGTAGTGTACATTTGGGAAGTGTCAAGCATTTCATTGTTACAAATTTGTTTTATACTATTTACTTATTCTTTTGTTATTTGATAATTACCTTTGGTTTTTTGTTTTAACTTAATACATTGTTATGTTTTTTATTTCGAAAAGCGCGATTGTTGGGAGCTTTTATTATATATAGTAAGAATTCCTAAAAAATTACCAGATTCCATGCTGAATCTTTCTCATTTTATGTGCACAGTCCCATGATACAACGGATAACTGTCTAACAAATTTTGAAAATGTGATTGCCTATTTAGTAGAAAAAGGTTAAGAAGACTACATTATTAATAATATTACATAGATGCGTGTTTCCGACCATTTATTTTAGAACAACAATCTATCTTAACAGTCTCTCAACAATCTTTTTGTATAAAAAATTCGACTATTTTCCGAAAGCGTTCCATTAAAAAATATTGATCTTTTAGCAAAAAGACATTATTCAATTGCTATTATATTGTCTGTTAAATTTCAGTAGAAGCACTCCAGTTTCTCAATTAAATCAATTTCATGGAACCCGTAATAACAATGATTTTGGCTCACTCTGTATGCAGTCGACGACATCGTTGAGTAGACAAAATTTAAACAACGGGGTTCTCAGAATTTCTGTAACAGTTCGTAAGTTAAAAATAAAACAGTTTTGAAAGACAAGCATAAATGCATCTTAAAAATCTTCAGTCAATTTGTACATTCCTCGAGAAGCTACCTCTGCCGTTGCTTGTCTTAAATTAAACTGTTACTGGCCAATGATTTCCACCATGAAACATATTGCCAGTTATGGAAATTCTGGGACACTAGGCGGTTAGCAGGACAAATTCTTATTAAAAGAAATTTTAGCAAAATTTCTTGAGCAAAATATAAGAACTAAAACAAAGTACGTTAATCAATTTATGACTATGAAGAAAACACCGAAAGTGCATTAGCATAATACGTTGTAACGCTATTCTAAACCAAATAGTTTACGTTCTTAAACCCTTAAAATAGTGCGTAACCTTCAAAAATCTCCGGCACCGCAAATTCAATTTTATTTCTCACCACAGTCTCGTTGTAAGTCTATACACTTTTCCTTACGATCCTCCCATCTTTCTAAACTGTTCAAATAGAAACTGGCACCTTATTCTGCAAAATAGACGCTTACGAACGTGATGGTCTCCTCATTCCTCAGCTTGCAGATTAATGAAGATACTAGATTAACATAACTCCATGACTATCCAAAAAAACAGTTGCCATCAATTTCCCCACGAATGAAACAATCTTGGTTTTTTTTTGGAACCAATTTACTTTTGGCAGTCCAGTTTCGACTGTGGCTTGGCTTGAGGAGGTTACTGGTGCATCCTGGTTTCATTCACAGTTATGAATGGACACCAAAACTGACCTATTTCGCCCAATTGCTTCAACAAGACTTTGGAAACGTTTATTCGAATGTGTTTTTGGTTTTGAGTGACACCCAACGCACGGTTAGCCCTTTCATGGTCAAATCCTCAGTCAACATATGACAAGCACATTTTTCCGAGATGCCTACAGCCTCCGCTATTCCACTAACCTTAATTCGACGATCTTCTAGCACATTTAGATCTTTTAAAATAAAAATGCATTAGTCAATCTCTTTTTGATTAATTTCTTTTAACCGATTTCATGGGACCAATAATAATAAAGATAGCAACAGTGGAAATTATTGCAAAGCACTTTTATTATAAACGGCATCTTTTTCAAAAGTTAGGGCTAACTTAGAGATAAAATTACAACTATTAAACGCATACATCATATTACAGCAGAATTTTTATAGCAAATAGCAAAGTGAAGTAATTCCAAGAAAGCTTGCAATTACAAATATATGATAATAACAATCACGGTTCAATAACATAAATAGCGAAAACAGAAAATAAAAGGCAATAGAAAAGAAACAAATTAACATACTAATAGGTTGGACCTCAGCTGTCTTAAGGGTAAACAGCTCCTCTACTTCCAGAATACAGTACATGTAATAACAAATGATAAACAAAGACAAAAAAAAAACATGAACCTTGAAGTCGCATAATTGAAGTTAAGGTTAACTTAAAGTAAAACTTATACTTAGACAGGCATGTAAAGGACGAGAAAATAACGTAGGTTTTAATATGCGAATATCCAATCGAATTCAATTAAGAAGGTTGGCGCTGTTGTAAAGAAATAATCTTTTAAATAACTCTAGGTTGTGAGCTGGAGAAGTAAGTACACCTTTAAATCATAAATTAACACTAGAAACATCAGTCCTAAAAAGAATTTTGCAATAAAGGTAGCTAGCTTTTTTTGCAAAAAAATATTTTCTCAGCTCTACGTGACATACTAACCCACTTGCAGGTGCTAATAGAAATTGGCTTTAAATAAGAAAAATCTAAAGGAGCTGGGAGCGAGACACATTTTCCAACAAGTAGTTCATATCCAAATTAATAAAAATGCTAACATAGCAATATGTGCGCTCGAAGAGTTACAAATTACATAAATTCCTGCACTTCGGATTTTTCCGAAAATCAAGTGTTTATCTGAATATCTTAACACATTACACAAGCTCCTATATTCTGGCTTTTACATTTTACTTTAAACCTTAAATAAAGAAATAACATTCAATTTGATGGATCAATTTTATGGAGGATAATGTTACGACGAAATTTCCGACTGTATAACGCCGGACGGGAAAATTGATAAGGAAAATGTTTATATTCGCGTTCATAAGCTAGCGTGCGAGATATATAATTGCACTGACAGTAAACGCCTGCCTAACGTGTGCTGCAGCGCTCTCAGTCAAAGAGACTGCAGCAAAATTTAATTTTCAGGCATAAATATGGACAGAGAATCGTAAATTTGCTTTACGTTTCATAACTTGTGTAACAGCGACTGAGATGGTTGCTTCTTTAACAGAGCATCACATATGTCGGCGTAACTATATTTGTCGAAGCACATAAAACTCCTTCGGGTTCCTTATATTTTCTCTATTTGACGTAATATGATTACATAATTTGGAAAGGTTCAATTAAATTAGCACGGTCTAATTTCTTAGGTAACACGTAGCTTCGGCTAAGGTATTTTCCGAGATCGTAAGCACGAAAAGGATTACGTTAGTCACATAAATGTTCCAGTGTTTGATGTGCAGAACATAATGGACCTTAACGATTATACAATTGGAAATTACGTCGCTTTAATAAAATACTTTGCGGGGGAAAAATAATTACACTTCTGAAATTTAACGTCAGTAGTTCATTACATGGACTAGTAAAAATGCTTGCGGGGGAAACGAGGACACAGAAGCAATGGGGTTAGTCACAGCTGTGCACGTAATAAACTTGATAACGTCGCTAAAAACGTTGCGTTGTAATTTGACTTGCTCGTTATGAAGGTTTAATGATTATATTCACGTAGCACCTGCAAAATACAGAAGAAAATTACTGTACATTTAATTGTAGCGATCTCTCTAACAAAGAAATTAGACGAGATTTCTACAAGCAAAAAGGAAAAATATATTTTAAATTTCTAAAATGAAATGAAAACCGTTTACGCTTTGGTAGAAGAGCAGGAGTTAAATATAAAAAAAAACATGGAATAATTTTGTCGACATTATTTCATTATCACTTAATCGATAGAAAACTAATAACTTTAGGCAATAAGTTTTCAATTGTTGATCAATACCGCTTAGATTTGCAGCAATGCAATAGCAAATGTGTATCTTCCAGGTTCGCTAAATACTCGAATCCCAAATCGTAGTTCCTCGCCAACACCTCTATTAATGTGCAATATTCTCCATATTAGTGTCTTAAATTCATTGAAAATTTTAATTCTTTTTTACAAGCCAGGCAACACAAAATTCTTTAAAATTATAGCAATTATATGTGATGGTGCCATGGACTTTCCCACAGCCCTTTTCTGTAAAAGAAGAACTCTCTTTCTGTGTATGCTCCGATAAAATTTCGTAACTCTCTTTAGGTAATAGTCGTCAAAGTAGTTAGGAGAGTTTGAATAAACACGGAGAAATTATTATTAGTGTAAACCACTCGGTTTGAAGCTTCATCCATGGTTATACGAAAAATTGCAGCCCAGTTCAAGTTAAAAACGTAATCTATTAAATTAATTATTACTGTGTACTAGTACTAGTATTCCACATTTGTACGAAGCACATTGATATCCTTGCTGATAATTTTTAATTCTATACAGAATACCACGCCCAATTCTACACGGGTGCTTAACATGCGGTAGAAGAAACGCATACCTATCAGAATGAATACCAGCGGCAATTTTAGTAAGATAAGACAATTTTCGACTAAAAAGGCTTTCTCTAAAGTTAATACAAGAGTCCTTCATCCATTCCTTGATTTTTATACCGGTTTTCCATTTTTTGTAGTAATTCATTTTTCCATTACACTAATTGATCAATTTAAAAACAGTCAAACGGAACAAAATAGTCACTTGGACAAGCTCGATTATTAACCGCGTCAACAATTTGCTATCATCAGCACTTCATAAAAAGTTAAGAACAAATCATTTACTCACCATTATTAAAAGAAACGAAAGAAGTTCTGGAAGATTGTCCAAAGCTTCTGTCAGTCCCTAATCCCAGAGTTCCAAGAATGTACTGTATAAAAAAACCACAAACCGGAAGAATTTATGTGACCAATAGATTCAAGCATAGACTCACCTACGTACAAATAGCACAAATTTCAAATAAACGAATACAATGGGCAATCCGCCGCCCTCTTTTGTAGCCAACTTGTATTTGCCAACATGAATATATTTTAAACGAGAATACCGTATATTTTCCTAGAATTCGGTGTAAGTACGTAGACGATACATCCTCGCGAAACTTAATTCAAAACTCAATCCTTTTAAATTTACAGTGGAAGGTGAAGTAAATAACCGACTCCCGCTCCTGGATAGTTTAATAATTAGAAACAACAAACAACTCGAACACGAATAGAAACATTATAATCGATACGAATCGCTGTGGACAACACAGAAAGTTCGTGTCTAGTTTCTTAATTAATGGATTAGTAAAATTCCATTTGGGTATAAGTAGGTACAATAAAGAACGTAAATTCATAAAAATGTAGCTGTTCACAATGATTACTTTTCTATAGATGGCGATCGAGTTTTTAAGAAAGTCCAACATAGGTATTATGTAATATTTTCCACGATCTTAATCCCGGCACAAACCCGCAACGACTTTACTAATACCTTTCGATATGCTGTGCAAGAGAAGTTCCACAAACTTCTCTTGCACACCATATCGAAAGGTATTAGTAAAGTTTTTATGGATCAAGATATGAAGGTGTTTGAGTTCGTGAAATACACTGAGAAGCCTTCTTGGCAATCCGAAAGATAAACCAGACATGAAGGAGAGGTCGTCAATTTATAAACTTGCATGTATTGGCTGTAATAAAGCCTATATTGGTCAAATAGAAAGAGCGATAGGCACCAGATTCAACGAGTACATAATTACTATAGATACGGAAGGATAGAATCCAAACGAACACCAGCGAAACGGGCCCTGAAATTAATTAAGAACTGTCTACATAAAAAAGAACACAAATTTGATGAATAGAGAGAACGGATCGTTGCCTTATTCAGGTCTCTTTAATTTATTCGGGTAAGACGGACACATATTTTACGTTTCGTATTAGACCCTTTCATTTATTTGTTCGTACTTTTCGCATGTCTTAGTTTTATGGTATCTAGACAGCAAAAATTGATACTTGTAAATAAAATCTCCTCGAGAATAGCGGTCGTATGGTTGATAATGAGGATCTTAGAAGTAAACTTGTTTGGTGTGGAGTATGTCCATACTTTATAGTTGTTTGCGCTAATTAAAGCAAACCTACATAAAATTGTATCTTTATACAAAAGCTACAATTAATATGTATCTATGATACTAAATATCTTGAGAGTTAGATTCTTTTATATAAAGAAACAATTTATGGGTTTTTCGTAATTAGAGAAATTCAAAAATTAATTGTTACAAAAATTGGTGCAAGAGTAAAAAATAAAAATGATTTTTTTTAATTTTCCGAAGAAAAAATACGGCCAAATGTGATAGTTAAAAAACACAAACAAATAGTAAAGCCAAAATTTTGCTATATTAAATATGATGCACGTCTTTTGTAATACTGTAGGTACCTCCATCGTTCACATTGACATGTTATATCCTGCAGTTTAGTGAAAAAAATGTGATGAATACCTTTCAAAAACGCAAAGCGGTAGCGTTTCAAACGCTTCTTTTCGTTGTTTCTTACAAAGAATGTTATATACATCATGGTAAGCGTGTCGGAATATCCACATGTGCGGTTTCCCAAAGCGCTACTTGCGCCGCCATCTCGTGTAAGCAGCCAGAGAGCTGCTCGAGGGATGGTTTGGGGAACAGTACCCGGTTTATGTCCCTGCTTCCTGAACGACAGGTATGCGTTTGTTTGGCACTGGAGGGCACCAAGAAATGTCGAGTTTGTCGTTTTGAAAGTTGTGGCATTAACTGTGAGGCAACAGCGATAGAGGGTAGAGATAAAAAATAATTTCGGAACCACGTTGATGACGCCCGGTAGGCAGAAACATGTCCGTGAGTTAGTGTATTTTTTTCTCTCCTATTGTTGCGTTTGCCGTGAATTATTATATCAATACCATCACCAGGAAGCTATCTTACCATTACTTTTTTGGTTGCTGTCAATATTGTTTTTCAGGCTTATCAAAAATATTTAATGTTAAAAATTTTGACGAAGTTATTCTAGAGCATTCTCTTTCCCTTACTTGCAAATTTCATTTTAAATTTTGATATTATTTTCCCTACGTTAAAGGATTTTCACATTTGTAAATCAATTTATTGTGGTTTGTAACCTTAATTTATTTTTCAATAGTTCACCTTGATGAAAAATGGAAGTTTACTCGAAAAATTTGGATGACAAAAAAAAAGAAAACCACATGAATTAACTTTGTATTTCTTATTTTTAGTGATAGAGATCACTAACTGGCGTTGCAATTTAGTAATTTGCAGTATTTATACTATATTTGAGGCTTTTAAATAAATAACTCCCTTCTAAAATAATCTTTTCCCTTCGTATTTCATCACGATGATCGTCATGAAATCCCTTCCTTTCAATTAAACCTTCTTTTTTTAAGTCCATTACACATCCACGCTCATCTGTCGAAGTTCTTCGCCTTCCGAAGGACGTACGCACACATATATATATTACCGATCAAGGCCCATACTAGCGCGCCTCTTACGATCTGTCCGTAAAGCACTATTAATTTTATCTCGGTGTGCGGTACGGCGCCGTGGCCTAGCTCGGTCCTCTATCCCGGTGATTAAACGATCCGAAAACGACTGTACGAGGAAACCAACTAGCGGTCGCTTCTACTCGGAACGGCGTGGCGATATTATTATCGCCTGTACGTGTGAAGACGGGCTGCTGACGTTGCTAGACCAGGGGTTGGGTTGGTTGCACCCGCTACGTATATTATAGGTGCGATGTGTACGAACTTGCAGGTCCCCGAACGGTGTAAATGTGTTCGGCGGTAGGTGATCGGTTTTAGGTCGCCGCAAGTCATTAAACTGACATGTGTCGCGTTAGCTAATGATCGAAGACGATCGGAGAAAAGATATCCTTCTTAACTGTACTCGCCTTCGATCCGAAAAATTGAAGCGACGTGCTTCGGGCGGGATAATACATTTAATAGCTGTGCTTGGATACTACTTTCAGAATATGATACTTTTATAATTTTAGACCAATCAACTTTTTGAAGTATCGAAGCATTAATATACGTGAGTTACATTGAAAATGTTTAGCCGTACAAAAACTATAAAATATTTTGAGAAAATAAAGTGAAAATTTAAACTGAAACGCATTAAAATTGAGCTGAAATGATAAACGATCATCACATTGCCGTGTGATTGTTTGCATGCACGAGTGTACATTTGCTTTCATGTTTTGTGTGTTGTACGTATGGACGGATATATAGGCGAATCGGCAAAATTGTTAATTTTTGCAAATTTTACGTTTTAATATTTACCATTTCATTAAATACTATTATTTCACATTTTCAAAATGTTCAATTGACCCAGTTTAACTTCAATAGGAATAGTCTGAATACTCCTCCGCTCGTAGGGATGTCAAATTTTAATTTCCGTTACTAGATGGCGCGTTTTATGTTAACTTCATCAAATTTGAGGATTGTCAATGTTCACATATACAGTATATTAATAGTCGATCGAGTACACCCCGGCTAGCTACGTCCTCGGTTAGCGGTCGTCCGAGAGAGCGCGAGAGATAGGAGAGCGTGCTAAAACAAACTTTCGGGAGTGTTACCTCCATGGTTCGCGGCCCAGATCTATGGACGCGATTGATCGGTATGGAAAGAATGCCCGTCAAGCGAGTGCTTTCCTCGTATAGTCACCTACGAATTGTTTGGTATGGTTTGGGGCGTTGCACAGAATTCCATACGTCTACTTTTATTTCTGGATATTGTTGATGGGTGAGGGAAGTGACATCAATAGCCTTAATGCCAAATAATAATGATCGCAAGCAATTTTGATATATATTGATTGATCGATGGAATGTTTGTCCTTTAAATTGATTTTAGTGATACATAGTTTGTAAAGTACATAAAAACGTGTTAAATCTTGTATGTAGACGCTACTTAATGTCACCTGCCCTGCAATTAGTTGATGGCATTGTTACAGCGCTGTGGCATAAATTAACCCCCTAAATAAGAATGGAAAACTAAGCTATTAAAAAGTATTTAAAGTTTGACATCATTTAGTTGGTATTGTAGGTTACTGGCAACTATTGATACAATTTTAGTAGTTACGATGGATCAAGCAAAAACGTACCCCAAGAAGCAACGGCGTTAACGACGGCCTAAATAATGATTTAAGTAAGTTTATAAAAGTGTACAGAGTGAAGCTGCTCATCATCATTAGGAGAGTCACGAGCCAGGGCCAGCATGATCAGTAGGAGGGCGAGAAGACGTTGTCCATTTTTCGCCATCGAGATGTAGTCGGTTTTTCGCCAATGGACCGCACCCATTATCACCCGATAAATCGCACATATATTCTCTTTTCTATTTTCGTGTTTATTTCAAACCTGTTGGTCTGAGTCGTTTAAACCATGTAGTCTTCTTGTTGTAAATTTTAGTAGTATAATGAAATTAGTATTCATTTAATCCTATTTTCGGGTGCCCCATTTTCAGTATTAAATCTTACTTTTGTGTGTTTTATATTTGTTGTTATTAATTGTAACATTATCCTTATTCACTATTTTTTGTAATAAAACTTGCTATTTTTGAAATCAACTCTTTGATTTCTTTGTCATGATTACTCATGACTCAAGTTAGCGACTTTCCGTGCGCTTCACGAAATTAGCTGATATTAGACAGATTCGTATTTTGCGGACTCTTGGGAAACCAGTAGGCAACACGAACCCATTCTCATGAGACGAATAAACACGAATTTGTCTAGTATATGCTAATTTCGTGAAGCGCACAGAAAGTGGCGAACTTTATTCATTACTCAACAACCACACGACCTGAGAATTTGAAGAGCTACATTATTGAAAAGAGTCTCAATTATCACTTAAAAATAAGAATTTCAAAAGTAGGTAGTCATTTCATTACAATTTCATTTAGTTTGCAATCGACGCCGTTGTAATTTAGCTGATTTCTTTATGTTTATTTTGAGTTTTCTCAAAACTTTGTGTCAGTCCAGGTTCAGTGCCTACTTGCTACTTACTATTTTCAGAAATACTTCTGAATCTCATAAAATTATCAAGGAAACGGAAATTAATCTTCAAAGTAAGTTCCTAAAACTTTATCATAAATTTTCCTGTTCCTAATTCGTCAGCTTTTCCATATATATGGGACATACATTATACATTTCGCATACTCCATTAGAACGTGTTGAATGTCATAGGACTATTGTTCGTTTTCATTCATTTGATGGATAAGGTGTTCTCTGTAATGAAGTAAATATATTTTAATCAAAATAAATGAGTATTATTTAATTTTTAAAAAAGTTGTTAGTTAAATTAAATTTTTGTCATTTTATTTAGCTACGTAAAAACATTGCACTGTTAAACGGAGTTGGGATTTTCTGAAACTTTTTAATTGCTAAAAAAGTGGAGATTAAAATTAATGGCATTTAATTTTATATTCAAGGCTCGCAGATTTGCTTAAACATTTGCTTGCATTAGTTGTTGGTAGAAGTTCAAACAATGACTTAAATCCATCTCGGTAATTATATCTATCGCGTGATGTACACGACAAAAACTTTTAATAAGAATAAGAATAAATTAAATCTAATTAAATCTTATTCTGCCAATCCACGCCATTACTAATTTAAGTTCTCCATAACAACCAATAATAAAAACGATTGTGAATTCCACTCACAATAAATTATAGTACTTAAAATTCGGGATGTTTTCCTACTTCGCGCCGCTGATGTCAATATATCCGTCCTTTCCACGATTCGCAAATGGAATTCATGCAAATTCTATCGCAGCCGAATCGGTTCTATTTGCCTCCGGGAAGAGTGAAAGACGCCGATTTAATTTATCTCGCACACAAGTCTGAAGTATCAAATTAAATTCACTAATAATCGATTTCGATTTGGCCCGAAACTTCTCATCACAATTCGCCTGCCTCCCTTTGATCTCGGACAGACAGACAGCATACGATCGAAGAACAGCAGTCGGCGTCTGAATAATATCTATTTGAAGGTAGTAAAGTAGAAGCTAACAAGCGCAACTAATTTATTTCGTTGTGAATTTGTCGAGTTTGATTTTGATCGATGCCCCTGGTGAAAGGTTGGAAAGCTTTACCTGAAATACAGGAAGCCAATTTGATTTGCGAGAAGGAAATGAATTAATTGATTCAATTTTTAATTAAATACAAAGTTTTGTTAAATTGGTTTAACGTTGGTTTTATATGAAATCTTGTGAATTTTGCTTCATTTACTTCTTTCCCATGCTGAGGTTGAATTAATTATAAACTTGATGTGATAATAATTCTCGTTAATGTATGAGGTATACCCATACGGCAAATTCAAATTCAACTCTCGATCTGAGTGCTTATTTAAAATATCTATATGTATGATCATACAAATAGATATAGTGCTATTCTAGAGCTTTATTCTGTATTTTTTACAAATATCAGCATGTTCTCCAGAATAGGTTAGCAATAAGCTCAGCGACGATTAGCCACGGTCGGTAAAGCGTCAGTAAGATACAGGGTCAATGGTACTTTTCTAGCGTTGGGCTCTAAGTCAGCAAAATCAGTTAAGCATTGGCCGACAATCGGGAAATAATAATCATACTACGCTCGGCAATGAACACTTGAGTAAGCAAATCGATGTTAAACCAATTTAGTCGGTGTAGCTGAAGATCAGTTGCAAGGCGATGTAAACATGTGAGATTATGGTCACCAGACAACAGTGATCCAATTTTATTTATTTTATTATTATCTTTTATTTCATAACACGAACATGCGTCGCTCTATTTCAACCGAAGGACGGCTTGCTGCAACCTTGAGGTAAGTTCGTTTGAATCGAAATATTCGAATTTATTTTAACCCAGCCCAAAGTAATAAAATCTGATTCATCTGAAGTGACAGAAAGATTGGAAACGAATGATTGGATTGAATCTTTTGGATGACACAGGATATGGATGTTTTCCACAGAGTAATGAGTGGGAGAAAAAAATGCAAGTGATGTATAGGCTAACACACTAAGAGATCGTTTTCTAATAAATGTAGGTAGTCCTTTCAACATAAGCACCAAAGAGAGTGTAAAATGAGCCATACTTTATTCGTTTTTTCTATGAATCAACCAATATAAATAATACAGAAATACAATAAGAGTAATGCTAACAAAATGTGAAAAGAATAACGCAAGCGTTTTCAAAATGACTAGTTGTTACCCGTGTACGCATATAAGAGTCACAATTTCGTTATGGGGAAATCTGTTTAGCTAACAAAAAAAAATCACTTCATTGTCACGTCGCCTGGTGTGCGTATCTCCATGCCGTCAACAGTTCATACTGAATCTGTCACTCGATTGTCGCGTGACAAAAGTGACTACTGGACTTGTCTTGTTGTAAAATAAAAGCATAAAGATAGCCTCAAAAGGCGAAATTAACGGTAATATTCTACCATCTAACTCATGCAGCATATGTAAATTACAGTTCCGTGTAGCTATTTCCTGGTAGGTAAATTGTTCTCCCCACCTTATATATCAACTAATCTACATTAAAAGCCTCCCTAGAATTCCCCAAACAGTAATAAACATCCACCATATTCGCCTTACCTACAATTCATTTAAACCACCTTCCTCAAGCTCGATTGCAGATATCGCTAGGCTAGTAGAGATACGGATTTAGGTTGTTAACGTACTTCAATTGATTGAACGACCATCTAGGACAGTTTAATGTGGCTTCACGATATGCGTTAGTATAAAATTATATCTTCGTTCCCAACAGTACTGTAAGTTGCGTAATTCCACCTTTTTCATACGCAAATCGTCCACTGTAATCCTTCGCTGAATATGGTTGAATGTGCTCGGTCATTTCCAACTATAAAGGTAAATTGGCACTCTGTTAATAGCCTCTGACAGGACAATTTGGCTAATGTGTCCATTTAGGGTCTTTTTTTGTTTACTAATTGTTATGTCTACGATCCGCTAACAACTATACACGAGAAAAAAAACGTCACAAAGAATTATTTATTACAATTTGTTTGTAGATATGTGATTGGTGACAGCTTGCGTAAATCGCTACTATTCGGTTGTAGTTAACGTATTGCATTTCTATTAAACACATTATTGCTATAAAAATTTAGTAAAAACCACTGATAATACTACAAAAATGTAGCAGTTATAAGGACCAATCGATCTGTTTCTGCGCTTGGAGCAACAACAAACGAAATTAATTTTATGGTTTACTTTTTCCATTGGTTAGAGTTCTGTTCAAAGTAATATATGTAATTCCGTCGATTCCATGACCAAATTCAAAGAAGCACCGTTATATCCTTTTGCACACTCGAAGATCGTAAATTCCATGTTGAATTATGCAAAGCTCACTCCAAAATTTACAAGAAACGTATTTGCGGTGGGGCATCAATATTGAAATCCACGAAATAAAAAGCTTAACATATTGGGTTCGTGCTTTGGTTCAAACTTTTAATATTACCTAGAAAATATTATTCTCGCATCTTTAATATTGCGAAGACATGGTAGCATATGCAAAATTTGTTTTCGTTTCTACAGCGGATATCTATCTCCCGCTTCTCTTGATTGCTACATTTCAAACGCCCGTGGCGTTATTTCGTTCGATATTTTAAGAAGTTGCTTTCCCGGAGAAAAAATTATAGGTATCTAGGGAACGCTCGTCTAAATTAATGCTACTCTATATAAATGATATGGTGGTGTTTCCCCTCATTGTTTTCGTTCGTGAATTATACGGGGTATATTTCACTAATATCATATTACTCTTTTTTTTTCTTGCGGGACTCAGAGGTTGCTTTATAAAATGGATCTCTCTTTGGATTGTCTACGAATGGCGCATATTTATTAGCGTTAATTATGAACTGTGGTCGAATAACGAGAAGAGTATAGTGGATCAGAAACAACAGTTTTTTTATTATCACACTTACTACGCAAGGCTTCTGCATCTTCATTACAAGTGAATACTTTCTCTCAATATATCATTCGTTTCGTCTGTACTCACCCGAATATGTAAACTTTATTTTTTTTATAGAAATCATTACTTTATTGTAGGTTTTCGCGACTTGCCTGGGTAAGGTAGTTTCACTTATAATAGCATACCTCAGAAAAAGCTTTTTATGTTGGGAGATATAAATGTTTCACAATATTGGGTGAGAGTCTAAATAGGCTTGAATGCAGTTTCCTATCTTATTCTAGTAAGAAGTTGTCACCTGGGCTATTGTACTTGTAAAATCACAAATACTTGCGCCTGTCTAATAATCACAATGATTAGTAGCGCCACTAGTACGATTCAATAACACCTTACGTACTTCCGAAATTGAGTCAAATAATACTTATATAATAAATGCCACTAACAAAATCAAAGCTGTTTGGTTGATAATAAGACTGAAACGTAGTAATTACGGTGAAGAAAAGCCTGAACATGATAATGGGATAGACGGATTGTGTAACAACTTCAACACCCACTTTACAGCGGCACCATCCTCATTCGTTGCTTTCTTGCATTCATCATATGTTGATACTAATAGTCCTAATGAGTTGATGAATAGAGGTCCTCACTCTTTCTATCTAGGTCCTATTTGTGAGGCTCATATAGTCAGCGCTGCTTGTAGGCTTACGTAGTAAAAGCGTTTTATTATGGAAATGTCTATTTACATATGAAATACAGCAGAGATGCGACAAACCGTGCGAAAAGGCCGCTCGGTATTTCCACACAAAGCACAATACCTCCAGTATGTATATATCATAAAAGGTAAATAATTTATTTGTACCAGAGTGGTCTCTACAGGACTCTCTATAGCTCAAACCAAGTAATACTCTTACTCCCCTCTTTTGCAAAAGAAAAACGCCGTGTGACGCTAGGCTCAGTCCCCACCAAAGTATATCCACAGATCAGGTCGGTTTCAAAAAGGCCACCCTATTCACGGGCTGTTGCCAGCGCTCATTAAAGAAATAACCAATCTTCGACAATTTCAGTTCGTTGAAAGATACAGGTACATTCGGATATGACAACTATCAGAGCGACGTTCTTCCAATACGTCATCGGCTTACATAGCGGAGTCCCTTTTTTATCCTATCTCCTATTCTATGGGCGTAAGTATATTCCCAGCCAACGATAAACTCGGAAAAACTGAAACGCAACTCATCTCCATTCCATATTTCTCAATTATTAATGTTCGACTTTGAGGTAACTTGACCCACAAAACATTGTCCACTTATCGGGTATGAGGGTTCATCTGTTGGTAGGAAGCCCTATCCCTGTTCTTAGCCGAATATTAAAGGGACGTAAAAATATTAAAATTAATATAGAAAATTAATAGAAGTCCAGCCAACGACAATCGTGGGGAAGACTTGTATTAACTACTTTTATCTGTCATTCTCTTTCTCATTAAATTAATGTCAGAAATTTCTGCAGCAAGTTCCGGTGTTCCGGAGTTATCTCTGTCAATTAAAAGTCTTTCGGTCCGTTTCATCAAAATTCTCAGTGTAATTTAACGTTGTACTGTGCATGTGGTCAAGAGTGTCATCAAAGAACACAGAATCTCAGCATCGATTGCGTCCCTGCATCAAGCTACAGCAAAAATCGTTCGTTTTGGTATCTATTTCATTAATAGTATATTTTAAATAGTAAAAAAAAATGATCATAGGTGACAATGGAATAAAACAATTGCCAACGTAATCTAACAATGGTCAAAAACAACGCCAATTTTATGTCTAGCTCTCGTCCAGGCACATTGAACTTAACATTTCCTCCAAGTTTAATAGTGCTGATTAAATATTTCAATTTTAAAAATTCACAGACGTGTTCGATAGTATAATATTGAAGGAGTGGTGTTCGAAGAAGGACATAAACCTGGTGTTTATGTAGTGAAAAGGAACAAGATTTAACGTTAGTAGTTAATTTCATCTCTACGTCTTAACACGTCTCATCTAACAATTTTTCATCTGCCGAAAGAGTGTCCAGGGACATTCCCGGATTCACGACCCTCAATTTCTGTAAATTTAAGACCTTCATAAAATACCGTAAAAGCAGTACAATATACTGACGGCCGGATTGGTCCTATGGTCGCAACTACCTTGAACATAGGCAAAATTATTACTTTTTTGCAGCGACTAGATAGACTCGTATTTATTCGACTCATGAGAGGGGCGTTCATGCTGCGTACTGGTTTCCCCGATAATCGACAAAACACGAGTCTGTTTAGTCGCTGTATACATTCCCCTACCTTGCTCATATCTACCCTTTATTCAAACATGTCTTAGGCCATGGGCGACATGGTTCACCTGCCAGTTTGTTGGTTGCAGTTGATGTTCTAATTTTGACGTATTACCTTTTTGGTAGGTAACACCTTAAAATAAAAATGTATTTGAGTAGTAAACGAATATCCTCCCTGCCGCTCCGAATATATTCAATCAAAGTAGATACGCCCATAGGACTGACTCTCAATCTGTATATACCCAAAAGTAATTTCCCTCGCACCTCATTTGTTCTTAATTCTCTGTGTAATTCCCTATCTTCGCGATACAGTTAGCATTATGAACACTCTTATGTATAATATCAACATGTTATCATATTATAGCAACGTTAAAGCATCCACATAGGTGTTATACGTATAACCATAATGTAGACCCAAGCTAAATTGCTTAAACCGTGCTCCAATTTCGGAAATACGGTTTGTTAAATATTCAGTTCCATCTACCATAGATCATAAAAGCAACGTTGCGGCCAATACAGCAACCGTTATAACATAAAGTCAGCCAAAATGGAGCATTTATGAAGGTACAACTTTATATTTCGTGTTTTGCGAAACGCCCGCTTAGAAACGGGCTTTACCTAAACAATAAAGCACACTTGGTAATTTTCAAGGTGCCTTTATATATTTGCTATCTATTCCCTAATGACCACTTTATCCTTTCATTTGTTGGAACGCGAAAGAACCCAAGAAATATTTTGTTTGCTCCCGAAACAACATCGAGATGGTATTCGAGATTTACGGTCTTCCGCTGCCGAGAAAACGTGATGACAATCAAAGATTGATGACACATTGTATTTATTGTGTCAAGACGTTGGGTAAAGATTACGAGGTCAAATATTTCAAGCAATATTTTCCTTTGGCCGCCGAGGAAACATAAAGAAGATAAATGGACGGTGAGATGTTCGAAATTTCATATTATTTCGAACCGTCGTATTTAGTTGAAGTGAGGATAAAAGTAATCATCCGGGAATCACATTAATGTACCCTTAGAACAAAAAAAAGATATTGCAAGGGTTTCAATGTGAATTTTCGATTTGGAATTACAGTTGTACGGATATGTGTTAAGTGCATTAAAGGGCTTCATTCGACGTGGCTTATTCCATTGGAAATCTATGCAATTCATCATCCTGTCGTTAAGTCTATGGTCTTAATGTAAGTCTGTATTGAAAGCCATTACAACGATAGAGGAGAAATCGATGATGTTAACCTAGAAAATTAAATTTTCTTGAACAAAGTGAGGCTATTGAGATAGACCATTTATCACAATTAGCAAAAAAGTTCTTCTTTGCTTATATAACCACTGCAGCATTATTTTAGGACAATCAAATATATTTGTTTTACGATATCAAACATTAAAAGCGGGTTAATATTTTTTTAGAGAGAATATCGGGTACCCTTGCACTAGGCACTTACACTTTATAGCTAGAGGAAACGGATATATTCGGTGTTCCAGTATATAGCAACGCAGCGAATTTGTATTTCTTTTTATTTTTATATATTTTGATTAACAAAATCATTGAAGATTTGCTTGATTCAAGAAATTCTTTCTGAATTTCTTGTATTCGGCCATACCTCTGCTACCGCTTTCCCAGAATAAATGATTGTACCTTCTACGATGTGAGGTAGGTTCCGACAGATCGGTACTGACCGTCACCCATCAAAGATTGTCTCTATCATGGGGAGCATAGGGGAAGGAGGGCCCAGCCGGTCTCCTTCCAGTGAGTGTCGGAATGGTAATCCGGGTCAGCAGGTTTCCCTAATGCTGGGGTAGCACCAATTATTTCTGTATCTTCTACGAATCCGACCAGTGCTTTGACTAATGTCTAGGGACTTTCGCTCTGAAACGTACAATCCGCATCGACAAATACAAGGAGGTGACAATAAATCTCGATTGAAATGTAGCTGTTGTACCGTACAATTGTTTGCTTAGGTATGTACAGGATCCGACAATTAGTGCTCGTGATTTATATTTAAATATTAGAAATGAAAAGTACATTTTATTAATTTAGATATTATTTAAAGAATAATTGTTCGAATGAAGTTTTTCATTACTCCATGTGATAAATCAGGTCCAATAGCGCCAATATTTCAACTTTAATTGCATTTTTAAGCTCTTGCGTGGATAACTCTTCTTAGAAAACCCCATAGATAAAAATCTGTAGTACTGATGTCAGGGGGCCTGGACAACCAAGGAATATCACTCGAACCTTCAAATTAATTGTCTTGGAAACATAGCTTTCACTGCATTCGTTGTTTGGCGTGCCGCGTAAGCTATTGCTCCATGTTATTGAAATATATAAGCCAAGTCTAGGAAACTCCATGATTAGAAAATCTTACGTATCGAACTGAATTAATTGTGACTGTTTTAGTATCACTCTCAAAGAAGTGAGGTCCAGTTATTCCCGGTGCAGACGTTACACACGAAACGATCACTTTACTGCTATGCAATGGCTTCTCGTGCAATTGCGTAGGATATTTTGGCATCCCAGTTACTGAAGTTCTGCTTATTAATGTTGCAGTCTAAATAAAAATGGGCCTCGTTACTCATTGTCAACCGGCTCAGAATGTTGGCGTTAACATTGAACAATTCTAGAAACCGTTAGCAAAACTAAATCCGAGCACCTCTGCTTTCTTTTTTCAGTTTTTGAGTAAAATAGTGCTGTCTGTAAACAAAAGTATAAATATTTCCTTGAAATTTGTCCAAATTCAATTTCGATTAAGCAGGTGATGCACTGTGCCACTTGTCCTTCGCAAATAGACCAAGAAATAACCAAAATATTTCACCTGGTTACCTTGGTAATTTTCATGAATTATACTTATTTCTCTAAAGTAGTAATAAATAATATTAAATAAAAATATTAAAAAAAAAACTAAATAAATTGTATCCTATTTCTTTGCTGGTAAAACCACGTCAAACCACGTGATCTAGGGAATAATTATCTATTATCCTTGTTACACATTAAATCAGACAGATCTAGACTGCGGGATGGCCATGGATTAGGACCATTCTTATACACTTTGTCCCAAACTTGGAAGTTATTTAGGCTCGTACAGTTATAGAATTATGAGCTGAACAGCTATCATACTGGAAATATGCAAAGTTTGCACAAATCAATGGCAGCTCCTCAATTTTATCATTAAACAAATTTTGAAACATTTCCAAATAAGTGCCTCGGTTCAAAATTTCGATCAAAAAGATAAGATCCGATTATACCGTAGCATGTAACACACTATACATTGACCTTTTAAAATACAAACTGCAGTACCTATAATGCGGAGAAGCCACAGCGCCATTTGTGGAAAACGTAGATTCGTCTGAAAATACTATCAATTCATAGAACTTTCTATTCGCAGAGACTTAATTTCTAATTTACAAACAAAAATCAAGACCTTTATCCTGATATGATATATTTCCAGAGATTATCTAAACTGCGGTTTGAAACCCATAATCTTGTTATCAATAAAGATTCTTTGCAGACGTGATTTATTCATTTCCGTCCTCCTGGGGGTGTTCGTGGATTTTCCTTTACCAATTCCAATGCTAAAAGTTAGTAACTGAACTTGTCGTTAACAATTTATGTAGTTTGCGTGCACCAACTCAAGAAACCGTCCTTGAAACTTGCTATTTATTACGTGGTAGCTGTCTTTATCTGTACCTTAGCATTGAATCAAGTACATTCTTTGTTGTAATGTTAACATTGCTGCCCAGCTAATATTATTTTTGTTACAAAAAAGGTAGGCAGTAACGTGACACAAAAGTCGTCTGGCTCCGGCCAGATTTGAATCCGCGTCGTTTTGGATCGAAAGTCAAGCATGATAACTATTCAACAACTGAGACGGTCACCTACATTAGTTAGATCGAATCTATGGTTTGTAACCGATTAAAGTTAGGTTGACTTACCACTGACGCTTTTGACCACCACTGGCGAAATTTCAAAACTGTGCAAGTTTCATTTGCTTTTTCATATTTCACTTTCATTTGCTCACTGGTTTAACGATTTTTATCTATCCACTCGCTTGATGCAGCCTAACTTTTTTGTGAAAATATACAGAAATGAAACAATTCAAACATATAATTGGTATAACTAGTGTGTACTATATTTCTTTGTTGTTTTGCAAATTATTGGACGTCAACTAATGAAGACATAGATATGAATGTATTAACAATAAGTAGTGTTAAAATCAAATGCTTCGATTATAACATTTAATCAATGTCGAAAATTTCACAAACAAGATCACTTGCTAATCCAGATTAACAATAAGTTGAACAATCGAAGAAATGCTTGTAGTTGATGTAACTCCCGCGAAACACAACTTGAGTGCAGTTTTTCAGAAATATACCCATTACCAAAGTAAAGACGAAGCAATCTCTCATGAAACCTTGTTTATAAGAAGGAAACGATTTCTTGGAAGCAGACAACGATCATATTTCCTCGGCAAAAACTTGGAAACGACTAAAGAGCGGTACTAAAATTTCTGTTCCTACTTTCGACCGCTAAGAGTCGCAGCGACCGGGCGGTGAAACATCTCGAAACTTACTAAATGGTTCAGAACGGGGACATCTGTTGTTGCGGCGAGGTGAATAAAAACTTGTGCGATATAAATCGCGAAACTTATCATCTGAAAGCAGATCGTAAAAAACTTTTCCTCTGTCTCACTTTAAATTCCGGAAATTTCCAGCATTTATGCCAAAGCATGTGGAGAATGGGCGGAGTGAACGACCTATTTTATGACATACGGAGAAACGAGGTTAATCGTTAAATTTCTCGATATTTATGAAAAAGTTTTCCGACACTTAACGTTATGACCTATCTTTTGAGTTCGTTTCTCCCGCTTATCTGTTTATTCTATTGATTTTTCTTATACTAGGTAAGAAAAAATTATGGAAATGGTGTAATGTTTTAAACTAAAAATTGCCTTTCATGTGTTCAGATATGAAGTATAAAAATGGAAGTTAAGTAATTTTAAACTGGAAAATAAGTGAAGCCGCTGGTACTTTGCTATATTACTTTACCCCAAGGCATAACACCTTCGGTTTGGATGAAGTAAGTACTTTGTGAATATTACTCTTCATGTTCCATAAACACTATCTTTAATGAAATCATGTTGACCACGAAATTTGATTTCTGATGCAACTCTCCCCCTGCATTGCTTACAGTTGGTATAGACCCATTTTAGCTTGAAGAACTGTGATATTATTCCATGAAGAAAGAAGCTGCCGTAGAAAATCGTTGTTCATTTCTACACAGTAAAATAAATTGATTTCTATAAAGAACGCAGTAGGGGTACTTCTACAACCCTTTGTATCTATTTTTTTCTTTCTGTCTTGAATGTATAAATCGAACACGTCTGGCACTATTGAAAAGTAACCAAAGCACACATGTACGTATTCATAGATGTTTCGATAAAATGCGGCACAGTTTAACAAGTTCCAAACATTTAAAAAAAACAAAAATTTACCAATGTTTAAACGGAAAAGAAAAGAGGTATTCAATTATTTTTTTGTTTTGAAAGATAAGGGACACTCTAATGTTTATCTATTAAGTGTTCTCTTCTTGAAATGTAAACTAAATCTCATTATACCAGATTTGGTTGACAACCGATATGCGTCTTGAATCTTCCAGAATCTTCTACAAAATCATGCTTCCGCATGTCGTGAGTCGGTATAATGACTTGGCTTACATTTCATTCCAATTTGAAATTGCGTAGCTTGTGAGGTTAATAAAGACGAAAAGCAAGAGATCTTCAATTAATCAGCGCTCTCTCTTCAGGGTTTAACATTCAGCGTTTTCCAAGTTCAACATTCCAGTATCTCTTTTCTTTTTTTTTCCACTACGCAGTAAAAACATTTCGTGTTAATTATTCAGTGTCGTCGGAAAGATCTTAATCGCAAAACTTAATCAACGACTGAGACCTAGAGTAAATCCGCAATTTTAATAATTCAGGACCTCTATGCCTCGCTTACACAATAAAGCGCCGCGGATTTTCATCGTTTCTGGTTCGCGTAATTTGAAAAGACGAGACGAAAAAAGCGCACCTCATGCGCAGGGAGGGAACTAGTATCATAAATTACCGTCGCCCGTCAGTTCTCCGCGACGAATTTTAACTTCAACAAAGGGTTTTTCATTGGAAGAGAAAGTCGGTACGCATTTATGTGCTTTTTTTTGAATAGTTATCGTTAAAATTGACACAAATATCTTTCAGTTTTTTCTTGCACCAAAAAGAGTCTCATTACAAGATATTATTGAATTTTTAAAAACTAAGGGTTCTAGAATTATAGGGTTTTCTTTAACAGGCGGTGCACGTCATCAATAATGTGCACTGATGATGTTTATGCTATGCTGCACAATTGATTACAAATATCAATTTTTAGACAGTTGTTTTAATAGTACAGCAACAGTAAGGTTTTGTAAACCATTTTGTGATATTGTGTAGCAAAAAGGGAGCTTAAGACAATTCCTTCAAAAGTTTCTTAAGTTTACAAAATTACTTTAAGTATCGCTATAATTACTACTATACTTAATCGACTATTACCTCCTGCAATTAGGATACAAATATTTAATATTTTGATGCTGTTTATTTACGTAAGTATTCATTATAAAACATCAAATAATTACGAAAGGAAAAACATATTTGTAGATATTGTCTCCTTCCGTGTAACTTTAGTGGTGTACAGAATTTTGCAAGTCAGGTTATACGTTGCTTAAAATCATGAACGTTATTCAATAGGTCTGATGATTCAAACTGTTCTTCGCTTTCACTCTTCTATACTCATATAAAATAAATTCTAGAGATTCTTCCCGACCGATTTTCTCTTCCTTATCCCATTATATCTGTACTTCAATATTTTCTATATAAACCAGCTGTACATTTCAATAAACTATAACCTAACCTTCAAGTTCTTTTTCATATTAAATTTCTTGTCCCTAGGGGGCCTCCCCCCATTCCTAGGATTTGCACCTAAATGAATAACCATCTCTATCCTTTATCATCTTTTTCCAGTTATCCGTCGTTATTGTTTCAAGGCCATCTAGCCAAACTGATTTTGCATTCTCCATTGTGCAACCCCTCTCGCCAACATGTCGAATATAATAACCTTTTGATGTTTCATACACACACAAAATGACGGCAAGAACAATCTCATAAACAACATTGTACGTAATATTTCACCACTTACAAGAACACCTAGAGCTCCCAGGAATTTCAGAGTAATACACTAATCTGTAATCATACGGAATCCATATTCATTAAATAACATACAATTAATATATTTAAATAAACTTACTGTTTCTATACATGTCAAAATAATTCGATGAAATTGTCAATATTTACAAAAGGATTCTTCCTATTCTGTTTTCCTTGGGCTCGCCAAGTTATTTCCCTTTACCGAAGATCAGAAAAAATCTTACCGACAACAGCATTAACTTATACTCAATGCTGTAGATTATTAATTACGGTATCCATAAATAAGATAAATGTTATTCCTCACACAGTATTTAAAAGCAACAATATGCAATCAATTTCCTATTTGCGTCGCGCGCAAAGCACTTTCGCTATGAGTCATGTAAACTTATGAAAATAGCTGTTTTAGCATGATTCAAAAATTTCCAAAAGCTAATAAAACGCGCATCCAGCAAACAAACCTGCTCCTATTCCTCGATAGCTACATCGATAGCAGTTGAACATATTAGCTCGTCTTCTGGATGTTACGTTTCATGTCACTATCCGACATGGCTCAACATTTTCTAGATTAGTAGCGCTGCAAAACACGGCTGTCCGCTCCTTTAAAACTGTCGATGTACCGTTACGTGTCATTTGATATAGCAGACGTTTATAACTGTTCCAAAACAGTTGCATCCGCTGAATGCGACCAATTTGTCAACCTAGCGCAAGTACTTTCTACTGGAACCAACACAATTAAAAATTTATTGTTGACATTTCTACGCTTGTAATTTTGTGTTCGTAGTTGTTTTTGTTGCGTTACATTATTTGTTCTGAAAGTACTGTCACTGATGTGCACCACTTCTTAAGAAAAAAGTCCCATATTAGAGTTTCTTTCTTAAGTCAAAAATAACAGAAATCATTATTCCTCGGAAGTATTCATTAGGCAGATGTAATAAGATAATACACACGAATAGAAGTTATCAGTAACCCGACTATATCGATGGCTTCCCTGAGCAGTGCAGTTGCGTTTATAGTAGTGCAAATTTGGTACCGTTGATATAACCAACCTAGAAGTAAACAAAATGCTGCAGTCTTAATGAGTATTAACTCATTCTTTATTTGTTGCCAATATTAATTATAATTTTAGCAACGAATAAATATGTGACATTAACCTATTAGGAGACACATTGAAATTTCAAAATAACTCTCCTTATCTCATCAACAAAACTTCTAACTTTGTCTGTACCTGCAAACAATACTCTTATTCCTTTACGCCGAAATTTACCGAAGCTATCGTACTTACATTATACGTTCGTATTTGTATTAAAAGGAATGGTGCAACGTTATTTGGAGTCAATTCATCCGTGAAAAATTCCCATATTAGGACGAAAGATAAATAAAATCAGATCGCTCTCAAGCCTCTAGGATTTATACGGATCATTTCGATAAAATGTTTCGTATTGAAAGCAAAACAGCATATAAATTGCCGAAAAGATACAATGGCAACCCGCTCTCTTCCTCTTATGACGCTAGATATACCTCCGAGCCTTAGTCAGTCGTATTTTTATGAATGCCGTGAAGGAGGTAAAGGATAAAAATTGCCTGCTTCCACTTGAAAAGCATCGATGATGCCGCAGCGGAAATAGGAAGACGAGAAAAAGTGAAAGTATCAGGTTTGATCGTAAATAATGTTGGCTTCTAGCGAAATCTTACTATACTTTTTCAAAGGAAGGTAGTTGACTGGCTGCGAAACCAATAAGTATTTGAGAATGTTTGTTTCAGTTACATTAATAAAAATGAGCAATAAACATTAATGTACGACCGGGAAATTATGTTCCTTACTAGATTCTTCTATCCGAAAACCCATTGCATAGCTTGGCAGAGATTATTTAAATACCCATCTCATCCAATTTATACAAAAGATAGTTGTGCGAACAAATCAACGAGCAACCCTGAAATGAATTTTGGATTGTCCAACGCCCTGTAGAAATGTGTTGAGAAAGTGAAAAGAGCGCTATCTCTACTTTTACCTGAGATAAAATCATGCTTTGTGTCTTGTAATATATTTTAATGTATTAAACACTACATTAGCCGTTTGTTCATCAATCGTTCAAATATTTGAGAAAATACAAGTAAAATGCTGATTGACATGTTGTTATCAAGAGAGTTAATATCACCTTTCATATATAAAAGGTGTATTGGTGATGCTTTCAATTTAAAGGGAAAGATGGCGTGTTCAAACGACATAATCTAATGGCAACGCGGCATGTGAATGGTGCATGGAAGCATTGGACATAATTTAAGTTTACAGACGACATATCAATGCTAAAAGTTTTTCCTCATACACACTACAATTTGAAATCATGAGTAGTTGGCTTCCTAGTGATCACATTTCATCAATAATTATTGTCATTAATATTGATCGCGTAAAGGTAGTATTATGTTGTGGAAATTGTCATCACCAAAGATTCATAAAAACCTTCAATCGAAACGCTTATTTATCCTTTCTTCATATATATCTTGACTATTTTTGACGATTTGATAACAGTTGTGAAATAACTAAAGTCATACAAATTTGATAATAATTTTATATGATTTGTTATCCAAATTTGCAGGAACTACATCGTTTGTGATGTCCAAATCGATCCAAGTTTCCTTAACTGATTGTTAGTTCTATTTATTTGCGCAAAACAATATTTCTTTCGGATCCAATTTCAGGGGAAACTACGTAACGATACCAAGAAGTATCAACTCCTTACCATATATGAGCCAGTGATGGGAGCCGTATAGAATACAGGTGGCATCTGTATTCTAGGCATATCTATTGGCATTAAGTGGAGTCAGGAATTATTTGAGTAGATTAGAAGCATAAACTGGTGTGGTAAGGAGAAAAAAGGGGCTCGGAGCAACACCGATGACGCCAAGCAGGCAAAAGCATGTCCATTGGTTAGTATTTTTGTCTTCTCACCTTGTTTTTGCCGGGACTGATTGGATATCATACATTGAACGTTGTTCTAGAAGGAGCATATCTGCATAAACGGATCGTAATTGCTTTACATTTTCTAAAAATATTGTAACTCCACAATACTAGATGAAAGATTGCCACCAAACAATTATTTAATTCCGTTTCTTCGTCAAAAACCAGGGTGTTAACAAAACTTGTAATAACGGTATTTTGTTTGTTTCTGCTTGCTTGTGAAGTTTGTTTGAAATCCTTTGATGTCGTTGGTGCCGTGGGAACTAGGGAAGTATCTGGAAGAAATAGCAACTCCCTCATTAGTGAAACTAGTACTCGGAGATCAAATACTATTGAGCACGCTAGTAGTAGAAGTGCCTCTAGAAACTTCATTATATAACTTAATATGTCCATCATCAGCAACTAAGAATTTTAACATCTCACAGTTTTTATTGTCTGCGCTATTATTGGTTCCATGATCAAATACGTCAGTTAAAGTTAAAGTTCTGAACCGTTCTAAACGATTCACCAGTGCAAATCATGATATAGTTGAATATGACATTGAAGTCTGCACTACTTACAAGAACGACTGGTTTGAACGACTTTGAATCAGTTTAACCATGTGCTGCAATGTCTAAATAAAAGTTTGCCCTTACAGGTAATAACATTTCTCGCAGCTGAATAATTTAACGTTACATTACGATAGATTTCTGTATATAAATTCCACGCATTATCTACATCGTCTATGTCATTTTATGTGTAGCTATTTTCTACCTACGTATACACGTTAAAATCTACGCCTAACCCCATCATGATACGAGTGTTCCGTCGTACTCTATTGACATTTGTATAGGACAAATTTGCTAAATTCACAATGCATTAATATTCGATGACATAAACTGTCAATTTCGGCGCTTAAGTTAAATCGGAATGTGAACGAAATAAATTAACGATGTTCGCGTACGTCTTCATCCTATCGATGCTCGTTATGAGATCGAACGCTGAGTCTACGGATAATCCGTACTGCAAATTGATCTGCGGGAACATCACGCACGCCTGCTGCAAATTCGAAAACTCCAATCCGGGTCCGAAGTGTAAATCACCCTATAATTACCATCCGATGTCCGGCGACGACAGAGCGCGAGTATTAATGATGCACAACGCGATAAGAAACAACATCGCTTCAGGTACGGACCCTTTTTTACCGTATCCATCGTCCAACATGCAAGTTCTAACGTACGACCTGGAATTGGAGTTCTTGGCCAGTTGCTGGTCTACGCAGTGCAGGAAGAGACGGTACGGTTGTTTGGATTCGAGAAAGGGGGAGACCTCACATCATATCTGGCAGGAAAAGGAGCGTAAAAGCGGTAAGACTACAGGGAAGAAAGTTCTGACGAACTCACTGTACGTCTTCTATAAACAATTGGAGACGATGCATCGAGAATCCATAGGGTATTTCAGATCGGAAAATTTATCGTCGCAAGTTGCGTTGTTATCTCAGGTATTATGGGCGAATACCCAGTACATCGGATGTTCTAGGGTTAGTTTCGGGACCGAACAAAGGCGGTTGAAGATGATTAACGTTGTCTGCGTGTATTATCCCAGAGGCACTGTGGATTTTCAGTCAATGTATAAGATTGGAAAACCTTGTTCGGAGTGCCCGGAAGGGACACATTGCCATGAGAATTATACTTCTTTATGTACGCCCTACACGAAACGTAGTCTCGATACGTTCAAACCGCCATACGAGATGACCGCCTTCACATATACGCTGAAACCCAACGAAGTGTACATCGTATTATTAAATATGTTTCTCCTATTATATATGTAAAATATTATCGATCAATTGTAATTATGTAAATCGTGGTACTACAATGTAAATGGCATGACAAGTTTTATTATTTTTCGTATTTGACAAGAAAATTAAAATCTTCACTGCTAAAAGAAACAAGCCCACGTTATTCCGCATATAGGTTTCTTACAGTAGTGCAATGCACGAATATAATGCGAAATATTTATCATCGTCTGTTTGCTGTATTCACCAATTACTTCTTGATTTCATCCATCCCTTGGCGCATATCAATAATGTACATGAAAACACTTATATATATAAGCGTAAAATCCCTGCTTATTGAAAACACTGCATCTAAATAAATATTAAGGAAAAAGAAATAAAAATAATAGCAACGGAACGGGGTACTAAATTGAAGTTTATCTACAATCTTTTTTAGTGATTTCGTCACTCTAAACTCGACAAAGCGGATCACCTTTATTACGTAGATCCCTCGCAAACGGAATCTAAACTTTATATACGCTCTTTTACATGCCGAATCAAAGTAGATACTTTAAGTAATAGCTTGTTTTAATTATGTCGATATGCGTCGCCCGAAATCGTCCTACGAGTATAGCATGGGTTTTATATTACCCTTCTCGCAAATCCCACGGTAGCGAAGGCGGGAATTTGAAATTTATTACCGTTGTTATAGCACTACGTGAGCGGAAGTGCCCTTAAACGGTTTGCTCGCGTGCGTATCCCCGTATTTACCTTGCCATCATCTCGAGATAAATATCGCTCGCAAATATAATATTTTGACTTGTGCGTCTCTCGCGGACCAACAAACGGATTTCGATCTGGAATGTTGGAGGTACGGGCGATTCGGGCCCTCAACGAAAATGACAAAACGCGTGTGTGTGCAAATAAAATATGTCCGAGAGTTGGTGCTTGTATACATGTGCACGTCGGTGTGCGGCGAGCGGTCAGGAAATGGGCTACCTTCTGAAATCTCCGGGGAAATTTTAAATCTTATCTCTGGGGCGCAGGGATCGTATCGTTTTGTTGGAATAAATAAAAACGAATAACCGTCTGACTGCATTTCTATACTGGCGTTCGTGTTCTTTTCATGCGATCCTTTCTGTTTCGAAATTCAAATTTGTCTACATAGAAAAAAAATTAGAATTACATCTACAATTGTAGCAAATACCACTACACGTATTTATTCGTAAAACGATATTGTAGGAAGCAAAGATCAGGCATGCTCCAACAAAACTTGAAATCTGGTATGTGAGTTTCGACGATCGTCAATTGTACTATCTTCTTGGTTTCCGGGCTAGATCCGCGTCGTTGTGGTTACTTTTACTGACGTTTCGTCCATTCTCCTGTGGAACATTTTCAATGCTTCTATTCCTGCTACTGCCGATATTACTGCTGCTTATATAGGGCTCTTTTGAAGAGTGGCGATTGATATAATGAGTTAGAATTTCCACGTTTTTCTGCAAGCGAGACAAAGTGCAGGTAGAACTAAACTGGATTTGGTGCAACAACCGCGTACAACGCAACAAACAATGATACGACACCAGGGGGTTTCAGATGTTGTTTTGTCTGTTGCTTTTAAGGAGAATCTTGCTGATGTGGTCGATGGTGCCTTGAATGTAGGGTAGATACACTTGCTTGCGGAAATGGAGGTTTGATGAGAGGTGTTGCTGTGGAGAAGAATTAATTTTAATTCGCATATCTGCCCTAGAATACTTATTAAGGATAAAAGTTTCGATGACATGAATCATATGAATCAATTCTTCAGGAAGCGAATTGGGTTCAGGTGTGGCAATCGCCCTTTGAAAGATAGAATTGATAACACCGCGTGTTTGGGCGATGGTACAAGTTAACGTCTAGGAAACGAAGGGAACTGTCCGATTAGACCTCCGTATGAAACCGTGTTGGGAATTTAGAAAACATAGGAAATTGTTTTAAAGATTTGCGTGCATTAAGCTAAATGACAAATGTATCATCAACGTACACTTTGGCCCTAGGTTGTAGGATAACGGAGTTTTTTGTTTGCAACGAGAGGAGATCCCATAGCTGCACCCTAAACTTGCTCATAGGAATTGCCATGAAATTGAAAATTACAGAAGAAAGGTATGCTTCGACACACACACAGGCACATCACCCGGCTGGCTACTGGAGATAAGTTCGTATACTAGTGGATACTCTATGCTGTAGCGGATCTTCAGTGAGTAACGATTCGACATCAAAACTAACGAGTAAATCACTGGGATCTCTTGTCCCATGGCAGATATTTTCGAATAACTTCTTTCCGCCTAAATTTAAATTTCGAATCACAGCGAACGATGTCTTCTTCCAGGAATAGATAAAATTGAATAACCGCGTAATTTTCGTATAGCCTCTGATACCATTTGAAATCGAAGATTTGATTGTTTTCGTTTGCTCTTGCCGAACGGTAATTAACTTTTGCTAAAAATATACTTGCCATCACGTAATACTAACTTAATTAATTCCGAGGAAACAGATCGTGAGTATACATGAATGCTGCATTCCATCGTGTTTCTCCCTTCTTCGAGACACCCCTTCGAGTCGACAGTTAATTAAGTTTTCAATTAAAAATGGATTACCTTCGCTCGGCGTATGACGAAAACCGGTTGAGCAAATTAGAATTTTCACGTCGTTGATGTTTCCTTTTTTTGCATTTATTTACTGTAGAATTTTAATATACTTTTTTATAGTCAGAGTAAGACCAACTGATAGACGGGTTATTGTAAAAACATACTGCAAAACATAATAGAATCGTATATGCTAAGGTTATCTGTACCATAAATCCTTTTTCGCTTGAACCTATCAAAATCAATGTGTCCTGAAAACTCGCAACTATTACTTTTATTGAGCTGCTATCGCGCTAAACCGAAACTAATTACCGGAACAAAGGAAAACGAAAGCTCCCTCTGCAGGTATACACATTGAACCGTCAAGGCTGTACTAGCTTGCGCCTATAACCCCTGAAACATGGAGAGCTTTGCATAATAGTATTAAAGTTTTGAAGGTTACATAGGCATACATATGTTCTATATATACGTACATATATATATTGTAATGTTATTAAAAACGACGAGGTTAGCTGTCATCAGCGCCGTAGTCACTTCTTCTTTACTAAGTTCACATTGTACACCTCGGGTATGAGGGTTCATCTGTTGGTAGGAAGCCCGATCCCTAGGGAAAGAATCCTGTTTTGAGCCGAATATGTTAGTGGCGCAAAAATAATAAAGTTAATATTAAAATTAATAAAAGTCCAGCCAACGACAAGCGTGGCGAAGACCTATATTAACTACTTATACATATCATTCACTTATTCGAAAATTAACATTAGAAATTTCTACAGCAAGTTCTAGGGCATACGTTAGTGGTCCAAATTATGGTTATAAATGTCAATTAAATGTCTTTCGGTTCGTATCATCTAAATTCTCAGTACAATTTAACGTTGTAGTGTTGCATGTGTTCAAATATGTCTTCTTAGAACACAAAATCCCGGCAGCAGTTGCGTCCTTGTGTCACACTACAGCAAAATCGTTCGTTTCGGAATCCAATTCAATAATCGTATATTTTAAGTTGTTAAGAATTATCATAGGTATCTATGAAAACAAAACCGTTGGCAAAGAAACTAACAATAATTAATTATTATTTGTAACTTTATGTCGATATATCATTCAGAGATAATATATTGAGAAGTTGCTCCAATTTTCCTAGTTTCGATCCACTATTTAAAAGTTATTCAAAAGTGCATTTGAAGAATATTGTGTTTATGTAGAAGAAGGCTACAACATTTAAGGTTAGTGGTCATTTCATTTCTCGTTTTCCGTTTTGAAACTATCCTCAAACAAAACTTTCATTTGCCGAAAGAGTGTCTAGGGACATTCCCGGATTCACGACCCCCAATTTTAGTATATTTCTGACATTTGTAAAAATTTCGAAAATTTCTTTAATTAATCTATCAAAAACATTACGATATATTATAGTAGCAATAGTATTATAATAATAATTATGGGTTTGAACATCTTCGCTTCAGCATAAGCACCTAAGGAAGCACCATACATTAGTTTATACCACAGGAAGATTTTGTGTATACACACGGGAAGTAGGCCAGACATGGAGCTTCTCATATTCATCTAAAATTATAAATTTATAGGTTTACATGCAAGAAGGAGTTGCGATAATATATGATATATTACTATATTATTTTATTTTCTTCTCAATTCTATTTTGCTATTTATTAATTTGTTGTTCTTTAATTTATCGGGTCAGGGGATGTGGCTCGGTTCCACAAGAACGCAACTACCTCAATGAAATTAAATGTCAGGAAAGAGAACAGGCAAATATTTTAATTTGAGCAACCACAACGTAACTTACCAACAAAATAAACGATTACGATTTGAACTTATTTAGTATTTAGCAATTGCACTGGAACTGAATGTTTAAAAATAGGAAGCTATCAGCGTACAAGTGATTATACGGTGATTTTGAGTCAATAAATATTCTGTGAATAGATTAAAAGAAGGACGCCTCGGATGAGCAATCACGTGTCACATGAAAATTACAAAATATTGCATTATTTTTAATATTTTTCTGAAATGTCAAAACGGAAAAGAAACTTGCTTTCTAGTTTCTTCCCAATTTGCCAATTTCTGACACCAGTGCTTAATATTTTATTTTGTTTTATTTCATAAATTCGGCACTTTTTATGTCTAATTTGCAAATCTAAACATTACATTTTAAGGTGTACGCATTTAAGGTAATAATACATCTAGTTTCTTATAATGTACGTAAACATTTGAACGCACTAATTAAAAATGTTCTTAGTAGTCATTTAATATATTTGTTTGATGGAGCTACGGCTAGCGCATGTATCGGTATCGAGCGTTAGACAAGGAGTTTCCGCTAGTTTCCGTCGAGGGAGAAAGCGTAATACCACGATCGTCATCAATTCAAGATTTCACAGTGTTGGTTAATCCACTAATCAAATACATTTAACAAAATGAATGATTTAATTTGGTTTTAGAAACTAATGAAAAGCTGGTCTCAAAAAAAGTACATTTCATCTACTCAAACAAAAAGTGCTTTTCGCATTTTTTTCCCTACATTTTAATATTTACTCTTGATAGATATTAGCTGCTCCATAAAGTAACACTAACAATCAAAACCGATAATAAATTAAAAGAAGAAAGCAATAAAAGAGTCTATTCCAATACACCCTGTATAACGTAACTATAGGACATGCAATTGATTATTGGTTCCATTTTACGACCCCCGATAAAATAAAGAAAAGGAGAATCCTTCCAACGGAAATAATGTACGGTGAAGCTATGCCTCGGCGATATCAATTTATTTTTATTGTTCCATTAGCAATTCAAATTCTTATTAAATATCATTAGCGATCAGGAAATGAAAGGAACGCCGCGAAAATGGCGGGTTCTTATATTATTTTTAAATCGCCTTTTACGAGCGGCAGAAAATAAAAAAGCCCATCTCCCAATGTCCGCCTACTCGAACGAGTACACGAAAAATATCTTTTCAATTTACAAGCATCTTTTGATTAAAATTTGGTTCTCGCAGATAAAAAAAAAAACATCGTCGTTCTCTAGTATTTCTTTTCTCGGATTTTTGCTTATTTGTCCGCGATTTTAACGGAAGTAATCGTACTAAATATATTTCCGACGTTTCTTTGCGAGAAACATTTTTTAAATGTTTATTTATTTCCGTTGTGCTATAAATAACGCGTGCAGTTGTTTGTAGCATTTAGAGAATTTTACCCCCAGTGTAACTATTAATGTAATAATAACAATAAATAATAATAATAATAATAATAATAATAATAGTAATAATCCATACCTTTGCACCCCCCAACAGTTTTTGTCAATTGCAGGGGGCTTCGTGCGGCCATGAGTTATTATTGCGCCTGCGCCCGTAGACCGTCTTAAGATGTTTGCCCTCTGCATTTGCCAAATTTGGAGGGTTCGAACCCGGTACCCTGAGATTACTAGCACAGCGTGCTGGACACTGCGAAGGAAGGTTATCTGGGATTTCTAAGGAAGTGCGATACCTTGAATTCATTCAAATCTCAGGCTCAAGCAATCTGGCAAAATGTTATATGTAAATATAAAGCAATAGCTCTCATTGTTTCATCTTAAGTACGAAAACAATATAACTTCAATATGTAACTTTTTTTCGGCTCATTCTGTATATGTCAAAATAACTAGTATTGGAAGTTATTTCCGTTTGCCAATCGTAGATCCCTGCATGTGGTCCCAATTTTTGATTCCATACAATTCCCAATAGGAATCTTGATGAACGACATTACGTACGACCTTTCTATTTAAAGTGCCCAGGAGGAATAGACAAGCTTAAAATAAACACAATTTGACAAATAAGGTGGATTACTTCTATTTAATTAACGAAATTGCTTCTTTCGGGTTTGATCGATACCTCAAATAATAGACAAGGTATTACTTCGGATTTGGAAGGTAAAGTTAGTTGGCAGGTTCGAGCTCTTACGATCTTTGTTGAGCGTGTGTTGGTGAACGCTCGTTTTGTTTGACTTGAACCCGATTTTCTACGTTTTGAGATAGATAATAGTCGAGCAACAAACACGTATTGTATTAATATCGTAGGGAAACCGTTTGCTAAATAATAATTAATAACTTCGCATTATTATTCCCGTTATCGGAGCATCGGATCAGCTCTTCCTTTAGCGAACGGCCATGATCTATACATCGCTGTTAGGCACGGTAATTTAATAAAGCGATAGACGGGGAGAGAGGAGATGGTTACTAGCATCTAGCCGAACGCGTCTGCGGCAGATTGTGATATTATGGTCGATTTAATCTTTACCTGATGCTCTTCCCTCAATTTCCAAACCTTTAGATTCGTCCTTTATAGAATTAGAAAGGGAATCAGCGTCTTGTCTCTTTGTGCTCTTCGTACACACGTTGTGTGTATAGACACATAAACACATACACATACACTATGGAGCATCGGAGATGTACACGCACACAGAATATGTGGACGTGGCTGCTCGGGATTTCACGTAGGTATTTATGCAGATTTATTATTTCCAGAATTAATCACGAAACTGATGATGGACTTCTATTGAATGTCTTGGAGCAATGTTTCTATTATGTTTTCACTTTTCTCAGAATTAATTTAAAAATAGGTTCTCTATATTTTACAGAGTTGCGATCAAAATTTATTTACCAGTTAATATGTCAGTCGATGGTTTTCGAAGTCAGTTCCAGTTCTAATTTCTTTCTAACTTGATAGTTACCGTTTATAATTGAATTAGACAATTTTTCAGTTACTAGCTTTGGCCATGTTAGTCTTGACCTTAAGCAATTTTCGAGTCTTTCTTTCTGAAGTTAGCACGTGTTAAAATTCGTGGATACCTGGTGACCAAACGGTTAGAACCAAAGGGTTGTGCCAATTTTTCTTGTAAAGCGCCAATCCAATGCGAAGAAGAAACGTTTGATAACTTTAATAATAGATTGTACAGCGTTTTTACTTAAGAAGGACGATTGTACATACGGTTTGGTCCTGCTGGAAGGACTCACCCACCTTATGGCGCAGAGCTTGTCCTGTGGTACACGAGTTGAGAAGATCCATCATAACTGAGTAAAGAAGCTAGACCAGAAATGCCTTAAATTGTGCGTGATAGCGGTAGGATCGATAATATAATGTGGCAACAGGTTGACAACTGTCTTCTACAATAACTATTTCGTTCTGATATTAGTTATATTTGGTACGTGAACTTTTCGAAACATTCTATTAAATACAGTTTTATTGCATGAGCCAAAATCAACTTCAAACATACAGCTCTGAGACAACGTTTAAGGTTTGAAATATTGCTCAAACTGGACATTTTGTGTGGTAAAGCTAGCATGCATGTATGTTAAAGTTCTATCGGTTTGTTTTGTGCTCTATATACTGCTATGCAATCAATTCTTGCAGTACTTAAACTTTCTGATAAACATAGCATGTCTTTATTCGCTAAAAATAGATTTTACGCATCTTGCTGCCATTTTCCGCCGTCACCGTCGCATGAGTGAAATTTAACAATACATTTACACTTCTTCATTCTACCCTAGCGTCAGATAATCACAGTTGAGACATCTGTCTGAAGAGATTTTCATCTCACGCTGGGGACCTTGATGTTCTCTCACACAATGCCTCTACATGCCTCATGAACCTTATTAAATTAGATTGCGACGAGAGCGGCGGCTTCACCCTGTGTCTTAAGCAAAGTTCTAGCACATAGTACATGACGGATACCTACATAACGCACACACGCGCACATGCATGTAAATGTGTTCACGTGGCAATTTTAATCCCGCTTCAAACGGAAAATTGAGAGCCTAGGGCAACAGGAAATGGATTTTTTTTTGTAAACGATTGTACACGCAGTGGAAGTCCGGAAAAAAGGCTGATAATCCCTAATCCGACTTTTCGCATCCTTCTTTTTAGGCGGTCCCCTTTTTCCAAATTCTTTTGGTGCATTATCCGGTTGGCATGTTTCGCTAGCGCATCAGGAAACAAACGAACGAATTTCGTAAAATGGATTAAATTCGAAGAACGATTTCTAGTCCCATCTCATTGAATTGATTGCTCTATGAGGATGCCAGTGGAATAATACTGCAAAATACAAAAAGAGGGAAGCAGGAAAAAACATTTTATTTTACTACTATTTTTAGGAAAAGTTCGGGTAGGTAAGTTTGTTGCCAGGACTGTTAAACGAAGTAAAATAATGGTGAACAAATAGTTCTAATTTTTTTTTTATCGGCAGCTGTTTGCTTTATTGACGTAAATGTAACCTACAACAAAGATGCAGTATGCAATTTACCTTCATCCTTTAATTATCAATGAAGATTTCTGTCTAGGAGATGCGAACTATTTGGAAGAGAACTGGAAAGAATTAGCAAGCCAACTTTACAGTTGTGGTGGTCCGATACGAGACACATAGCTTCATGGAAAATAAAATTGGTAGAGAGAAAATCCCATGGGAAGAAGAGGGCTCGCACAATTATAACTACACAACTTCGAACAAGTGGTGGTCCTTGCAGTGAAAAACCACTAAACGCTTACTGGGTTTACTTGGAGCGGGTACAGTTGACGGAGCTAATAACCCCGAAAAAGGTATTGCAAAGGAAGGAAGACGAACCAAAAACACCTGAACCATTAAAAAATACGAAACCCCATTTATTAAGAAACTATAAAAAAAAAACAAAAAAATCGACAACCGAATGAGCAACAGATGTTATTTATCAGCCATCCGAATAGCACTACCCTGCACAAGTCCTGGAAATGTTGCATCCAACCCCATTATTTTTAAGTCAGAATCGTATATTGATCGATGTCTCTTTTCTCTATTAATATATGCTAAAGGAGCGTGCGCTACGTCCTATTTATTAGGTCGTACGTACATGAGCGCAATTACTCGAATCCACAACTCTTGGATAACCAAATTTTTCAAAAAATCCTCTTTTGTTTCTCCGTAAATCTTCATTGCTAGTATGGAGGGGAATTCCATTCACATAATGTGTCGCCAAAACTGGACATACGTCTTCTATTGTTCCATTATTTTAGGTTGACTCGTGGGAGATGGATCTTTCAATACAGATTTTTAGTAACTACTGAAGCTCTTGTTACATAGTTTCCTCGGCTGTTTTTGTATTTCGCGCCAGCCATCATAGATGTCATTATTTCTATTTATGGCCAAAAGGTTATTTGGGACTTAAGACACCAGTTCTTACCAAGCAACCTGCAGTAAGATAATGATTAACTTAATAACTTGGAGATATGGCAGCTCTACGTTTACTTTTCGTCTAATGTGACCCCTAAGTAGTTAGCCTCATCGCACAACACTGTTTTTTCCTCCAGAGAGGGCTATAGCATTATAATTCTGATGTAAAAAGAAGTAATTTAGTTTACATCATGGTAGCTGAAATAAAACGTTACGTTACAACTTTTTCACCGCAAAACGTTATATCATAATTGAAAGCAAGCGTAAATCAATATTTACAACATACGAGCGTTCAAACCACATCTATTATTCACCCCATCCTCGCAATTAACGTAAGTAACACGCCGAAATATTGCATTTTTATTAATACGTCGTCACCTGCACCGTCTACAAAAACCTCAGCGCATCGGAACAGTGGCGTGGTAACTCACATCATCGCCTTCTTTATTGGAAATGTTAGCGAGCCGTTAAGTTTGAAAAGTTTTCCCATAGCCGATAATCGTTCGGGTTTTATTATAACATAGCCTACGTGACAAGACACAGTTTAGCAGGATATAGCCTAATACATGTTTCATATGAGATACGTTCTCATGCGCTAAATACAAAAGGAACACGAGCGGTAAGTATTGTGTTGCACGCTAGACAGGCGTTGAATAATGTCTCGTTTTCGTGTATACGTTTACAGCGGATGATGTACGGCAGCTATGCAATTTTCGGCGTCATAAAGTTGACAGCGCTTACAACATAGTAGCTTAACTGCTAAATATATTCGATGTCATACGAGGAAGATGCTTTTGAGAAATTTGCGAACAGATGTTAGAGTGGTCTGGGTATAAGTTACGTACGAGGAAGAGAAAGAACGTCTGAAATGTATCGTTAGTTAAATTTGGAAGGGAATGCAGAAAATGACATCTCGTGTTGCGTTGGTAGCTACATTTTATAGCATCCATTTATTTATCAGTTTATTTTAGAGTTGAACAAATGTATTTGCAACGAGTTTTCTGTTAGGAAATATTGGAAATGATCATACAGTAAGTCGCAGTATAATAATACTGCTCATATGAAGTAACCTTTTAATAACAAGTACTGACATAAGCAAATTATGGCAACATTTTTATTTTGCCCACCACATGAATCAGACTAAACAGATAGATGTTATTTCCCTATTCTCCTTTCATTAACCTCAATAGACCGAAGTAGAGCGCTGTAAATTTCTGAACTTCCTTTATCTGCCATATCTTCAGGCCACGTACAAAACATTGCCATGCTCTATGTTTTTAGCAGTGATATGTACGCCAAAGCTTTAGATGCGATTAGCTTTAGTAAAGGCATTTTCTGCTGCAAATGATGCAAGTTAAACTTTGTGACAAATATATATGTGTTATTTGCGTTTCATTGTCGAATATATAGATTATATATTTTAGTTTTTTTATAAGGATTTTTGATCCGAAAGTAATGCGGCTTTTCCACGGGGAATGCTTATATATGCTCTATAATACGCTGTCTGAATTCTTCGTCTATCGAATGAGGCCTGTTAAAGTGTCTCCTCCTAAGATCTAGCAGAGACATTGACACACTACTCTGTATACCACATGCTGTGACATCAATTTTTTTCCACCAATTTGATACAAAGCACACGTAGCTTCTTTGCATCATTGTACAGTAACTATTTCTAGTTACACTGTAAGTGTATGATGCACCTTTACACCTTTTTGCACCCTTTCGTTCTCTTAGTATAGGTTTTGCCACGATACTTTTAAATATTTAAGCATTTTTGGAATTTATATCAAATGTGTAAAACCGATTTAGTAGTACTAGCATATCTTTATCATCAAAACGTGAGCTACAACGAAGTTAAACGAAGGTAAAGAAGCCCCTATTTGGATACTTTTCTTGGAACTAGTGCATTCTAAGAGAGGTACTGTTCATCATTCTTTCTTGCTAAGGCAGCTGATCGTTTGTTCCAAAGATGAGGTCTACGTTTCGATTTTCTTTAGGTTTCCTCTTATAAATGAAAGCGTTTCTTTTTAATACCTATTATTTGTTAGCTTTTTAATTTTTTCCTTCAGTACGACATGGTTCATTTGAATTTGCAGCCTGCGACGTTGTAACAACTTGAGGACCTGTCGCTCTTTGTATAAAAAACAGGACATTCTAAATTAGTACCACAATTATGTGAAGTTGTTGTAGATTTTTCAATAAATAAATATTAACACTTATTAGTATCAAAAAAGTAAACACTACAAAAACACAAAATAATTAAATACACAAGAAACTACATACATTGAAAGAGTAACTTACGCATGTATAAAATTTTCGAATTCGGAGTATTGAAGATATGGTTTTCCGTTGACACATAACATATTTCGATTAAACCACACTGAATGTGTCTCCCAACAAAAGTGAGGTACAAACAGCATATGACACCTTGTTCCAACGGGAAAAGAAACACTCTTGTCACATAACACCTTCGTCTACTGTTAGTCACAGAATTTTCAAAAATGTGCTGAAAGTGCTATGATGCAATTCCGAAGTTAACACCTTGATCCACGATTAAAACATTTATTCTAAAGTTGTAACACCTTCATCCACATTATGGTATTATTTAGATATTGCATCTGTGTACATATTTCAATTTTTTGTCGTTGATTTGATATAAAAATTATCAATTTATCTTAATTCATTCGAATTTTGTAAACATTTATAAAGATATCTCATCGTCGTAAATTTATAAACATTATTTTCGCGACAAGTATGCCAGATAAGTTGGTAGCAGTTATGAGCTAAGTTACCGCAAATGTGTTGCAGATTCCAGAAATCAAATAAAAAGTAGAGTACGACAGTATTAAAAATTAACATGTAATAACGTGTTAAATAACACTTACTGTTAGTTGTAAATATAATATAACTAAACGACGAACAATAAAGATGTGTTTTAGACGCCCTACTAAAACCAATGCTTCTATTTGATGTTATCTATGACGTTATCCCTTACAAGAAACTAGCACAAATAGCTTTAGTTCTAAGAGTTCCCTTTGCCCGATAATACCATACCTATGTTTCCCATTCAAGTTCATTGTCCCAAAATATTATCCAACGTTAACCTACTGTAAGATATCCAGCTTATATAACGCCTGCATAACCCTACACTGTGGCAATAGCGGCTGTTACAGTTCCGGTAATAGGAATTCAAATATAGTCAGACTGTCACCGTAGCTGTATCTAGTTGCCCGTAATTCGAACCATTAGACGAGATAGTGTTGACAACGTAAGCAACAGTAGGAATTCTAGTTAGCAATACAGCAAGGGTAACGTACAGGAAACCTTTAATTGGAGAGGTACATGCGAACTAATTTGCACAATTAGATTGCTTAGTCATTGCGTATAGTTAGGAAAACACGCGTAGGTGGTGTATTAACGAAACTAATCGAACCGTATGCACCATTATCGTAAATCATACAGCGGCGGTGCTATAAATTCATAAGTAGGTAAATAGATTAGGTATAGGGAATAAATTAGAGTTAGATTATTCGCATTCGATTTTAAACTATAAACACTAAAACTAGACTACGCGGTCAATTAGTGTTGTTAGTCATCTAAAGTCACGGAAAACGTATTTATTGTAATGATTTTATGTCATGTTGTAACTAGAATTTCGAAGGATGAAGTACGTATTCTCTCTATTCAAGCGCGCCACCTACATGAGCACTGCGTTCATTCAAATGACGAGATAATATGTATAAACTTTTTAAATAATATTTACTGACTGAACTCACTTATAAACGCATCTATCTTTTACGACACTTTTCAAATTGCAAGCGTCTTTCCAAACTGTAAAATTATGGGTTTGCCGTCAAGCATCACCACGAAGGGCCTTCGCTACATATTTACTTTGCTTGTTCTCTAGCGAAGTTGATAACTGGTAAGATAACCGTATTTAAATTAGAAAATCATTATTTGCTCTTTACGGGTTTTGCTGAAGAAGAAGACGGGTCATAATTTCATTTTCCCGGAATTATTGTCTGTTGCTAAATAAAAACGTCGGCATATGAAAAGGGGAGCGAAAAGAAAAAACTCGGCTATGTACTATATTTAGCGTCAATTATCATAACGCTATGCATGCTCGTGGCTGAACAGCGATGATGTGGAACAAACATTAAGCTCTGCTACACTTATTTTTAACGCTACATGATCTAACCAAAAAATATAATGCTAAGATAGCTTAGCTTCCTCATGGTATTAATGGAATAATTTGCGGCAAACGCAACAAAAGGAGAGAAAAAAATTACACTAACACACGGACATGTTTATGCCTACCCGGCGTCATCAGCGTGGTTTCGAGAGTAATTTTTTATCTCTACCTTCTATCGCTGTTGCCTCACAGTTAATGCCACAACTTTCAAAACGACAAACCCGACATTTCTTGGCGCTCTCTAGTGCCAAACAAATGCCTGTCTGCCGTTCAGGAAGCAGCGACATAAACCGGGTACTGTTCCCCAAACCATCCCTCGGGCAGTTCACATGACTGCTAAACACGAGATGGCGACGCTGGTAGCGCTTTGGGGAACCGCGCATGTGTATAATCTAATGCATGCTTACCATGATATCAGAAAACGCCTCCTCCTCTCCTTTTGTTGCGTTTGCCGTAAATTATTCCATTAATACCATGGGGAAGCTAAGCTATCTTAGCATTATATTTTTTGGTTATTGTTTCTAGGGATTTTCTGATGTGTTCTGGCTACATCATCTACTAATTTATTCTTCGTGTGTTACTATTTCTTGCTATTTTCCATCACTTTTCGATTCTACTTTAGATATGCTTTCTCTAGCAAATTCCAGTTTATTTTTTCCGGTGCTACGCTACAGCAATAATATCCGAAAAAATTGAAATTTAAGAACATGTTACTTATTTTAAAACAAACTAAGGTGTAGGTTTAGAATACTAAATTTAAAAATACTTACAGGACTCAAAATTTATTAAATTGTCCATGGCGGCTACTAGGTGGGTTCGTACCAAATTAATTCATTATTTAAAGAATGGGTTCCCAAATATCTCTCATTTCCAAAATTTATTGATTAAAATTTTATAAATTTTACAGCTGAATACTTGTTTTATTAAACTTTTAATTTTCAGCTAGCTGGGGCAACAATAGGGGGTCTTGTTCTTAATTGTGGTGAGTTAGGAGGGCTATAGACTCCCACTAAGGTGACTAGCAACTTCTCTGGTAGGTCATAGTTTGCATCATGATGAATAATTAACTTTGATTTATACTTTACGGCGAAGTGGAGCTAGTAACACAGCCATGGAATACTGGAATACGCACAAAACCTACATCTTAAAGGCTCCTGGGGTTATAATAAGCTTATAGTAGTTTATAAGTGCCGTTAGGCCGTTTACCACACATATACTGCTTAATTTACACACACAGCACTAAAATGTTATTAGATAACTTTATTAACTTCCTTTTCATTTTTTGACCTGATGGATTATGGTTAATACTAACCAGAAGTTTAACTAGGAAGAAATTTCGAAGGAGAGAATAGCAATGCTTTATAAAAATGGAAGATCAACTAACTTAAATACGTGGTTTGTAAATGATTTGACTCAAATGATAAATCTAGAATCATTAAGATTTTTGTTTGATGCAAACAATATAATCTCGAATGTACTTTTCTTACTTGAGCAGCACGTTATTTCACTTGAACGGCACGCTAACTTTATGAAATGTTATACATGATCCAATTTAAAATAAAATTTGTTATCTGATACCCGCGTAAAAGTAAGGCACCCTAACGAAATATTTACAAGACGGTTATAAATCTGAGTCACCAGACTCAATTAATCTCGTAACTTGATACCAACTCTGAATCGATACTTCTGGTGGAGACGGGCACTCTAGAGCTTGGCACATATTACAGTTGCTTATTCCACATAAAACATATCACAACTTTTTAATAAGTTTTCGATATATGATATATTAGAAACATTGTAGATAAATTTCGAAAAGTTATATAATAAATACAATTCTCTCCAAAAGTAAATAATACGAAATAATCTAATACTATATTTTTGACCTTCAACAAGGGTAATGTTGAAATAATGACGAGGCGCAGGTGTAGCTAACTGCTTTCACATGTCTGTCGTGGATATGGAAATTAGAGAGATGACAAAGAAAATATACAGCTAAGGTCTTATAAAAGAAAACGTTGAAATTACATTTTCATAAAACCCATATGGAAAAATTGCAAAAAAAGTTTTAGTGGTCTTTAGTCAACGTTTTAGTTTTATATTAGAAACAATAACGTATAATTGATGTACAAAGAAGGAAACTAAAACAAAACTAGAACCCTAAAATATCTTACAAATAACTACAGAAATAAAAACAAAAATTAAAATTCAAGAAATTTCACATGGATATCTATATCAGCATGTTGGCTATTAAACATTTGTAGCGGCAAGAAATAACCAAAGAACTTGGAGTAATACAAGAACTTATTTGCATTCAAAAGTGAGCAAACGTGTAATGAGAATATTTACATCGTGTCCTACAAAAGTGGAAATAAAACAGAATCGTTTCTAATCGTAGCTTGGCGATTACTTCGATATCGCATCTTGTATATTCGAACATAAATATTCAATGTGTCCTGACATATCAATGTTTGACGATCATCTGGAGTGAAATTGTTATATGTTCCCAAGAGACAAACATGTACGTCTGGAAAAGATTATTGTGGGCAGTGATTGGAACTTTGTCTTCATGGTACGATCCAAGAAAGATCTGGATCGCTAATCGTCGATTTTAAAAGTGAAATATTGTTTCAAAAAATCCTGACTTTTTTGGACGTATGACATACGGGACCATCTTGTTGAAAGATACATTCGATATTATTCGACTTCAAATTATTTTCAAGGACGTTGTGTATTCATGATGCCCTCTACAAATTTGCCATCTCTCTAGCTGACATGGATCCCCAAATCGTTACGGAGGCCGGAAATTTTCTTTTTAAGGCAGCCAGCGTGAGAGATTTCTTGTTGTGGACTTACCTGCTTCGCCTATCAGCGATACAAACTTGAAATCTAAATTCATCACTCCATATTACTGAGTGTCACTGATTCTGAGACCTAGCTCTGTGAAGTGTATTCCTCATCTTCCCTCTTGTTAGTAAAGGCGTTTCTTTTGTCTGCGAATTGTTAAAGTGAACACTCTTGTAAAAAACGGAAGTGAAACATCGTAACCTCCAATGTAACTTATGTAAAGCATAAACTTGCAACATTTCGCAGTTATCTTAAAATTATCCGCAAAGCAACTTTTTTATTTTCTGTAAAGTTTTTAGTCCTTTCTTGATGCTCGATAATTGCTTTTTTTTCACAGACGGCACATTACTATTATGTTATTGTGAGTTATATCCAGAGAAAAGTCATTAACACAATCCGTAACTCTTATGGTATGAACATAATTCGTGAATCAGCAATTAAACCAACTTTAAATGTTTATGTAAGCACTAATGAACTCAATCACGAATTCAAGCTCAATTCGAATTTAACTTAATTCTGGATTAAAAAATGTTCTATAAACCAAAGAAAAGTGCAATAAAGGTTTGTTTCATCAGCCAAATAAAAACCGCAATTTTACTCGAAACTCTCATCGCAAAAGGTAGCGGAAGTTATCGAAAAACGCATTTCTTATTGTGCAATTACGACCCTGCTTCGCCTATCAGCGATACAAACTTGAAATCTAAATTCATCACTCCATATTACTGAGTGCCACTGGTTCCGAGACCTAGCTCTGTGAAGTCTATTCCTCATCTTCCCTCTTGTTAGTAAAGGCGTTTCTTTTGTCTGCGAATTGTTAAAGTGAACTCTGGTAAAAAGCGGAAGCAAGTGTTAAACCTTAGTTTATGTGGCTATCCGTGACGAGTTGAAGAGCATTTCTCTGTGAATAAATTCAATAAACCGTCTTCATTTATTTCGTTTTGTTAAAGCAATAAAAAAATAACTAATAAATTTATAATGATCAACTACGTTTATCAAATTGAAACCTGTTTATCAATATAATAAACACGCATTGATTAGCTTACTTGTGAGAAGCGAAACAAACTATAGAGCTTTTTCGTTCAATGTAAAACTTTTGACTCTTTCTAATTAGCCCGACGATCTTTTATAATAATCCTTCCTAAGCCCATAAATCTATATGGAAATGGTGTGGATGAATTATCTTTCTTTGTTTCTGCGCCACGGATAAGTTTTATAATATTTCGGAGAAATTTACAGAGGCAGCAATTTGGCCAGCAGATGTGTCTTTTAATCGCATCATTTGCAAAATTTGATTTTATGCAAAAGATTGCGTGTTACTCACACAACTGGGTGTATCTGTTTACATTTTTATATTTATAATAAATAATAAGTCAATAAATAACATATTATGTAGTATTAAAATAGTTTCTCCTCCTAGTTTCATATATGTGAGCTTATTTTATTCAGGAATAATGGATAATCGATAAAAATGTAGATTGTTAAAGTTTGATTTCGCCGAGATTCATTACGGCATTGTATGAATAACGAATTAGTCCCACGGGAGTCGATATATTTTGCTGTTTGGTATATTCGCAAACTTATTCATTGGTAACGTTGGAAAGAAAATACTTCGGTCAAATTCAAATTAGATATTCAGGGTTTCTCATGATAGCCGTCCGTTAGAAGTTTCCGTGGTTAGAAAAAAGTTAGAATTCTGAATTTTTAGACACAGGGTTAGTCAAGATTCTCTTTCATTTTTAAATATTTTCAAGTTCGTACTACTTCAGGTTATACCGGAAGTTACCATTAACTTCTTTATTTTAAATGGAACACCCAATATATATTCTCATTTTTGGATTCCTAAGAAAATTTTATGATGTGTTACGTCTGGTTTCCCTGTATCTATTTTCATTTGTTTCTTAGATACCTTAATTATTTTGAAAATTTTGAAATACATACATATGTAGCTATTTTTAATACTGCGTCTTTTACCCATTTTCGACGGGTGGTAAGTGCTTCTAGCGTAGGCGGAAGCACAAGAATGGTACTTTCGATATCTGCGTTAACAATTGATTTATCGCATACAGGATGTCCAAAATTTGATGACCAATTATATCCTCATCTTCAAAGTTGAAAGCGTTCGTTTTTTCAAATGTGACAGCCTGTATATTATTAGATGGTCGGATGTCTTTTGCTATACCTATTTCCGAGGGCTTTCTTGTTCTTCTTGTAACCGCGGAAACTTCTACCGTAAGAAATCCTGTATATCTAATTTGAATTTGAACGAAGTATTTTCTTTCCAGCGTTACCAATGAATAAGTTTGCGAATATACCAAACAGCTAAATATATCGACTCCCGTGGGACTAATTCGTTATTCATACAATGAATCCCTGCGAAATCAAACTTTAACAATTTACATCTTTATGCGCCTGCTTTCCCGGTAAATCTTCTCTCCAGATTTTAATTTAGGTTATTTACCTTCCCTTAACGTCGCTTAGTATTCCACCTTGACGTTGCCAAAATCAAATCTATTTTTCATTTGGTATCCTCAGACAATTAAGGCTATAGATTTATACAAAGTTGGTTCCCAAATACCCAAAATAAAACTTAAATTTTATAATTAAAAACATTAAACCGTCCGCCTTAGATTTATACTTCATAAATTAATATCGCTTCAATATTACACACGCTTCAACAAATTCCGTTAAAATTCTTTAATAAACGCTGCTGAAATTTATACAATTTCTAATAATTTGTAATTGGATGCTCGTATAAGTTTATGAATGTTTCAATTTAGAATATCGCTGCCGCAGTAGAGTATATTTTAATAACGGGCCGAACTTTATTAAATGCAGTTACTACATTATAATCTCGTTGGCCCATATATATCGTGTCAAGTCTAATACGCAGCTTTGTCATGTACTTACCTAATTGCTTTACTTGTTATTCTCACTACACTGCAATTTCCGATTTTTTATAACAGTATGACGACAATCTAACCAACATAGGCTTGTTGTCTTTGTGGTAATGTTTATATTTATAATAGCGTTTGTAGGTAGTTATCTTCATAAAAAAGAGAACTAGGAGGAATATTGCACAAAATAGATGTTTTCTTGAGCATCTTTTGAGGAATTAAGAATTTAAGGCAAATACAATTATGGCTTTTAATTATGTTAGTAATTTTCATTAAAGAAGACAGTGAAATGAATTGACACCCACATTTGATAGCTTTCCAACTACAACTTTGAAGTGTATAGTGCTCCTAATATTAACATTTATTACCTCAACGGGTAGCATCCAATTAGCGAACATTACTTTTAACATGGCATAAATTCAACTACAGATTATAAACAAAAATATGCCCTGGATCTAGCACCAGGCATGCAGATTCTCAGTTTTTTTTCCACTATTTTTCTTTGTCAATCAACACTTTGTTCTCTTTCTACAATAAGAGACTGGCAGCTATTGCACCAGGCATTCATCTCCTTCACGCCAAAAGGAACATTTTCTCCATTGTAAGTTAAGGCAATCCGTGCCTATATACAAACGACTAAGCGAAATGGGTCACCACTCGTATATGAATGCTCTCGTGTTGTCAGATGTAGGTCATTGCAGCAACCGTGCGAGTATTTCGGAAAACAGGCAACGAAACGGTAAGTTACACTAGCGTACAATGCGAACCGAGAGGCGTATGAAAGTTAGCGGTAGATTGTAGCTTTTGCTTTTGCCGTTGCGAGTACCAGGTGTGTCGGTAATTCCTTTCCGGTTTTTCCGGCAGATGTCACTGGCCATAAGTATGAAATGTTATGATTTGATACATATGTAATTTTATTCTACTGACATTAACCTTAAAACTACACAAGTTACGTTCCGCCAAAATAACAGCGTTATAGATTTATAATTTTTTGAAAATGTCGAGTTTTGTGCCTGAAAACGTGCATTTGCGGCACGCATTACTTTTCTTGTTTCATCAAAAGAAAAAAGCCGCTGAAAGTCATCGTTTGCTAGTAGAGACTTACGGTGAGCATGCTCCAACCATAAGAACATGTGAAACGTGGTTTCGACAATTCAAATGTGGTGATTTCAACGTTCAAGATAAAGAACGTCCTGGTAGGCCGAAAACGTTTGAAGACGCGGAATTGCAGGAGCTATTGGATGAAGACTCAACACAAACTCAAAAACAATTAGCAGAAAAGTTGAATGTGGGCCGAGTAGCAATTTGTGAACGATTACAAGCTATGGGAAAGATCCAAAAGATGGGGAGATGGGTGCCACATGAATTGAATGACAGACAAATGGAAAATCGAAAAATCGTTAGTGAAATTCTGCTTCAAAGGTATGAAAGGAAGTCATTTCTGCATCGAATAGTAACGGGTGATGAAAAATGGATTTATTTCGAAAATCCCAAGCGAAAAAAATCATGGTTATCACCTGGCGAAGCTGGCCCATCGACTGCAAGGCCAAATCGCTTTGGTCGCAAGACCATGCTCTGTGTCTGGTGGGACCAGATTGGTGTCGTATATTATGAACTGTTGAAACCGGGAGAAACAGTTAATAGTGATCGCTACCGACAACAAATGATCAATTTGAACTGTGCATTGATCGAAAAACGTCCACAATACGCTGAAAGACATGATAAAGTGATTTTGCAACATGACAACGCGCCGTCTCATACAGCAAAACCAGTCAAAGAAATGTTGAAATCACTTGGATGGGAAGTTTTATCGCACCCGCCGTACTCTCCAGACCTGGCTCCATCCGACTACCACCTTTTCGCATCGATGGGGCACGCGCTTGCAGAGCAGCACTTCGCCGATTTCGAAGAAGTTAAAAAATGGCTCGATGAATGGTTTAGCTCAAAGGAGGAACTGTTCTTTTGGAATGGCATTCATAAATTGCCTGAGAGATGGACAAAATGTATAGAATCAAATGGCCAATACTTTGAATAAATAAATTTTAACTATCCATTCTAAGTAACGTGTTTTCTTTAGCGAAAAAACCGGAAAAGAATTACCGACACACCTGGTAAATACGAGCACATTGGTTGCTTATAAAACGGTAGCATTATCTTCTCCGCAAACTGACTAGCGGAAATGTAAATGCGATGCATTTTAGTATTCAAATGCACGGCAAACATTGATTCGATAACAGGGTCCGTCTAGGTGGAATGGAAAATGTTGTGCGGATTTCGAGAAGTGGATGCAGTTGAGCAGCAAATGATTAACAAGAATAAATAAGACCATGTTCGAACTTGTGGCAACTTAGAAGATTGGCATGGTTGAGATTTTCGAATCTTGACTCGCTAATAATGTTTAATTTTAATTTTTGTATAATTTCCAATCGTTGCTTTTTAAACACATATCTTTATTTTACTAATATATAAGATACGTTAATGTGTCCTAAAAATTAAAAAATTTTCTGTGTGGTCGCTATAACTTTTCAAGTATCTTATGATTCTTGACTGAACTTCTGTTGTGCAAACCTTAACCTTGAGTGGAGCAAATCGGGAGATATAGGTAATCATCTTGATGGTCTATTGCTGCCAAACCAACGGCCTTCTAGTCTGTTCGTAAGTTCCACCCATTTCATAGCAACAATGACGAAATAAATCAAGGCAGTTTTTCGACAAAATTAGATAGTGCCAAAATTTCTAAATATCTGTGGGTAGCTAAATTTTAAACATGAATTCTGAATAAAACCTGGACAAATATAACAAGGCAAAATACAGTGAAATTAGAAATGTATGAAATTTCGCTCCTTTGATGTATGGAATTTAGTCCAGCAATGCCAATTTATTTATAATAGCTTGCCTTTAAAAATTTTGCCTTCTCTGCCTTTTATTTACAAAGTTGGATTATCCCCAATATAAAGTGCTTGCGTTCTAATGAAAGAGTAATCATGCATTCTGTGTTTTTTTTGAATGCATTGTATTACATAACAAGATGCACCCAAGTTTTGCACGACAGATGCTATTGAGCCACAACGGAGTACATTAAAATATGCTAATACATTAACTTCGTTTACTTCCTTTCCAGTAATAGGTCTTTGCCGTAACCCGGCAGATTTCACATTTCGACCCATTTCATTTAGAATTATTCTTGTTAGTTGGTAGTTAGTTGGTAAATGAAAATAGCTATGACTGAATCTCCGGCAAGTTCTATAATCCTCAGACATTCTCTATTAATATAAAGTAAATTGAAATATCCATATTTGAATAAATTTGATTCCTCATTTCACTTACACAACAAGATCACGGAATGACTGTCATCCGCATAGAATAATTACATAATTAATGAACTAGGTTATTAAAAAAGAAAACGTTAACACAGATCGATGCAGAATTTGTTTGTGCGTTATATGTGAAATAAAAAATGGGTCATTGTATTTTGTTTTATACCTCCTATATTATGTAACCTCCAATGTAACAAATGTAAAGCATAAACTTGCAACATTTTGCAGAATTATCTTAAAATACTTGTTTTTTATCCGCAAAGCGACTTTTTCATTTTCTGTAAAGTTTTTAGTCCTTTCTCGATGCTCGGTAATTGCTTTTCTTCCACATTACTATTATGTTATTGTGAGTTATATCAAGAGAAAAGTCGTTAACACAATCCGTAACTCTTATGAACATAATTCGTGAATCAGCAACTAAACCAACTTAAAATGTTTATGTAAGCACTAATGAACTCAATCACGAATTCAAGTTTAATTCTGGATTAAAAAATGTTCTATAAACCAAAGGAAAGTGCAATAAAAGTTTGCTTCATCAGCGAAATAAAAACCGCAATTTTACTCGAAACTCTCATCGCAAAAGGTAGCCGAAGTTATCGAAAAACGCATTTCCATCTAAATTTCCAACCTCCGAAAAAAAAGCCGCTAGTTGAAAGAAAAAGGAAGCGCTGAAATTTCCATCAGCTAACATGCATACAAATGTGTAGAACGCATGAACACATTTTCGAATAATTCCGCGCTGGACGAGCGTCGTATAACGGTAGAGGCAAGTGCAAATATTTACCCCTACTAGGTCGTTCGCTTCTCCCCTTTCCCACTTTTTTCTCTCTCGTTCTAACCGGCGTCCCCCGTCGAGGAAATTTCAATTCATGTCGGTTCGAATAAACGGAGCGGCACCGTTCTCGACTTAATGGAAACATTACGGACTTCGATCCGGGGCGAAAATAGGAACACGACGGGGTAGAAAAAAGCATACGCGAACTCGACAAACAAAAGCAGACAGTTCCACCAACACACGTATGAGTGTATATGTAGGTTGGTACCGCATATGTGCAAGGATACGCGACTCGGATTGAAAGAATTCAATCACAGTAACTGTATGTCTCATTGTGAAAATTAGATCTGCGACGTTTTTGAAATTTTAATGGAACTTTTCTTTTAGGGTTTCCGGATCCATTTTTTTCTTTTTCGGTGTAAATAAGGTCGAAACATCGGTTTATTCCTTTTTCAAAATATACCAGGTATCGCTTTAAGGATATTTGCGGTTTTCGGCAATGTTTTCAAATAAAATGAAAGAATGAGGTTATGCTATGTCCGGAAGAATTCGCGATAACTTTGGTTTGTCTTAATGGACTCTTAAGAACTTCGGTTTGTTTTAAGCAGAAATTTAGGGTGATTAAGAAATGTTATTCAGTTGGAACATATGTTTCTGTAATTAAGCGCTAAGGAACGCCGTTTGAAAGCAATTTTTTTTAAATTTTTCTTTTTCATTTTTAAATGGAAGGGTATATTCACTATAAGTTATTATTGATAAAGACTCAAAGTAAAAGCCGTTCGTAGATCACTTTTCTAATCTTGCCGAGTAGTTGGTTTTTGTAATTAAAGCCTGTCTTAGATTTTACCTGAGAAATAAAAATCTAGTACAGGGGGTCCGCGGACCACGGAAATAATCAAACTATTTAAACACACTTCAAATATAAATGGCCCAATAATTTTATTTTCCTCAATTCCAAACCACATATTCACTTTCCTGATTTTAATACTCAACCTCGTGCATCCAGTGTGAATTTATCTGCGACAAATAGCGCATGTTGTGTAAATTTACACTAACTATACTACTAAGAGTCACCTCATCTGACTATAAAATATTCGGTAAGAAATTTGAACCTTCCTGTATAATGTAATAGCCAGCGACAGTAATGAAATCTGTGTTGAAAATCGCGATCTGTCTGTTCTTGGTTACTTTTGTGGGTGATTTTTTCTTGAATCCAATAGAACTTACCATTGTAATTGATTGTTTTCCTATAGATGTTAATTAGTATATTTACTTCTATAAAATCGTTTACAGGAAGAGGAATTCTCGCCACCAATCTTGGAAAAGGAATAAACCAATGTCCCGTAACGTAATATAGTAACCCTATTAAAAGAAAAAAAAAACGGAAGTTAAAGATACGCTTCGCCGGTTAAAAAAAAAGAAGAAAGAAGTTAATATAATATTAAATTATATAAGTTTTGTAAAAGAAAATATATCTATATTAGCCCATTGTTCACTAGATGAAGAAGATTTCCACCGGAAGATTTGGTGATAAATGATCAACGGCTGGAGTGGAGCTCTACAGTTAAATATTTCGGAGTAGTGTTGAATAGGCGGCTCACGTGGAAACAGCAAAGAAATACATCAGAACCAAATTCGTTGAGCCAAAGAACGCCCTTTTCCGCTGTTGGGTGGACGGACGATGCTAGACATGGAAACCAAACTTTTTTTGTATTTCGTATGCCTTCGACCAATTTTGGCATATGGCTCCTTGGCCTGGTCGACGATGACATCAAATCACATAAAGATAGATCACTGGTATTTCATGGTTTCTGAAGTACGTACTCAAAGAAGTTGTACGTACTTCAGCATTGACGCAGAATCTCCGTGAAATGGTAAAGGAAAAACAGGGTTACGAGTAAGTATCTCTAATGATTCATTGCTTGTGAGAATAGTGGAAGAACCTTAAGACCGCGCACCACCAAGGGGTCATATTATACATATTGTCAACAGAATTTAATTGGCAAAAAACAATTAATTAAAGGAGGATTGGAGGAATGGAGGATTATGAAGACTGCGAAAGAAAGTGTCCAAAAACTGTCGATCTGGCTCTGGAAAACATCGTCGAAGATACCTTCGTTTTAGAATTTCACGCAATAATAATAAATAGTAGTAATAAATGATTTATTCTGCTTAAATTAGTATTTACACAGAAGTAATCAGACTTTACAAGTTAAAGTAGATATCAACAAATAAAGGGGGAATAAGGCGTAAAAATGGATGATGTTTTTTTTATTGCAGAGCAGAATAATTGTTAGAATTGGGAATGTTAGATCACGGGAATCCAATACTGATATAGGCACACTCAAAGGTAGCGTTTTATAATCTTTACTGCTTTTTGCAATTTATAAATGACCTGCCCGAGCATATTTCTTGTAGTAAGCGCTTTCTTTATGCTGATGACTAGCGTTATTGTATCTGTTAGAGACATTAACTCCATTAATTTAATAGTAAACGCCGTAATGAAAAAAAAATGATTATTAACCAACAAACAAAAAAGCAATTATGACCGAATTTTATATTGAATTTAAATTCATTTATATAAATTTAATTAATCGCTCAATAGTGTTGACTTTAATAATCAATTCATTTAAAATTTTAAGCAATGTAACCTATTGCGTGCTTTCCTTGATTTAAAAAGCGTATTTTTTAAAAAGTACTCACAATTTATATTGTGCAAATGTATATAGTGTGATTTCATATAATACTATTGTGCGAAGTTTAGGAAGATTTGTAGATCGTGTTTTCTTACTGCAAAAGCGAATAATAGGACTGATATTTGAACTTTGAAGTGACCACGAGTCTTGCGGAGAATTTTTCTACTTTATTTTCGTTCTACTTACATAAATTTCTAATTCTAATAGCCATTCTAAACACACTAATTATAAAAAGTCACCAATTATTTTAAATTCCAGAATTTTCAGTGGACCATAGGGCATCCGGATCCCGATTGATGTCTCAATCTTTAAAAGTAATTTGAAACAGTATATAATCGAACAACACTGTTACAACTGGTCCGAATATGAACTGATTGAAATTTACAAATATTAGCATATTCCTTGCTTAATCTTATAAGCTAATTTCTTGCTAACATAATTATGTTATTTATATATATATATATATACATATGTCTGTATTATTTGACGTACCCCATCTGGTTTTGGCGCTGCATAAGGATCAATAGGGGTCAATAAAAACTATACTTTTCTATTCTATTCTAAGCAATATCCTAAGTGTTTATTGGTTTTTGTGATAGTCATCTCTCATTTGATAACAAACTTGCCATCAAGAATGTTGCAGAATCAAACGGCCCTAACTTATCCTTTTTTTCTCTAAACTGTCGGAGAATGTGTGGAATAAAATATGTATGAATGGATTCGTAAGCAGAATACTTCTTCACGTCGATTTGCAATAGTTTTGCTCTTATTCCTAACGGCTATCCATTTACATATTCTTCTCATCTCCAACTTCCTCGAAACAAAACTTCTAAGTGAACTTGGTTTATCTAACACGATAAGTGGGTAAAGTTTCGAGAAACTTGTTCCTTATGTAAGTTTAACCGAGTACAGTTTGTAGAACCAGAACTGATATGCGTAAACTAGTATCTTTGAACAGTAACATCCAAGCAAACCTCATATTACTTGTACGTTTGCGAATTCCGTGATAAGTTTTCCCGTCATTTACGTTCCTTTGTTTAAATGAATGAAAGTTACTTAAAAGAAGTTTATCGTGCATCAAAAATTTAGACCTTGTTGCGGTTTTTGATATTTAACGTTTTTCTTCTCGCATTCACTAAAGCTTATAGAGGTACCATTACAATTGAGAATTTCTAATTCGAGGATTTACTTACCCTCTTACAAATACCGCGCCATCATCTAAATTCACAATTTTGAAACCTCGATCACAAAACCGAAAAGCAGGATAGTAGTTAACAAGCATCATAGCGCCGATTTTAACACGCAAATCTATCGAATATCCCATCCGAGGGGTGAATACAAATGTCAAGATTCCCACACATGAAGGCAGGATGATGTCTTGGTACGTGGGAGAGCTTTCTACAAGATCCGCAAAACCTAGAGTCTACGACGGAATCTTTTGACCCGCAATACGTATGCGATGGCTGTGTACGGATATATCGAGATTTTGTCATTTCCCCCATCTTTTACGCCTTTTGTAGGGTCGAAAACCTTTCAGCTTGCGGGATAAAAAGATATTTTCCGTAGAATGAGTGGGTTACTTCCGGAATAGGTTCGCGTATGGATACGTCAGCTCTCGTATATTTTTTCGATCCCTTTTGTTCGTGTAATGTAGACGTAGTAGAGTGAAGATTTTTGAATATACTTAAGAAATATGAGTACACGGGAAGCTCCGATATCCTTATTTGTGAATTTATTTTATAGAGGGAAGTTTTCTACGAAGGTAAATTATAGTAAGTTGCTTATCGAATACCGAAGTTTATTTTACTCGGTGAATCAGGGGTAATAAACTAGAAAATGTATTTTACATGATAAATCTTTATATAGAAATACACTAAACACTAAGCAATTGGATATTCGCATAGTAATTTTAATTACTGTTTGTGCTGAGTCAATATTTAATACTATGTAGTTGTGGGTTATGGTTTTCTAATTTACAAAAAAAAAAATTAAACTCACATTTTTTTTGAGCCCGATCACAAGATTGTTTATATCATAAAAGTTCTTTTTATTCAGATTGAACACTATACGTTTTACAAATTCACGTAGGTTCCAAGACAAGTTCATCAACATGATCAACATCGGTTCCCCTTATCTGGTTGCAAGCACTCAATACAATGATATTTTAAATTGAAGACAGATAAATACAATAGATTAAGAGAAATTAAGAAAAATTAATACAAAATATTTTTTAACTGATGTTAATGTGCAATGCAGCTTGTAAAGTTTGCTTATTAAGCGCTGTAGCATGATTATTTCGATCTTGTAATCGTTATCTGGAAATGATCTATGCGTTAAAGTATATGTAATCTCCGTATAACATGCTAGTTAGGTTCATAAAAAACGCCGTGTTGTACAAATTCGACTAATACAAAAAAACAGCTTTAGGTTCCAAAATTTAAAGAATTTAATTTTACAACTAAAAGAAATTTTTATTTTTATTAAAGCAATAATTAATAAAAATTTATATGCATTAGATTACGTCTTCTGCGTCACTACTAATTATCACGCGAGGCGTTTTCTTTTTAGCGAAATATCCGCTCTTTGTTCAGCAGCATCTTTAGTTTAATTCTCTGTCTAATTTTTTGCAGACATCTTTATAAACTTCGTTGTATAGAGCCAAGCATTTGTAAAGTTCTATTGTACATTTTGTGCTTGTTCCAGTGGAAGGATCTTCATTTAGAAAATATAACTCCAATTGTTCGGCAAAATCTATGTATTTCAGAATAAAATTTTCAACTTTATTGTTTTCATCGGTACTTTTATCCTGTCGTTTTCACATGAAATACGCGTTCGGAAAACTTGTTCGATCCAATTGGGTAACATGCGTTTTGGCAGTGTTAAAAGATCATATCACCTAAAGGTTCTGGACTCAGTGAAGTGTACTCTGTTGCTGTTTTTCTAGCAAGGGTATCAATGCCACTGTTCTCCGGTATCCAGATGAGGATAACCTTATTGGTTCTACAACAAGGTTCCTCTCTACATTCTTTGAGAATATTCTGAAGTCAGCTTCACATCTGGAACTCGTAATCTAACCTGGCTATGAGAAAAACTTTACCGATCTATGTGTGACGCATCTACTCAAGAGTATCCAACACCCATATCAATAGCAAATATTTCTGCGTGGAAACTATCGCATATCTACCCATATCCGGTGCAAAGCAGTAGCTGTCTATCTCAAAAAAAGACAAGGAATTTTCTCTTGTTCGTCGTGAAATAAATCGTTTCACCCTTTGTAATACTTATTTTTGAACTTGGATGGAGAAAGTTTGCAGGAATATTAAAGATCCAACTTTTTCCAGGTAAAATTTATTACATTTTTCAGAAAACTTCTATTTTGTGTACTTGCCTTTATTATCTATTATTATTATTTTAATTACAATGCCTGGCATGCTTTCTGCATCACTTACTATTGCCATTTCTAAATTCCAAAGAAAAAGAAAAATTTGCGCGTCCATAAAGTTGCTGTTCCAAAAATTCATCCATACTTAATTTCGCGTGCCTCGCATATATAATTTGTTTCCCAAACATAACACCGGCTACCTTACTTACAGGAGGTAATTTAAAAAACTCACGACGCTCCTTGGACATTCTTTACATTTTTCTTCGATTTTTGCGCTCCGACAGGGTTACGCCATCGCCGCGAATGTATGCCCCAACCGACCGCGTCGAAAGTATGCAGTTTCCACCGCATGGGAGCGCTAGCGTCGATAAATTAATTACAGCGATTTTGAGAGCGAGCCAAATCTACTACTCTTCTTCTATTTAGCGCGGGTTCTGCTCTTTTACGACGGCTTAAATCAGCACCACTGCTAGTATGGTTTCCGCTTACTGCTGGGAACTTTTGAATGCTCCCGAAGGGATCTATGCTTGCGCTATTTGTCGATGTAGACCTTGATATGGTATAATGTCCATGTTGTATGGGATGTAACAAGTTTTGGTTTTAGATTCTATTGAAAGTTAAAACAATTTACAAGAATTCGTTATTTGAAATTTACGTCCTTAGAACATTTAAGTAATGTTCTAAAAGTGTAATCATGTAAATCATGTTATTCTTTAGGTTTCGAAATACTTTATTTGCAAATCTCATTAGTGATGTTTAAAAAATAAACATGCTTTCAAGGGCATCTCATCATCTTATAATTCGAGACAGAAATAAGACGAGTGATTGATACTTTCTTCTATACCAGTTGATAACCAAAGAGGAAAGGCTCCGTACAGTGAAAATGTGAAACGAATCACTTTTTGCGAATGCGCACTGGTGATTGCGATAAAACGAATTTGAACGTGCGGAAACCACGCGTGATACATTACATTGTGTCTGGTACGTAGACTTCCGCTGTTGTCAATAGCGCTATACTCTTGGTTTCCGGTTTGGATCCGCGTTTGAAATGACAGACTTCTGCTACATCTACCACCTTCAATTACAATATGATTCAAACCTGGAAACCAAACTACATTAAATGACTTCCGGCAAAGCCCACAACAACATATGCACCCTGTTGCATAAAATTTTCTTTATATAGCAAACCAGAAGGTATCTAAAGATTACATTAAATCATTTTACTAAGACAGCTCCAGGTCACCAGTTATTGAAATTAGCAATCTCAACGGAGGGGATGCGAAATTTTAAAAGTATCAGCGGGAAATTATCTGCGAAGCCGAACGTTATCTGAGTGATGTGATTGACCTTAATCTCATAATCGCGGTGCTGCGGGCAGGCACTTCGCTTTATTAGATTAAGCGCTTGAAAAAAGGCAGGAGCAGGTAGAGGTTGGAAAGATGGATATTATATAAAGTATATTCCCTTTTAAACTTACGTAGATTAGGCATAACGGCATGGGTACGGAAAAAGTTGAAGGCTTACGTGGGAATACGCTTCACATTTCAAATCCATCCTTTTTTTGCAGGAGTTCTCTTTTGTAGGAACTTCTCCGAGTGACGTATTTCACATAAAATATTAGATAATATTTATTGAGGTGAATGGAAAAAAGAGAGTTAAAATCTCATAAAACTTTTTAATAAATATCTACCGATTTCGAGCTATGCGCAAGCTCATCCTTGGGCACGAGATATAGTGCTGATAAAAATCGTCGAATTGGAATTAATGAAATAATGTATCCTAAGATTGTAATACATCTCGGTTTACAATTTCAAGATACAATATTTTATAAATTCGACAATTTTAACCAACATAAAAAAACAATTAAAAAAACCTGGGTCTCGTATTGTAGGACTTTGATTGCGATATTCCTACTTAAATGGATTGTTTCTATCTGGAAGTATAGGCAACAACAGTAACTGCTTGCGTCATAAACTAAAATAACGTTGCAAACAATTAAAACATAATATTCTTGTTGTAACTAAGAATGTTGAAATTGTTTTAAGCTAGCTCACTCTGCTTCTACTGAATAAATATAGATTGAAACTGAGTGCTGTTTAACGCAAGCTCTTTTCCAATTGAAGATATTGGAACAGAATGTTATCAATCGCCTATATAAAAGCTATGAAAAAGATATACATAATGCCTAATTACAAGAAATTTTAAAAATCAAATATATTGTGATTTTCTATTGTTTAATTTACACTATTATTATTGCAGTTGTTAGTCCAAAAGAAATAATTACAGGATGTTAGATCCGGGAAACGTGCAGGCCACGATAGTGATCTGTTACTAAAAACATATAATAGGATTTCTAGATTCCTACAAAATACCAAGCAACTGAAGTCTCACACTGAAATCATTTGTTAAGAGAGGAGACCTTTAAATGAAGAATATTGTGAAAATACGTCTAGAGTTTATTCTGCGGAAATCGGGTTAGATTTGAAAGAGGTAGAAATTATTACTACCGCTACTAAATTGCATATGACATTGATGATGCACAAACAAGCTCTTAAGCTTTTAAGGAAACTGATACAAGAAGTCTTCAAGCACATTTATACTTTATTTCAGCGGTGATACGATGAAGTTAGAACGTCAAATTTTAACACATAAAATATCTTCCTGAAACCTTGCAATAGTGGTGCGAAACTTAAATAAAAAGAAATGTTATTGCCAGCTTTTAACTTGTTAATTAAATGAAAGGAATAAAGATTATGCAAAGCAGGTTAAGCAAGGTTAATTGCTAGTCTAGTTAATTGAATGAAAAACCTAATTACAAAATGTAATTAGGTAAATTCGTTTTAGTTTTTCACGAGCCGTTGTACGTATTTGGATGTTTATTCCCCGCAATTTCGTTCCTAGCCGGGGAGGAAATGCGGCCAACGTTCGCGCCCGTTTTAAACCCGCGACGCTAATCGGTTGTGTTAATTAGCAGTATGAAAATTTAATCGCGATTTCGAATGCGTCGCCATGAATTTGGTAGATTTCAGAGTTTTGCTGTCCGGGATTATTAACTGGTGGAAATATCTAGTAATGTTTTATTGTCCGCTGTGTTCTAGTTCGCTAAATATAGCTGGCAATATTGGAAGATATTCAGTGGCTCGTGAAAAGTTTAAACGCGTTTAAATGCGTGCTCAAAATAGCTCCCAAATAGGGGACAACCTTTACGATTTCATTACACCTTGGGAAACACGTAGTTATTTTAATCGTTTGTATGTGAAAGTTTGCGTAGTAATATATTTCAAACTATCGAGAGGGAGTGGATATTTTTAAACCTTAGATCGGATTAAATTGAAAATTGTTTTATATGATTTTTGGCGGATGCGCTGGTTTGTTTATTATTGTTATTGTTTTTTGTAAAGTTTTCGACCTGATTGTTATCAAAAGTTTTAAGTACCACTATTGTAACCATTATAATATTTCTTGTGACTATTAATGAAACTGTTTAATAGATCGTCAACAAAAAGGAAAAATTATGAGTTTTTGTGTTTTCTCGCCGGCGACATATTGCGTTGAAATATTTATTTTTAGCTTTTCTTTACAAAGATGAATGATTTCGTTTTCAACATCCTCTCCGTCCTGATGGGGAACTCCAAAAATCGTAATATTATTTAACTTGCTGTATTATTTTGACCATCCACGGTATCGTTAGGTTCCTCCCAGTGATACCACCTTAGTCTCTACTTTCTTGATATTAAAGAATTGCTCGCTCAAGAGCATCCATAAAATGTTTATTAGTTAATATCGCTCTACAACCTCTTGAGCAACTTGTTCCTCAGTTTCAGAGCCAGGTGTTGCTCGATTGTACATCTTGCAAAATCATATACGCGAATTAAAGAGTGCAGTAACAATGAGAGCAAACCAAGCAATCTACTCCGTACAAACGCACACCATCTAGTATGCACTTACTTTGTGGCAACCCCATACACATAGACGTCCACATATTAAATAGCAAAAAGTGATTTAGTTTAATGCGACGCTATCTATTTATAAAGCAGGTCGACAGCCCGCCAAAAAATAAACTAACACAATGGATGCTACGGCTTCCAAAAAAGGATTTCCATAACATGCATTGCTTATCACTAGTGTGAAACTGTCCTCCTTTTTTGTTCGGAAAAACCACGGTGATGTTAGTATTACGTAAATACGATGTTGATACGTATCCATCCATACATGTATGGTATATGGGTGACGAAGCAGGTACGCTGGCGAGACACGATTAGCTTTCCAATACGTAATGAGAATAACGCGACGCCGGAGGTTTTTACCCGAGGGTAAGGATATAATTAAATTCCAGGAGATACGTTACTCATGTGTATTATGTCATTTTAGCATCGCTCTTAATGAAAAGAACCCGCTGGGGTGTACGCTCAACAATTATGAAAGAAAAAAATGTTTACGTAACAACATATACCCTAAAACAATTTGCAATTTTAAATATATAATGGCGTAAACATATATTTGTACACGTTGCATACACATAGGTATGTCACGTACAATGTATATACATATGTAGATATGCGCCATATGTATATTAGTGTTGCATAAATAACGGTTACCAATTACATTACATTGATGGAATTAATTGGTGCTGCTAATTAGCGTTAAGTGATTGAAGGTAATTACAACAAAGGCATTGATAAATAATATTATTTGTCTGCATGACACTAGATGACTGAAAATAATTCAATTCTCAGTTTTGATAGTTTTTCACAATGTGGCGGCCATGTTAAGTACAGATTGTACCTAGCGGTAGATAATGAATATTGTTACAGCGATATTTGGTTGTAAGCTTTTACGATGGCAGAACTGCTGCTATTTGTAGCCATTCGTCTGATGTTGATAGTTCTGTGAATATAAAGCTTAAGTAATTTAAAGATACTTTCGGTTTAATCATACATTACAAATGTAATTATTCAGCTTTCCTATGTTAATTTTTGCATTCTAACTGCTGTTCTTTCGTTTTCCTTAAAATGCGCAAACGCAAGAGCAATTCTGATGTATTGTTACATCTGTTGAAATTATGTGTTTAATAATTTATAATAATATAGTAATAACTGTGAGGCAATGCGATAGAAGGTAGAGATAAAAAATTACTCTCGAAACCACGCTGATGACGCCGGGTAAGCAGAAAGATGTCCGTGTGTTAGTGTAATTTTTTTCTCTCCTTTTGTTGCGTTTGCTGTGAATTATTCCATTAATACCATGAAGAAGCTAAGCTATCTTAGCATTAATTTTTTGGCGATACTATATTTACAATGTAGAAGAATTATAACAGGCTATTCCGCGAGGTACTACATCGACTGGTATATGAAGAAGAATGCTTTGGAAAATTCTCAAAACTTGATAGTTTATATTTATATATAGCTGAAATAGATATTGAACTAAATTGTTTTTAGTAATCTGACACTTCCTGGTGTACCGGAAGTAATTGGCAACTTTGTCATTTCAAACCGAACATCTTACTAAATTTAGAATTTTAGAATTTCTAGACCAATTTTATGGTATGTTTGATGAAACAACTGTGTTGTTAGTTCTACATTTCTAAATTTTGAATTTTCTTTAAAGTACGCGTTTATTTAAGTAGAAAAAATCATCCCTAAATGCTATCAAATGATTTCTACGCGAAATTGATAATTTTTGAATTTTTAATATTTTAAACCAAAATTTGAATTTCTGGTGTTCGACTTTAAATCCCCTTGACGACTTTGCAGCGCACTACAAAGTCTTCAGTTACATGTTTCTGAGTAAAAGCTGACTCCGAGAATCAATTCCCGCTACCTTCATTTACCTATCTCTTTTATTTTTAATGAATTTTTTAAAAACATTATACAATTACACGCTGCGTTCCATTCTTATGAAAAATTGAAATCCGCTGATTACATTTTATAAATCATTGTTTTGCCTTGTTTATCCTTATACACTGCTGTTTTAATCTACAGCTTAAGAAGGACTTGTTTCCAAAGTTAGGTTTACTAAGATACTTATACAGTATTGTGTTAGGTATCTCAGCAGTAAATTTGGGACGGCTGTGTATAAAAAAAATTTATTATTAAATCTAACAATACACTAAATGAGACTGACTAGAATAAAGCCGCTCTTTTTAACCCTTGTAAGTTGTACACTTTTAAACTTTGTGATAATTTATTGTACATGAAATAACACTGATGTAAGTAACGCCGTTCTAATAAGGCTGTACAATGCGATGGCGACGAAATACGCCTGCGAGATCTACTAGTTATGATTATGAATATCCGTCATATAATCCCATTATATGAGAAAATATTGAATAATAAATGATAAAAAAATTATTCTGATATTATTATGATAATGCTATATTTTATATTAATAAATAAATTGATGCAAAACACGCGACTGATGAAAATAAACAATGCAATTTCAAACACGTTCCGAAGAAACTAACGGAAAAGTTGAGACCAATTTTCATACATGGAAGCAAAGAATTCTCCCTCTAACAACCTCTTTTTTTTATCTTGCCTTTTCAGGTTCCTAAGCGTTAAAAAATGGCTCTTAAGGAAAAAGCATCAAATCGAATTGGCAAGAAAACGTGGATGGAAAGGCTACTGGGTATGCCTCAAGGGTACAACGTTACTGTTTTACCCATGCGATTCAAGGGAGGGCCGGTCCGTCGAGGCGGCCCCCAAACATCTGATCATCGTGGACGGGGCGATTATGCAACCGATTCCCGAACATCCCAAGCGGGACTACATCTTCTGTTTGAGTACGGCATTCGGTGACGCCTATTTGTTCCAAGCCCCTTGCCAGGTTAGTAATCACTTTGCGTCTAGAATTTGTTACGGTAGAAAACTTATAAATTGGAGAAATGTTCTCTTAACTTAGGGTTAGTGAGAAAATACTAAGAAATAAAAATGAAGTGGTTGTATCAGTATGCCGTCTGCTTATCGAATTTCTCAAATAGTTCAAGTTTACGAAGATAATCTCTATTCTGCAGTAACTAAATCTATGAATGTTAAATGTAGACCTAATAGTAGTTTTATTACGCGGCCTATTTACCTGCCTATTTGTACTTGCTCATCAAGAATAGACTCTTTACTTTATGTTCAATAGAGCATTCAATAGGTATTTATAATATATCCCACAAATATGAGATTTAGTTGCATTAGAGAATCTACTATTTCCTAAATACCAACCTACGTTTCCTCTAATCTTCAAATAAATTGATTGATTAAATTGATGAAATTTGTCGGTATTAATGTAACTTATTGCAAAATTTGTCTTGATGTACATATATGCCTTTTCTGCATATTTTGGACTATACTATCACTTCCTTAAGATTCGTGACACTTTTTTCAACACCCTTTATAGTGTTACGATGTCCTTAAATCAATCTCTGCAGATCATCGAAACTAAGTCTATATTTAAGCTACCTTACGAGATCTTTCTCATAAATTGTTACTTTGTAAATTAGATACAAGGTTTTAGTAAATAAGGTAATCAACTGCTACCCGCAATACATGTATTTTAATCAGAATTAAGAGAGAATGCATCCAATCTGCTATAGAGATTATAAAAACTGCGACGGGAGGAGGACGAATTTTACACAAGTGAGTTGCTTGATTGAAGGTCTGTTCGTCCTTTACGTTGGCCATAAGAGGGAGAGGGTGGTGATTATGTTAAGTCTTAATGAGGTATATTGTTCGATGTCGCAGCCGTTAAGATCCGTCGTCCCTTGGTGGCAAACGAGGAGCAGCGTAACCGACAGAAAGAGAGGGAGAAAGTTCTTAATTTCGCCGTCTTTAATTACTTCAATTTTTCAGCTTGTTTACTTTTCTTTCTTCGAAACGAAACGAGGTCAAGTTATTTTTATTCGCGTCTTCGCCGTACGTATGTGCAGTCGTTGGCATCCGTAATTCGCGTAATTCTAGGGTATGTAATGAATATGAGATGATGAATTTATTTTATTTTCTGATGTGTAACTACTTTGTATTTAAACGCAAATTTGTATCGTCCGTGTTCATAAAAATACCATATAATAGAATGAAAAATTGAACTTATTAGGACACTAATAGATATTATAATGAGACTGTTTTCTAGAATTAATAAAGTTAGACAGGTTTCCTTGTATTTGAATTGTGGAATTTATTTGTTTTTTTGCACATTGAGAAATGATTAAGAGATAAATTAAGTGTGTGAGTGTAAAATATTTAATTTTAAACGTTTTCTTGAGGAATTTGGGAAAAGTTGCCATTGTCGAAAAAGGATTGTTTGTCTCAATTATTTTTCAAAATTCCGTCCATAAATGGATCGAAATAGTAAATACATTAACTTAGGACACTCTCCAACCTAGACAACCAGTATATATCAATCTGACCTGATACAGGAATCAAAGAATTAAACGATGTGATGAACTGTTCTTAATGACACATTTCTTACCAAGGTACAAAGCTACTAACGAATCTCAAGGAATAAAAGTCAATAAGGTGACCAAACAAGTAATGTATACGCCTTTCGTCGGTCAAAACTCTTTATTTGATCTCCAAAAGGGTCACCAAAAACAGGAAAATCAACAGATTTTACACTGGCAAAATGTACCAGGGCAAGACAAAATCAGGCGGGAGCATTCAAATCAGGCTTGTCAAGGACGGCAAAGATAGTGCTATATTTCAACAAAATGGATTTAAGAATACTGGCAGGCTTATTGACAGATCATGTCCTCCTGAAACATAATTTACATAAAGCAAGAAAAGTTGAAACTTAATTCTGTCGTCTATGCCAAAAAGGTTGGGACATACTGGAACACATTCTGTGCAAATGTGTTGCTATTGGTCACAAAGGACATTAATATTTCACTAACTATCTCTAAAACCTACTGAATTAAAGGAACAAAACCTTACGGTAGTTCTGAGGTTCATCAAAGTCCTACAACTATTTTTATTCATATTTATTTAGGTCGCAGTCGCTGAAGGCATTAATACCATGATCCATCTCAATAATAGTAATAATCATTAGCAAACTTTAAAGTGTATAAACATCATAAAATGTCGGAATATTATATATATTTCGGATTATTGGGCTACATAGGGGCGTTAGTTTTCAGGAAATTGCGCGTAGACTTAATCGTAATCATTCGTATTACGGTATTGGAATCTGTGGATTGCAAATCAAGGCAAAGTACATAGATTAGGTTCAGACGCATCCAGAAGGACCACCCCCCGAAAAGATTTTCTTTTGAAGCGGTGGTGAAATGGTGGATCGATAGGTCGTTCATTACACCCTACTTCAAGAACCTCGCTGACTTTTAGTTGAAAAATCTTCGGGATATTCCTTGTTCCTTTAATAACCTTCAGAATTGCAAGGTGCTTATTTTACTTGTTTTCCGTCAATCTACGTCCTCAAGAAGCGGATCTCCCAGTGATGGTCTCCCCCTGCCCAATTAAATTAAAATTAAATTTCATCTCCGTCAGGTCAAAAACAAGCAGAGGAAACTCTGCTCTCGGAAAAGATTTTTTTTCAAACTACATCTTCGTAAAATTCCGATTTATTAAAAAAAAGAGAACTTGCAAAGCTTTACGTCAAGAGAGTTTGCTTTATGTTAACGCACTGTCGAAGGCACGGGAACGTATTTTTTTCGAAAGGCCGAAACTCCACCATAGCGACTGTGAAATGATGAAATCTCACATTTTGCATACTTCATGAAGTAATTTAAAACTATACAGGCCTGAGGGCAGCATCAAAGAGATGTAATTAGAACGAGGAGCGAAAAATGCGAAGTTGAAAAACAAAATTGCCTGCCCGGCTGGCTGCACTTTGAAAGCGACTATGGATATTACGATGGAGGTGACAACGCGAGAACTTAGCTGTTCCGCTACTACGTCTATTGCTACTACTGTTTCAAATGCAGTAGTATATTCTGGTAAAGATAAGGGTGAACCATCCTCTACATTATGGTAGTTTTCAGCAAACGCATCGTTGTGTGACTTTGTTGTAATTGACGAGCGTTTGAAAAGTTTTGGACTTTGACGAACGAAGCGAAAGGACGTGAAATGAATTAAGATATAACCGTATAGAGTTTCTACGTAACAAAAAAACGGTATTTGTTGTCGTACCCTATAGGTCAGTGAAAATAAAAAAAAAGGTCTAGACGTTATTAAAACATTTTCTCGACAAAGGCGTTGGATTTTCAGACGTTTTCTTTGCAGTTATCTTACTGCTGTTAGTTTATAGTTTCTATTATTGACATAGACGGTATTTCAAACTCTAAGGCTGGGTTCACAACGATAACTATTCGGTTCGATTTTTCTCGTACACTATGAGTGAAATGCTTATCAGATTTTGCTGGTATACGATTTTATCATTAGAAGCAATTGAAGAACGAAATGCAAACAAACTCCATTCTGAACAGTTTTAAACGGACGTGCAACGTTCCGTCTCTGATCTGAAAAGGTCAAAAGGTTTTTAGTTTGTTTAGGTTTTTGCGTGTAGACATATGAACATTTTCGTGTGCTATTTGTCCTTTAGATGTGCACTGCAGCTTGTATTTTATTTTTACGGACTCCTCCGAATGGTTTGTGTCTCTCATTTTTCCGACACAAGGCGACGATTTCGTTTAAATGGTATTCTAAGGAATTGATCCTAGCTTTTTGTAATGGCTCGTCCTTGTTAACTGCATCTGCGGCTCAATAATTGTCCAGTTTCTTATTTTCGTTCCATTGTTAGATGCACGTAATACTTAGAAAATCCTTCTTGTCTTGCATTTGAAAGTTTTAGTTTTAGTGTCGATGTGGTGGCTTTACAAGAACACATGTAACATTTTCGATATATTAAAACAAACTAAGAAATTCCTTAAGCCCAACCTGGTAAAAAAATCCTATGCATTTATGGCTGCGCCATCTACAAGATATGTAAATGTAGAATAAAAATATCTTTGTTTCTTTTCTGTTGTATCTCTTGACGGTTGACACGGGTTCAACTGATTCTCAATTCCTTATTATTGTTACCACAGAATTATCATTCCGACAAACTGCCCTTTAAAAGCTGACAGCTTGAGAAGGAGTTGTCGAAGTAAACTTTGTGCGCATTTCAGTTATTTAGCTGTGAAAAGAGTTCCATTGCAACATTACTGCCTAAGCCTGGGTCATTTGCTTTATATTGCGCAATATGTCCTCCACATGGAATAAATTAGAATAAGTTGCCAACTTAATGCCAGACACCGGACTTGGAAGACAAAACAGACGAGGTTCCTTTTTATTAACATTTTTGCTGAATGTCGCCCAAAATAAGGCATCATCCGTCCATTAATAGATAAATGATATTTGTACGCACCAAATTACATAAAACTTTTAAGGATGATGTCAAATATAGGGTGTACCTTTTCAAAGGTTTCATTGTCCTATAAATAAATATTCTGCTTTATACTTTTAACCTGTTTGCAGATATAGCACCTTTTATAATTTGAACCCCTTCAATCATAATCGTTTGGAAAAAGCTCTATAGCAGAATTCATCATCGTATTATCGAAAAATAACTCAAAAGATTCAGTACATTTTTTACGTACAAATTCTGCGTAATACTTTTTATTTCTGCATCTTCATTTGAGGTAGGGGTTTTATCATAATTAACCGACGCTTTACAGCAGGTTATTAGATTTATCCATCTTTTTTTAGCGTTCTCATTCACTGTATTTTTGTTTTTATTAGATACTCCTGGTAAAAAGACATTGTCAGTTGCTTTTGCTAGCAAGTTATCGTCAATAACCTGCTCATCTGGGTTAAAGAGGTAAATAACATATATCTACCTCGTCATCAGTATTTAGATTTTTGGTTTTATCGACTCCCAATACGAGTATGACCTCCATTCAAAATATGGAAATAAGAATTATTTAGTATTTTATTTAACATCTCACTATATCACATTCGAGCTTTACGAAAATTACCAGATCAAAATATGTTATAACTACTACACAAGGCCAATGTTGCGTTTGCAAAAAAAAAGTTTAACGTATAGAATAATTGGTGACTAAAATATTATATCAATTCATATCGGCGGACATAAGCTATGTTCTGGTCTGCAGGAGGATGTTAAAGAATGGGAAGCTAACCAATCATATCAACTTTATCAAGAACAACAAAGATAAGGAATCGGGATCTCAGAATAGTACTGATACTACGCGTAGGCCCAAAATGTCACAAACTAGAACAGGTTGAAAATCAATTCTGGAGCCTACATCAAAGAGGCTTAGATGTTGCAGAATATGTATTGTGCAAAAGAACGTCTCACTTCACCAATTTTCGTTCTGCTTAACAAGTGAATATCGTTATATCATTATACGTGCATTAAATGCGTGAACCTGAAATTTAATTTGCAAAGTTTCATGTACTCTTATGATATATTACGACTATGCAATGTTTTGCAGACGCTCAGTTATTAACGGAAAATACTTGAAAATTAACAACAGATATTAATTAAAGTTTCAAGCTCAAAATTTATACAGAGATACAACCTCCAGGGACAGTTGAATATAAATTCTCTATCTACTTCCACTAATAAATTATTTATCACCGTTTTGTGCTAAAACTTATCTAAGAACAAAAAATCCCTAGACGAACACGTGACGTATCTTCAGTTGCATATACACCGTTGGCAGCCGGTTTAATTAAGTCTCACCAACAGTAGCTAATTACCCTCACCCATTGGATAAGGGGGAAAAACTTCCGTTGTTATCTCTGAAGCCGCTCTTTCTCCCTTGTCCTTGCCCTATCGCGAGAAAGGAAGTAGACGTAAAGTTAAACGAGAATGTTAATTAAAATCCGGGAAACGAAACGAACGATGGTATGTCAAGCCACGGCTCGCTTACAGAAAGTTCTTCGTTTTTCATTCCGATAGTATGCGCCAAAAGTGATGAAAAACAAGAAAAAAATTTAAACATTTATTTCAAGCCTATACATCCATAAACTTTTTCCTGTGCATCAAGTCTTAGGTTGTGTCGTGAATGTAAACATTTAGTTATTTAAACAATATGGATATACATATCTGCCTTCCGTTTTTGTATGGAAGGCAGATTAGTACGGTTAAGGTGGAAGATTGTGTACGAAACATGTCTTCAATATCGCCGCACATATCAATACTGCACTGCACTGAGCAGAAGTGAAATTGCTTCTTAGGCGAAAATACCTAATTCTAAGTGAATTTAACGTGCCGAACGCGAATCTCACTTTGAAAAAAGTCGATTGGCCCTCGTTGTAGAGATATTCACGTTATCATCCCTCCTTTATCAAGCTCGACCTAATCAAAAACTTAGCAAAATCTATAGACAACCAGCATTCAAGTATCTGTCTGGGAAATTTCAGCTCAGTGAAGCTAAAATTGAAGAAGGCGTTTTTGTGGGGCTTAGAAATGTTGCTCCTGTCGATTACGAACGAAGGCTAAAAGAAAACAAAAGCAGATCAAATTCTTATTTTTTCCCAAAAATGCATACTCAATACATCCAAAACAGCTCTTTTTTAAGCAGTAAGCAAGTCGATGCCGAACTAATTCAGTCGGTACAGCGTCGATTAAAGATCTGTTGCGTTGTAAACATGTGACGTCGCGGCCGGCAGACAATAAATGTGTAAAATGTTCACACTTTCACGAAATGCCGACATCGCTGCCAACGTCGAGCTAAGCGATCTGTGATCGGGAATCAATGTTGCACCAACCGTCAGTGCTACTAGAGATCCTAAAAATCTTGAGAACAGTTGATTGTAGGGGTGCCCCTAAGAAAGTTGGTAACTACTTTTAGTCCGAGTACGTTTGTGTATTTCACAATTCGTAACATTCATTAAAAAATATGTATAACTTAGTTGCCCTATCATTGTTATAAATAAGCCTGCAGAAACGAGTTGCGCTTAACGAAATTAGTAGAGACTAGACAGACTCGCGTTTATTCGTCTCATAAGAATGGGTTCGTGTTGCCTACTGGTTTCTCCGAGAATCGACAAAACACGAGTCTGTCTAGTCTCTGCTAATTCCGTGAAGCGCACACTCGTTTCCGCAGCCTCAGTTATCAATCGGGAATACCAACATGAAAATAATAAAATGTTGCATCTCGTAATTAGGTTCATTTAGACAGGCATTCAAAACTTTAACGATATAAACGAAAAATTTTGAGAGCTTTCTAAAAACATTCTGGAAAGAACCCTTTTAACGGTTTATCAAATGATATGTTCATTCCTTGTGAAATTCTACTACACCAATACATACACACATACGTCCCATCATGACATTTCGCGTTTGTTCCCTTATGAATGCAGTGTTTATTTACGGAGTCGGAATTTCGAATTTGTCGCCATCGCGAGAAAACGAGTTGAATGCCTTTTCGACGACGCAAAGAGAGCACTCTCGACTATTATACACAAGACGGCGGAGACCCATAATAACTCGCTACCTACCCCGACAACGTTAATGGCACGTAATTTTCTTTTTTGTCATTATTTCCAGGTTGAATTGGAGAACTGGGTGAACAGCATTCACAGTGCATGTGCTGCAGCGTTCGCGAGGCATAGAGGCAAAACCGGAACCCTTCATCTACTCCAAGAGGAAATATTTCGACTCGAAAAGGCCATTGAATCGGTGAGTAGAATAGTTCAAACTTCACATACCTACCTTCTAGGCGTCTACTGCTCGTAGAGAATAACATTCATTCGCGTAAAGGATTTTCTGTACGTCGTCACAGATTCTCATTTGATTTTTTTTAAATTTGTGCAAGGTTTAATTTGCACGAGTTTATCGGTAAACGTATGCAAATGTTCTGAAAAAAAGAAGATTATTGGATGACATATCAAATTTTATTAACATTAATAATCTAACAACATCTACTGTTTATTCTTGCAACCTTGTCGATTTAATAGTTCTTGGTCTTATAAGATATTTAAAAATATTCGTCACACCAATTTCTTGCGAAGACATTGATATCGTAAATTAAATCGAATGTAAAACCACAGCGATTTTCGATTCAATTAGTCATGCGCTTCTTGTCAGTAAACTTGTAGGTGTCAGAGGAAACGCGTTAGATTGGATATGTGTCTTATCTAAGAGAAAGATTTATAAAGATTACTTGTAGTGACAATGGCTATATAAACAACTGCAAGTTTCCTACCCTAACAATAAATATTGGAGTGGTCAAATCTATTTAATTTATGGTGACAAATAAGGTGCAAAATTTACGTATACTTTCTTAAGACACACGTTTGAAATCCAAGATGGTGTCAATATGAAATAACAAAACTGATGATGGCCAGAAAGAACTGAAACGTCGTATAAAAATTTCGAATACTCTATTAGCTTGAACACCAAAAATTTCCTTCACTATGTGTTTTTAGTTTCTCTCTGTACAACCAAATAAAAGTGTTAGTTGTAAAGAAGAAAATGAGCTTGTTCTTTCCCTAATTCTAATCTTGTTATTTGTCACATGTCAATTTTCTCTTTGGGTTCATAACAAACACAAAATTTAGCAACTTATCCTCTATCGCCAATAGTAAGCCAATTCCCCATGATGATGGTCGAAAGTGAATCAGTCTGTATATGACTAATTTTTATTTAAAGATGAAATGAATACATAGAGGAAAGATAATTTGTCCGTGCTATAAGAATGAACATATGTTCAAAGATTTAATTTTTTTGGACAATGTTTGTTGCCAAAGGTTGTAAATCCGAATAATTTCCAAGCAAAAAGTCACACAACTAACGATTTTTTACACTATAGGTCTTAAAAATTGCAAAATATTTACACACACATTTTTTTTGTCACTCCTTGATATACTTTCTTTGAAGTCTGATGCTTTCAATTAATTAATCAAACGACTAGCCTCTATTGTGACATATTCTGGATAAAAACGTATCATTATTTCTGTTAATTATATTAGCCTAGTATAGCTTCTCTAATCAAACGGGAAAGTAATAAATTTGATACCGCTATAGAATTACATTATAATTGCATATTATGTAATGTTGTAGCTGTCTGAAGGCGAGTAGCGCGTTGGAAATATGCTACTTTAATTATAGTCCTGAAACAATTACTCTTTATTATTGTGACGCCCAACATCGATGTAACGATAATGAGCAAAATAGCCGTGATACAATGCGTTCGTTAATGGCTAAGCGGCAAATAAACACCGAATCGGATATGTTTATGTGCCATAAAGTCGTGCTAATGTAGCGCCATGTTCGGGATAATTAATTCTAGAGAATATGCACAGAATATCGTTAAAATGTCAGCTAGAAGATAAATATGTAGGTAGCTTGAAATCGCAATTTTGAATTACTTATTGTTAGATCTTTCGAAGTTACGATCCTAATTTTTGAAAATTTGGTGTTGCTGTGCTATTTGTAATTGTTAGGTGATGTTAATTCCTTTGTTTAAATTTTATGCGAGGATCAGAAGAAAAATGGATCTCGCGCCACACAAATATTTAAACACTCTGGCACTGAAACGCTGACCTACTCCGTTTATCGGAACAGTACATTGTTCGCACATTTTTAAAGTCAGGATGGTAATGCCTAATTTAACAAAGAGTAAAGGCTAGCATTTCAAAGTCTTAAATCTGAATTCATTAAAATGTTTGTTTTGCTAAGTCTCCGTGCCTTCATAACACATCGCTGTTTATGTTCTTAGTTAATTTTGTATTATACAACTACCTTTCAAAGATAAATTTAAAGCGAACTAGACACCCTTTGCAACGAGTTATCACAGCATACAGTTGGTCACAATCTTTGCATGATATTTTACAATTTTGCTTTATCTATATTATTTATACTTGGCCTTTGGGACTCCCTGAAGTCTTTTTAAGACTATTTGACAATTTTAAAGAATTTGTATTTTGTGGAAACTTTCTTTTCACAGAATCTTACCAAGTTTTTAGAGGACAAGAGAAAATGTTGATAAAATAGAATGAAAATTTCTAAATTGGGAGTAGCGCTGCTTAGCCATTCATTTTCAATTGATTTATTGACGTAAAACAGACACATGCTTTATAGACCATTTCTTTTGGATTCGTATATTTCGCATGTTTTAGGGTACACAGAGGGCAAAAGTAGGTACCTGTCAATATCTTTTAAAGCAATGACAGAACAAGGCATATTAGAATAACAATTATTTTTAAACATCACTCGGTCTTGTGGCTAACAATGGGAATCCAGGAATTTTCAAAACGATCGTTCCAAATAACTTAAGTGATGAGGAGTGTGCCCATACTTTGATGGCTGCCAACGTCTGTTTAGCCAATTATAATAAGGGTCTTTCTACAGGGAATTCTAATATTTGTACCTAACACGTTTTTGCAGAAAGAATGCGTTGAGCTGAAATTTTTTCATGAGAAGCAACTGTATGTGGAGAATGGTAGTCGTTTTTAATTAAACTTCGCAAAATATATTTTGCGACTGTCTAGGAGACTTGCAAAAAATCCGTCTTTTCATGCCTGCGTCATATTACTAAAGACAGCATTTTTCATGTATTTGAACAGAGGAAAAGGTAGTTGATATCAATAAGAACCAATTATTTCGATTATCAGTTAGGTCCTCATATCGAATCAAAGAGTCCTAATCTGTTTCCGTTCAACTTTCTTCTTAATAAAATATTTCGCGTTCTTGTCTTCATAATTTTCCGAACATTAAGCATAATGTTAGACAAATGAAGCCCGCAGTGGTCCATTAGCTTAATCGCCTTGAATGCTTGAGATGAATCGTTGAGCTCATGTTGGTATATTCCAGACGTGTAAATAACTTAGTCGAACTCAAAAGAAGAATAGACAATCAGTTTATTCGCCCCTTTCCAGGAACATAAGCAGATATTGATTTCATATATGGCCTACGCAAATGTGAGCATGTTTCTCATAAATTGCGCCAGCTGAATTGGTTAACTGTGAGTGATCGTCGACATTTGCACCAATTTAGCTTTTTTTTACTTTTATTCCAATCTATATCTTTATCTTAGGTTGAGATTTAGCAGTGACATAACGTTAACATCAGATTTCATCAATATATCGCCACCTCCTGGCCATCGTACTGCTTCATTTGAGAGATTATATTCATTCAAAAATGCGCGATTCAATAATAGTCTTCCCGCTCACGTTTTTAGTCTAACATTCTACTATTTTACACGCCATTCGCCATTCGACAGATGATAAAATAACACCACAGAACAATAAAGTTAAGGCTCAGTTAATCGTCAACAGAAAATTGTCTATTGGCATATGGTGTCTTGCTTTTACGCCTATCAAAATTCGCAACACAAATCCCCATCGCACGTAACCGTCAACCGAAAATTCGACCTACTTCATTCCTTTCGCGTATACGTTCTTAGTTATCCCCACGGAATCGCATGGAGATTGAAGGAAACATGACAGTAACCTCGCTCCTTCGTACGCAGTAAATGAGTGAGAGTTAACTCGTACGAATCTACGAGCTGCCAGGATGTTCTGCTCCATTTCATCGAATCCCGTAAATCCTGGCAGACTTATTCGCTTTTTTTCTTCGCCGTTCCCCGACCGGTCGAACCCAGCCTGTCATTTCTGTTGTTTTGTGGCTCTGGACTTAATCCAAATATCGGAAAGACGCGCTTTAAATTCCCCGAGCTGTTTTTTTTTTCTCTCTTTCGCCCGTCCTCTTTTACTCTTCTTTGCGCTCGTTCCTTATAGAACAACTCCTCCTTCTTGTTGTCGATTCCCTTTTTCTCTTTTCTTGCTCTCTTCCAACCGTCAGGGTGGATGATTTCCATTGTTTTTTGGTCGAGCTAACGATATAAAAGCAACAACCTTTTGGCCGACCTGGGCTTTTCTACAGCTCTTTCATTATTCAGTATGTTTTTCCGACGAGACAGAGGTTCGATAGTACAAGATATATGCTTGTTAGATTCGTCGGTGCGCATTAGATTGGTAGTTTTTGTCGTATGCTGGTCGCTGAATGAATTATGTTTTCCGCTTAAAAATACGAAGTATGGATGATAAAAAATGGTGTAGAAAAACTGAAGAGTCCATATATTGAGTATATGAGAAATTTGATGTAAGTCCAGGAATAGGATCGCAAAAAGCGATTAAAGGAAAATAAAAGATGCTCGAATTCGACAAAAGAAATAACTTATGTAAACAGTTGTAACATCCTCTAGGTATAATTAGGTATTTCTGTAAAGCCTCCAGAAATATCTAAAATATCATGTTTCCGTTGTTAGACAAATGATATTTCTGGAAGTGTAGTAAGACTATCAACGCGATGTTCGCACCCCTATTTAAAACAAAAATAATTTCTAACAAGTATTGGGAATATCCAAGCGTAGAAATTCTAATCAATTTCTAGGCTTGAATATTCTCACTAATACTTATGTTTTCTACTTACCTTCAGACATCAAGAAGCTTGTTATTCCAATAAGATTCGTTGCATTAACTTTTTATGACCTAAAAGGAAGAGACGTATATTCGTATCAAGAGAACTTGGCCATATAAATGAACCATGAAGCGCAGGCATTCAGTGCAAAACAACAAGATAGCAAACGTTTATGCAAAACGTAAGTGGAATGTGGTAGATGAATAAGAACTCGTAAAAGGAATTCGTTATTAAAATGGAAGTAAAGCACACACAACAGTATTTCTGTTACAATTATTAATTATGTGTTGCATAAACTTTAAATGCTAGAGTTACAGAATATCGATAACTTTTTTAATTCACTAATATTAACTAAAGGCCTAAATTAAAGCAAACTTATATTTATTGATATATATTGATGTTTATAAAATGTCGACTTTTGTGCCTATACATGTATTAGATGCGATAGTGCTAAAACGTTGTCGTGTGAACAGGCAGTTTATACAAGTACCACTGAGAACAGCACATTGTACACACTATTACAATTTGACTCCGAATTAACAACAAAGCCTAATCATGCTTATATAAATCTTAACGCCAAGAATACACGATTCATGCGTAACGTTATTATAACATTTATAATGACAAAAATATCTAATTGTATCAATGGTAACTGCGAAAAGAATGTTTCACATCCTGAAAGTAGGAAACACATTCTAACTTTAGTAACGTTATGTAAGCAAACACAATATAAATAGACACTTTCTTTAGATCCAGAAAAACATTCTTTGCAATAGAATATTATATCTAACAAAAAGAATTATTCCGTCCAAAAACCCGGGTCTTCAGTAGGAGTAACCGTTTCTTTAATTGGAAGAAAATAACCTTTGTTTAAAGAAATTATGGGACAAAAAAACAAATTATCAAATGGATATTCAGTAAACCACATGTCTAATGAGTAAATTGTAATTTCAGGCTTTTAATTTAAATGCATATGTAATAATCCATACTAAACGGGGTTATTACAATGAAAACGTCTGTAGATATCGTTTTATCAAAACAGCAAACCTACGGATGCAGAGACAGCGCGTTTCTAACAAAGCAAAATGGTTCCAAATCATTAGAAACGTTTCTCCCATACAAATGTAACGCAAACAATTAATGAAGGTGTCACGGATACTACGACTTCGATTCCCAGATAATATTTCAAAACTGTTTTCGTTGTGAATGGGAGGAAGAGAGTTGCCAATTACCATTCGTTTGCAAACGACGCCCATGGTGTCGTACGCGCCTTTTGCTTATATAGCGGCGACCGCAACGCCGCTGCGCTGCCAAAACAAACCAATTTAAAACGCGAAACACCAGGCCCTTGATTGTCGGGTTAAAAACGGCTGTGTGCCAGGAAACGATATCGCTGACGCCAGAAATCGAATAGAAAACATATTTTCTGGACGGGAGATTGTATTAGTTGGAAGGCGTTGTTTTTTGATGCGAAGAGAACAAGAAAGCTCCACGTAAAGTAGTGTTTTTTCAATGTAGGTACACTACCGCTATAATAATAATAATAATAATAATAATAATAGTAATAATAAGTAATTTATTGACTAAGAGACGTATGTTGTAAGTTATGTTAAAATATGTTAAAATGTTTTTTTTTCAAAAAAACTTTTTGAAAATATAAGTTTCGCCACGAAGAATATAATAAAATAACTCCTAAAAATGTCTTATGTACTCACACAAAAAACCTATGTGAAAAATTTCTGTAAGCTATAATAATATTTATCAACAAGAAAACGGTTCACATTAAGTTTAAAGCAATTACTAGTTCTATTGATTTGACTAAACACTTACACGCATGAGTAATATGGGGATTTCTCGTATGCTAGCGTTCGATGTAGCGGTACTTATAGTGAATGCTTCTCCCTTTGGTGATCGCCTGGGCGTAAATGTTGCGCTGGTTTAATTTTATAATGTTGACATTTGTTTTTCTTACGATAGTGATGTACTGTCTCAATACTTAAACTTAACTTAGCCGCAACTGCTCTGATTGATATTCTTTGATGAGCTTCGATGTAAGCCGGTACATTCATTTCGCTTTCTTCTTTATTTTAGCAATTTTCCCGTGTTTTCCTTGGCTCTCATCCTCTGCTCTAACAGTCGAAAATACGTTCTCTTTGGAACGTTTTCCAGAAAACGTTGCCTATACAAATGTCGAGCTTCCTCTACATTTCCATTGCACCGAAACTGCATTTCTAAAATATCCATCTTTTCATTATGAAGCGTTTCATTCATACTGTTCTAATGAGGAAAGGAATGTACCAAAATGATAATCGCCTAGAACAAATTCACAGCATGAGAGATCTTTAAGCAAGTCTTTAAAAAAAGAAGTGGAAGCATTTGTTTTCTGAAATGATGACGCACATTCTAAAAATGTAAAAATATAAGAAACCAAAGTTGCAATAATTTCCGGTGAACAAGTATAGTCAATCGTTTTTCTGATACGAGATTCTGAATCTACGGCAAAACAATCACTTGTTTTGTAACTTAACCGTCTTTATATCTCTAGAAACAAAAATGTTATCCCAGAAGGGAGTTCAAACTAAACACACTGTTATATTTCCAAGAACAATATGTAAATATTCTGCAAGTACTTCCGCTATAATTAAAACCGCTACCTCCTGCTTAGTCGCATGGTAACACATGCGGGAAATTATTTCCGTTGAAAATAGACTTCATATTTTATTTAATAACGTTTCTCCCTCAGGAGATTCGATTTTCTTCGCACAGGTGATATGTTTTCCATATCAATCTCGTTGACTTCCCCTTCCTCGATTTGGATTCGCCGTTTCACTCAGGAATCGCCTGCCAGCTCAAACTAAGTCCGCCAAGTGTGAAACGAGACGAGGAGAAAATCGAACGTCGCGCGGACTTTCCCGGACGCAAAATGGTCAAATCTACCTCTCCGAAATAACTCCCACTCCCCCTATTCCTTTTCGTCCAAACTGATATATCGAGTTCGAAAGTCGTTCGGCTTCGCAGGAATGTCCCTTTAACCTTTGGCTTCCCTGCCTGTCCTTTTCTAGATTTGCCGATTGGACGTTGTATAGGTGGGTAGATTGACGCGCCCTTTGATGTACCTATCGGTCGGTTTTCTCTAAGAGATAAAGTAATTCCAAAAGTAAGAGAACATCGCACACCGATTCCTCTTTATGCTCGTGTTGGGCCGCGCCTCGTTTTTTTATTTCTATTTTTGCTCTTTTGCTTTATTTACATTAACGATTCTTGGATTTCCTAAGCGAGCTCTAGCATAATATCAATGACGTTGCTATTGGAGGTTATTTAACGTGACTAGTCTTAAAACGAAAAGGCTCGATAACACTTGTGGAAATGGAAGTGATCTTTTTAAAATGTTAAGTAAATAAATAATTATGTACAGAAATACAGAATCCAGACAAATTTAAGAAAGAAAAATGAAAAATAGAACAATGCAAACTTCCATCAATATCATTTTGCGTTCAACACAAGTATATGCGAGAAGATGTGCGTTAAAGAGTTAAAATTCAAACTAACACGATTATATACCGAATTATAATTACTACGCATGATATAAATTGGTGACTTAAACATAATGCTCGGTGTGTTGAAACATAAAATACTTACTCATGTCGGCAGTAATTGAGATATACTTTATTCAAAAGCATTGTGCAAAAGGGTGAACAAAAATTTTATGCTTATCACTTTGCGCCTTAATTAAAGTGATTCAACATTAAACTTGGATGTCATCAGGGAATAGTCGTACATACAAGGTAGATACCGTCAGAAACATACACTTCTGCATATTCTCAATGGTGTAATTCTCAAAAACACAAAAGTAGTCGTTTTTTTTATTTCTAACCAAAGCCCTAAATATACAATTTCCATGTTTCTCACGTTTTTTAAAAGTTTGTGGCATGGCTTTCAGTTAAAGGTCCATTTTTAATTCGTTCATCTAGTGTATCATGCAATTCTTTATATAATGAATTACAAAACATCTTCCAAAAATCAGCATTTGCAATTGTCTGTCCTTTCTATTTTATGCTCTTTGTAATTATTAAAATCATTAGTCTTAAAGGCAGATACCATGAAATGATTTAATTTTTTTAACAAACTTAAATATTGCAACTTTCTAATATAGCACTGCCTAGATGGCAGAGGCAACGTTTCTTGTCTTTTATAAAATTATTTTAATAATTAACGCAATTTGTCTGTCCACGAACTCTTTCAACCACAATAACTGGAAAAAAATTAATTATTCTTAAACGCAGCAGGAACAGCGTCTGCTACTTGCATTAACTTATTTTTGGACGCTAATTTAATACAAACGCGATTATATTGTTTACGGCACCATTTTTCTTTAACATTGTCCACCACCTCTAATATCGCAGCAATATGTCAAAGTCAGACACTGTTGATTATTTTTTCTTACTTAGTCCTTTACTTTCGACAACTTCTGCCAAAGGATGAAATAATTTAAAAATTACTGCCACCGGGTTCTTAACTAAATGGTTCAACATTTATATTTAAATATTTTATCAACATACAACTCTTTATAACATTTTGCAAAGGCACTAAGTTCTGTACGTACGTACTTCTCTCATAAAGGCAGTGAATTAATAAACACTACTACTATTTTATGTTTCATGCTTGATAAGTCATTTATACATTCAAAATGCTTCTACCTCATTCTACATTCATACTCTAAACGTCCGCTTTCCGAAGTCAAATTTACACCCTCGAATATCAACCCGTTCTCCCACTAAACCAGAACCCTTAATATAATTTATTGCCCGAGATTTTTAGCAGTTTAATGTATACATGCTCGATTTAGTCAAACAACTCCCTTGTTCATGCGCTCGAACTCGAAACTTTATTTTCCTCCGACGAACTTTATCCGCGATTGCTTTATGACGTAAACCATTTATTTTCTGGTTCGGTCGTTTCGCTCCAAAATAATTACGCTGCCGTCTTTTTTTCCGTCATAATGCATGCATATATATCGATATATATATATATGTGTATTTACAAATATAGGGCATAGGTCGCTTCGTCTTCTGCGGAAGACCAAGCTTTATCAATTTATTGACGTCCGGAGAGTTGCTTCGACGCTGTTTTTTACGTGTTTTTTGGTCCGATTCTATCTTGGCGAAGCCGATCTCGAAATAGCTGCTTCGAATTTTATGTACTTACTTATGTAGATATGGAAACGTGTTATAAATCTTGTTCGTATGGAAATTGTATGTTGAATGTGTTTTGCTGTAGTAAGCGATAAAATAAGTATCTGACATTATGCCGACCGACTTTATGGCTTCGTAAATTTGTACTGAACTAGAAAAGAATTGTAGTATGAAGATTATAAACAACATTAGGCATAAAGTCGCATTCGACAAACTACGCGCTCTTTTCAACCTACCTAGTTGATGTGCTTGATCCTGCTCTAAAGTTGAACCTTTTGTAGGCTTGACTTAAACATTTACATAAAGGTCAAGATTCCAAATTATGCTTTTCATTTTAATTTTATTTCCCCATTTAATTTATGATAATTATTTGTAAGGGTTATCATTGTAAAAGTCTGACAAGGAATGTGATTACATAATGCTAACGGCATGATGAGATAGAGTTAACGGAAACGTTAAATCTGACGCTATGTAACTAATCAAATCACCCCAGACTTTTACATAGAATTAATGCCTGCCTGAAAGCCATCGCTACATTCATCTTTCCAATTCCAAACGCACGTTTTGTAGCATAAACTAATAAGCAAAGAAGACGTCGCTTTTGACAAACAAACTTTATCACTTTTAACAGCAGGCGCCACTAAATTTTCTTGGAAACAAAAATTGTGCGTTCACAAAACACTAATTGCTGACTTTACGTGGACATGTCGCATGCATTGCTCTGGAGGGTCGAAGAGCAGTTAATGCAAAGCGGTATACAACAATCTATTGGCCACTAGTCATTGATAAAATCAAAAAAGACAATCGACAGCGTCACATCATCTTACACATAGATTCGTTTATAGTAGTATATGGTTTAGGTTTCAACAAAGCTATGCTACGTTTTTGAGAAGTGTACACTGGTAACATTTAAAATAGTGGAATGATTTAAGTATCAAACATGAACGCTTCTATAGATAAGGTTATCTATCTTTAGTATTGAATTCACTTCCACAAGAAAACAAATACGTAATTCTTGGAGGTGACTAATATCAAATCTACTACAGCACGACCCTCTTTACATGTGCTTCTGGACTTATTACATAGGTTTAATTTCCATGCTGCTATTGATATTCCAACAAGAGTATCTGGGATTATCCTATCTAGATAATTTTGTGGTAAATATTCCCACCTCAATCTATATTGTGTCATGCTTCGATAGTTTTTTGTTTGAAGATTATTGAGGTCACTTTTATGTTATTTTTTGATTACTGAAACACAGAAACCTGGCTACAGATTTTGAAACGCTACCATGTCATTGCCTTAGTGAGAAAAGCTCGTAACTCAATTAAAAGGAAGAGACCACGAGACCAAGAAAACTGTTTAGTTTTAAACAGTCAAGATGACATATTAAATGATAGATTTCGATCCAAAGGCTCCAAGGATACCTACGTCCTTTGATTGGCTATATGCATCGATCTGTCCAAACCGTTGTAAACGATTAATCATAATACATTACCCCGGAAGCTTCATTTGTGCGGTACAAGAGGCCTTCCTTTAATTCCTTTTTACTTAATAGAGAGCAATGTTCATGGCACAATACCAAATCAAACCATCTTGAGAAATCAATTTTCAAAAACATAAGTTCCGGATTTATTCAATATTTTACGTACTGTGGAGTACGCTGATACCTTAGCATTTGTCATATCGCCTCACAGTACTTGCTGCTCTAAAAAAACATCCTCGTACAAGACGCATTGCTAATACAAAAGCAATAAAATAGCCCCAGAGTGAGTCTAATTTTCTTTTTTGTGATTATCCATAAGAACAGATTCCATTAAGAGCTAACGTTTTATTCTTTTCACATTTCAGGATTACCGACTGAAACACATGGCGGAAATGCAGGAGAAGGTCCTGGCCGACACCGAAGGCAAGCACCAGCTCGCTGCGCAAATAATTCAGTGGGAAGAGAATCTGGAGCGGCTCCACTGCGAGCAATTCAGGCTACGATGTTATATGGCCAGTTTGCAGAGCGGTGAATTACCGAATCCCAAGGTTAGTACACGGTATACGTATCCCCTCATATAATGTATCCCATAATAGTTCCGGAAGAGGAAATCTATATACATATATACATCGGTGTACACGCAAGTTCGCGTTTCCGGCTCCCATAAAGCTTTCGATCGAATCGATTCACGAAATAAATCACGACGGCAGTAGTCCCTCCTACACTGCCACCGGCAGCACATCCTTTTTTCCTTCGTGCGAATTCAGACGAATTAGTCATGGAATTGGAGAAAAAAGCAAATTCGACCCAAGCACTAGAATATACATCCAGAAAACCCGTGGAGCTGACTGTAATTTATTTCGGTGCGGCCGATCGCAAATCATTGACTGGCTCTAATGTATTAATTACGAACTATGATTCCTTCGACAAAGCTTTATCGGTAAATTATCGCGGAGTAGGGGTAAGAAGTTCTTTCGCCATGTCAAGTTAAGTTATGATTTTAGCTCGAAAACAAAGGAAAAACGTTGCTACGGATTTCTGATATGTGCGTGTTAATAAAGATAAAAGCTTTTTTGTTATAGTCACTATTAGGATGGTAGAGAAGACCGGGACATTTTATAGCACGAGGTGCAGTTTAAATGTAGCATTTCAGTCGATTATTGCCTAGTTTTCCCAAAATACTATGTTTACGAATACCATATTAAGGACTGTATTTGAAAATTTCATATCTTTACATAGATTACTCGTTCTTTATAAAGTTTTCCTTTCTTTTTGGCATTCCCTCTGTTAACGCTTGAACGATACTTTTATATACCTCCTGGGTTGCGCCAGACCAGTTTCTCCGAAAATCGCTACCATCTGCGGCCATAGTCTCCACTGCCTCCATTTCCCTCTTGACTAAAGGCCAATACCTTGTAATTGTACTGATTTCTGGACAATTTGAATGGTTTGCTTCTGAAAGAGCATTTCCTCGCCAAACGAAATTATAAAATCCATGACCAGAAGGCTGAAAATGCGACTTTTTGCACCCTCCTTCAAGAAGAGTCCTAACATTTCAGACAGAAAAAAGGCGGGCTGCTTGGAGTTTTTTTTGCTAAAAAAGAAGCTGGACTTCCAAAGCCCAAAAGATTCCGCGGAAAAAGATCGTACTAAAACCATGAACATGTGAAACATAGGTGCTATCATCCATGATCCAGCATTTTTTTTCAGTTACAATTAATTTTCTAGCATAATCTTTCACCTGGGAATCTCCTGGGCTTTAAACGTTTTCAGTCCAACTTCCCTTTTTACACAAAAAACCCATGCAACCCACCTTCCTTTCTGTTCGAAATATTATGTTAAGATTCTTCTTGAATAAGACAATGCCTTTTTTGCCTTTTCCGCATCAGAGATTCTTCTTTTATACCAGAACATGCCTTTCGAGAGATGTCCAAGTTCGCGTTAAACCTCTTTAGTACTTCGAAGACTATTTAAGGGTTAATTTTTGGTCCCACGCAATCTTTCCAAGTGCTCTTTAGAAATGCTAACAATTGCTCTTCGTACTTCGGATTCGCTTGACAATTTAAAATTAATAGAAGCGTCTACCAACTAAAAGTTATATGGTATTAGAGAACACATGTAATGAACAATTTTCTCAAACGCTGTCCTTGATTCATCAATCAATCAAAGTCCGATTTGGCTCTCTAAAACTTTAAACGATTACGATCATAGAAGCCTAACACAATCTTATGCCAGAAGGGTGTTACTTTGATCTAATGATACTTGTAAGGTCTTACTTTTCAAAGGAAAACGGGACAATAGTTCTGAATTTTGCTGTAATTTCAACACAACACAGTTTAACAATAAACTGATGATATAAAATGGTGTTCAGCAAATTTCATATTTTATTTTCCTTCTACATTCACTCTGTGCGTCACGCCAGAACTCCTATTTTAAATTCAGAACCGCTCAGTACGGTTTACAATGATCATCGTTTGTAAAACTGAGGATCTACAGATAATCTCAAGAATACAAAATCAAGAAATAACATTTAAGGAACTTCAATCCAACTACCCTATTTTATCTGTTCAATATCTATTACCATAGGTTTGTTCACATCTTCTTTCAGAATAACTCACAATTTCTTCTCTTGCATTTGTATCCAGGATTGCATACGAACCAAAGCCTACTACGTTTCTCCACTGTTTTTGTTTTTATTGTATGTTTCAGTGTAGTTTATGGAATATTGAAACTGCCAGCAGCGAAAGTTCTAAAATTAGATCTAGCCTATCTATTTTTGGCAAACTTTCAAGAAGACCATATCATTATTAACCAACAAAATAACTGCTTTCTGTGACCTCTAATATAATCTAATGTAATACAAAGGCATTACTACTTGTTACTGAATTGTCGACGTTGAAGTGAAGGCAGATAACAACCATTAACAATTGTTCTCGTCTCCGAATCTTCCAGTTAATTCCTAAGGCTTAATTTGCCTATAACGAATTCTTCGAAAACTTTAAAGCAGAAGGAAACAATAAAGGTGTACTAATTAAAACGGCGCCGCTACTCGAAAGAATCCTTTTGAATGGCTCGCGAAAAATTACGAAAGCAAGCTGCAAGATATTCGACGAGGTTTTGTGAATTTTCGCGTAAACTCTAGAAAACCGCTAACAAAGCTCTCGGCCCGGACATATAAAAAAGTAAGACTGTATTGTTTTAGGACCGAACTTTGTATGCTTAACCGTATATTACCGTTTCATCTCACTTACCAATGGAACTAATTTTGTAAAATTCATAAACTCGTCGGAACTTCTATAAGTTTCGATACGGCACGGCGAGTTATCTCTATGTATCTGCTTTTCCAGCGAAAATATACGACGGCGTTTGTTTAGTTTCAGTGAATAATACTTTTGTTGTTTGTAAATAATGACACAATATTTTTGCGATTGAGAAGGGATTTATTTGCTCCTGAAGCTGTAAATTAATTTCATTCCAAATATCTTCCCTCACGCTTTACTGTTCTTAGTTGTTGGCAGCAATTGGTGTCATTAGTACTTCCGAAAAGTTATACTACACTAACATGTAATGTTACAAAACGAGAGAAACATCGAACATCCGTGTAAAAGACGATCCTCATTAATTGACCTGATCTGTCGAAACATCTTATAATTTTTGGCATTGGACTTGATATCGCAATATCTTTCCGTAATATTTAGAGATCTTCCTAAACATTTAGTATTTACGAGGAACTGCTTGAAAGTTCAATTCTGATAACGAATTTAGTCACACTGAACTTATACGTATGCTCTTAATTGCTTTGATATCTTTCAGATGGGCGTGCCAGCCAGAATAGCCTATTTGTGTTTTATTTGCTAGTTTGTTTAAATTAATAAGAGCACATTTTCGCAACATACTATATATATTTAATTAGAAATTACTCACATTTTTCTGTCATGGGTTCTATGAAACAAACCTGACCAAAATTCTAGATTTCAGTTCAAGTTCTTAAAACTTCATTGAAAGCTCACAGATGTTTTTGAAATTAGAAATAAAATGTGCTAAAATAATTGCAACACTGTGGAAATATCGTATTTCTGATACATTACATGAATGTGGGCGTCAAGTGTAAGCAAAATGGCTCTAAGTGGAAATTCTAAACTGCAAACATAAGGACATCTATCAAATAGGCTAACAATTAACATGTTTTTGGTTAACAGATTTAAGTTAGGATACAATTTGTACATGATGAAAAGCCACATAAAGGAGTAGTGATGAAATAACCAGCTATCGCAATAAATCTGAGTTACAACTTTAAACTAAAATTCTAAGTGGTATACGTACTACGTACTTAATAAAATTGAACGTCTTATATATTACTAAAATAAATAAGTTACAGTAAACCGTGTAATCGTAACCGTAAGTTAAAACAAAGTAAACCGTGAAAAATTAATTATCCATAGTTATATTAGGGTGGAATATGTATTCGGCAATTGCAGTATGTTTTCCATGGAGCGGTACCTTTGATAGAATGATATATATTTTATAGTAAAAATAGTAATAATAATTAAATTAATTAAGCTGTTAGTCGATCCTTGCAGGCCTCACGTATCGCGATGCCAGTAATCCCTCATCGCAATTGTGGAGGTTGGTTGAAAATATTTCGACAAACTATGTGATCTTTAATTAACAAATATGTTTCTACGTTATCCGTATTTATACGATAATTAGTCGATTGAATACCATCTTCCACAAATATGTACTGATGAGCCGTATGACGGCGAAACTCGCGTCTGTAGTTGGCGGTGGTCTAACTTCATTATTACTTCATATTTCATTATTATTATATTATATTCAATAGTAACAATATTTTCTGTTGTTATGGCTACTGGACAGCATCATAGTAATAACTATGGTTGAAGATCATAAAATTATTATAAAATTACAAATTACAAAATTATTATAGGATTTATCCTGAAAAACAGTAAATACACCATAGATTTCTAAGTGAAAAAAAAATTATTGGTGAATTTATCATTAACTTCCTTAAGTAACGTAAGAATAAATGAAATACTTCCAGTTACTACATGCCAAGATTGGCTGTTATTTTTCAACAACGTAAACTAGTAAATAGACTCTACCCTTCCTCATCCTACTTGATATTCATCTATTCGAGGTTCTATTATTGCTTCCAGATTTAATTTAACTGGTATGGCTACTGTCTTATACGCAACGTCCAATAGGGATATTCTTCTATAGTTATTACATCTTGTTTCGTCTCCTTTTTTTTAAATAGGGACAATTTTGCATGTTTTGCATGTATTTCTTGTTCTTTGCAGCTTTCCTATATCGTGTTGTTTCTTCCTGATGTATTATTTTTATAAAAAGAAAGGAACACCAAGAAGGAGATTACGAATTTAAAAAGAAACTGCAGAATGAAAGTCAACGGTAAAAATGCATGGAGGAAAATAGCCAAGCTATAGACCTACATAGCTTGCTAAATGTTATATCTATATGTATATTTAAATTTTACTCAGTTCCAAGGAATTTCAAGCAATATCCGTCGAAGTACCTCAAAAGGAGATCATTACAATTTAACCCAAAATTCTACTTAATATAACCTAACTTTTTATAGCGGCAATTAATCTACAAACACGTATCCTCTGAAAATCCTACGGTAACTTCTCAACTGATAATTTAAATACGACACCGCGCCAACAAAAAGCCTTGCGCGCTATTTCAAACTTCCAAATTAAACTCTTACGGGTACCAATACACCTTAACGTTCGCTCTCATGCGCGAATCAACTCCATATTTTACGCGCTACCCTTGTCGTCTTTCTCTCAGCGAACCTACTTCCGCAAAGTGTCATCTTGCGGGTCGACATTCGACAAATACCGGTCTGTTGCCAACCCAGGAAGACGGCGAGCAAGCGGCTTAGTCGTCTGTGGTTATTTTTCGACGCCTCCGCTTGGCGTCGTGCAAAAGCTGAATAATTAAACTGTTAGAGATGGTGAAAATTATCTAGAGACAAACGATGTTGTTTAAGTCTGTAAACTAGAATTCCCGTGGTAGGACTAAAAAATTAATTATTAAAAAAATACGGCAAATTCTTCAGTTAATATAAACGTTATCATATCATAATTTCGCCGGTATTACAAAATATTCTCGCCAACTCCTTCCGCATGACATACGAAAATGTTAAATACTTACAAAGATTTGTCGTTCGAAAGATCTCTCGTTTTCTAAATAAGAATAAAATCTAGAAGATATGCCATCTCCAACGTCGACGCAAATACTTTCAGAGGCCCTCGCGAACTCCCGTTTACACATAAAGATATAGATGCATGTATACATGACGTAGACGTTGATATTTCTTGAGCATCATATTTTTCTTGCGCGAAGGATTTATCGAAGCGAAGCGTCGTCGTGCCGCTGACGTACTCGAGACGTTGGAAATTGTAAGCCGATAGAATATTCAACGAGATTCTGTATTACATTTTGTCGTCCAACCTATAGCACGGCGTTAGAGAAAAGTGCACGTAACCAACATGATGCACTTCGTTTTCTTTTAAATGCGCCTTGCTTCGACGTGTATGCAACGACGACGACGAACTAAAAGCAGTTACGCAACCAAAAGAATAGACGCGTTAACTTGGCAGGCAAAATATGCTTCTCGCTGTTACAGAACGTATTTATTCTTGCCATGTACTATTTTGATGTTCGGTATATATTTTGCGTGCACCTTTTATTAACAGTAATGCAGAAAAATTGCAAATTTTCGAGTACCGCCTGTCTATCAAATATGAATTATGAACATTGTTTTATTAATTTACTACCTATAGTCTGTTGTTTATCCTTGTGAAGTAAAATAAGCAAATAACTAGGTTATGTCAAAGTTTTCTCCGCTTCTGGAAAATTGATTTTTACTAGATTCTTCAAAATTAAATACTATTACTTCCGATAACGATATACGTTATATATCAGCGAATTTTCAAAGATTCAGCTTTCACTATTTTTCCTACACTTATACAGGGTGAGTCGGTATTTAGTCCCCAGCCCTCAGATATGTATTCTACTATTAAAACTAAGACAAAAATTAAGAATACTAAAATCCTGAAAGCGAAGCTGTTTCCAGTTCGAATTGAAATCAACTGTTAGCGAACCATATCACCTACAGCCCGTTTCAATGCTGTATCTTGGAGATGACCTATTAAGATTCAATTTTTACACATTGGCAAATTCAGAGCAATTGTGAGCTCTTCTTATAATGTTTTCTTTGCCGATGAAGCTCATTTCAACCAACAAGGAGTTTTAAATCACCACAACCTTCATTATTGGCACTATAAGAATTCTCATATTTTACATCGACCCAATCAGCAAAGCGTTGGTCTGTGAATGTTTGGATAGGTATTTTGAGAAAAGGAATCATCAGTCCATATTTTTTCCCAAGAATATTGAATGGTGAAAACTACACTAAGTTTTGTGAAAACTCTGCCAGGTCTGCTGAAATATATCCTTTTACAACAACGTGCAACAATACCTTTTCAAAACGATGAAGCGTCTGCGTAGCCACTCCGGTCTCCCGACTAAACACCATTAGATTTTTGGCAGTGGCAACTTCTCTTCCCACATTCCACATTCCACAAAGGAATAACAAAAATAAATGATGATAATTTTGAGGGCTAGTTAAGAAATCAGATATTTTCTTTTCGTTTTGCTTAGCTTGACTCAGACTTGTTTTTATTTTAATATTACAATTTTGTTGTGTTGTTGATCAAGAAATTTTTAAATCTTCCTGTCAAAAATAAGTTTGCCGAAAAAGATTTTAAATCACCTTTTTTTATTATTATCATTATTTATCGCTTTTTTGACGATGTATTACTACTATTGCACTAAATCCTTTAAATAAATTTTACTTAAGGGAATATAATTACGTTAAACGATAACTAATTAAATGTTGTTTTACTGGGAGCGTGTTGTTAAACGAAGATATAAAAACAAATTAGGGAAATTTTCAGGGAGCACACGCTAACAATGCATTGCCTCGCAACCTTGCAACTGTATGCAACAAAAAAGAAAGAATAACGAGCTCAAATAACAAGACATTTCATCAAAACAAATATCTGAGAGCAGTAAAATCGCTACATGTTTTGACTTGACATGATCTTCGCGCTACAAATGCGAACTAGACTTAATCCAACACCTTATATATTCCTTTGTTTCTAATTTTGTAAGTCTGACTAATGTAATGTTTTATATCATACCGCACACATTTCTCTTAGAATCCGGAATGAACGATAGAATTCTTACACGAAAATACGATTTAAGGTGCCAGTCGATTAAATATTTTCTATTTACAAGATAGCGGATCATCATTTCAACAATAGGTTTTTCCGCTTCCAGCAGACCACGCAAACAATCCCCCGCCAATAAGAGTTGACCAAATTAAAATCGGACTTTAGGCGTCAGCGAAATGCGCCCAGGGGAAGGGCGAAGTTGGCGCTGCGGGAAAAAGTTGAAAATTCTCTTTTAATAATCCGCCTCGTGTCGGTGGCGTTTTAAATGCTTCCTTTTTCTCGTTCCCATCCTTTTTCTTTCCAATTTAATAATAATAATAATAATAATAATAATAATAATAGTCTTTACTGTCCAACAGTTAATACCATTTACAGGACAAGATAAATACAATAAAACAAAAAAAAAAAAAAACAAGATAAGGTGCTAATTAGGTTAAACAACTAGCCCAGATAGAATAAACTAAATATAAACATAGCTTAAGGATTACATTAATACCAAAAACGGTGATTAGCTAGGTGTTTAAAAAATCATTGCAGCAATCATTAAAATTTCTCGACATGTGATACACAGGCGATCCAAGTAACATGTTTGTCCGGGCTCTAGGAACACCTAACAAAGTACATGAGCGAGTGTTACGAGATGGTACATTGAAATTAAATTGCGAGAGTAGGCATGGTGAATCGATTCTACTATTAAGTAACTTTAGCAAAAACATAGCACTATATCTCTTACGTCTATCAGAAAGTGACATAAAATCATGTTGCGACAAGAGAGTTACATAGTCAGAACCTCGCTCAGGATAAGTGCCAGATACTCTAAATGTTAAATATTTTAGAAATCTTTTTTGAACCTTCTCGATCTTAAGTTGTTGATACGTGTAATGAGGATACCAAACCAAAGAGGCATATTCCAGTTTGCTCTGAACCAGAGAGAAATAAAGAGTTTTAATTGCTAGGAGATTATTAAAGTTGCGACAAGATCTTATAACAAACCCAAGCGATCGAGAAGCTGATAAACATATTTCAGAAATATGGTCAGAAAAGTTTAGACGAGAATCAAAACGCACACCCAGATCATTCACCCCATCCCTTCTGGAGATTATTTGAGATCTAACCGTATATTGAAACAAAGCAGGATTAGTGGATTTTGTGTAGGAAACAACTGAACATTTGTTTATGTTTAAAGATATCTTGTTTAGAGTACACCACTCATCAATAATATTAATGTTGGTTTGTAAGTTAATACAATCAACAGTATTGGTAATTACGTTATAAATTTTTAAGTCATCTGCATACGCCAAAAGTTCACAATGCAGTCTGCTAAAAAGATCATTTACAAATATATTAAAAAGCAGTGGCCCAAGATTAGAACCTTGTGGCACACCAGAGGATATATTGAATGTAGCCGATGTAAATCCGTTGTAAAACACGTAACCCACTCTATTAGTGAGATAGGAAGATATGATTCTGAGGAGCGCCGGAGAAAATCCAATGGCATCTAGCTTTGTTAGAAGAAAATTATGATCTATAGTATCAAAAGCTTTAGTAAAATCAGTATAAATGACGTCAACTTGTTTGCGTTGGTCCAGTGCTGAAGAAATATACTGAGCAATATTGAGAAGATTCGTTGTAGTTGATCGACCTGACATAAATCCATGCTGGTAAACCGACAAGTATGGTCTTACATTAACATAGATTTCATTATATAATATTTGTTCAAATACTTTTGCAAAATTTGATAATATACTTATCGGTCTATAGTCACATATGTTTTTACAGTCCCCTTTTCTTTTGAAAACAGGGATTACTTTGGTGATCTTCCAGATATTGGGAAACGTTGACGACTTAATACATAAGTTAAACAGCACTGTAAGTGGACGAGCAAGTAGTGAAGCACAGTTCCTTACGACAACTCCCGGTATACCATCGTCACCAGACGTTAAATCAGCTTTGATCCTCACAGCACTGCACAATACATCACTCTCCGCAACCGAGTGAATGTTAAAAGACGGATAGAAGGAAGGTGCAACCAAACTAGTGGTTGTTGTAGTGTGAAAAACTCCAGAGAAATGTAGGGCAAATGCCTCAACTACATGCGCAGGCTGTAACAACTCCTCCTGATTGTAGTACATGTGACCCGGAATTCTAGATGTCGATCTCTTACTATTTACAAATGCCCAAAAAGTCTTAGGATTGCTGACAATTTCTGATTGAATGCGTTCCTGATAAATAATGTATGCACTTTCAATTTTGGTTTTAAGAACCCTACGCAATCTTTTAAATTCATTGAGATAGTACTCAGATTTGGTTGATTTCCATCTCTTAAAATATAATTCTTTTATTCCAAGTAATTGCCTGATGCTGTTATCAAACCACACAGGATATTTACGTCCACCCGACCTGACCCTAGGCACACACCGATCGAAGACTTTAAATAAAGTGCTATAAAACGCATGTACCGCTAGATCCACATCGCTATAACAGGATAAGAAATTCCACTCAATAGCTGCTATTTCCGAATTCAGCTTCGCCATATCCACACGACGAAAATTGTAGCGTACATTATTGTTAGATGGAAAATTGATAGGTCTCTGCACAGTATCATAATGCATCATTATTTCTAGAGCAGGATGATGTAAATCTTCAGAAACAAACGGGACTACGTCACGGACAGTTTGCAGCAATACAGGCATGTTCGTAAAAACAAGATCAAGCATTTTACCATTGGAATTTAGTACTGAATTTACTTGTCGCAGGTCTAATGCTTCCACAAAATAAGTAATCGCGGCAGTTTTTCCATCGCCAGAGATATCCAAACTAAAGTTAGGAGCGTTAAAATCACCAATTATAATACATAACTTGCCCAATAGCATAATTCCTAGGGCATCGAGAAATGTTTCGTAGTAACCAAGATCAACATCTGGCGGTATGTAAAGGTTAGCGATGTACACCGAGAGATGAGCAATCTGACACCTGCATAGCACTAAGTCAATTAAAGGGGCTAATCTTGAAAGGGCAGAAACATCAACCGCAGTTACATCGATTGTGTCAGTAAAGGCTGAGAGAACACCGCCACCAACAGACCGGCCAACCAAACCAAATCTTCTATCACTTCTATGCACCACATATGAAGAGTCAAAGAGTTCACTGCTGCTAATATCCCCACTAAGCCAAGTTTCTGTAAACAGCACAATATCCGCGTCAATATTACACTGAGTAGAATAAATGCTATTAATTTTAGAGCGTAAACCACGCACGTTTTGATAGCGGATACGCATAACATCACTACTGTTGGACGTAATCAATTTAAAGATTTCCTCAACTGTATAATTTTCGGGACATCATCTACATATCTAATAATAATATTCTTCTCACCAGCGTCCTTACGTCTGAGAAATTCTTGTCTCACCCCACGATGGAAATTTATCTGATAGGGAGTCTTATCCTTAGACAGACCCACCATTCTAAATTCATTAGAAGACTTCAATTTTTTATAATTGCGCATGGCTTTACTAACTTGAGTATTATCAACGAGTGATAATTTAATCGGTCGTTTTCTGTCTGATTTTGAGGGATCGAATTTTCCTAATCTAATAGGTTTAGGATCATCCAGTGGTACACTCAGAACACTCAATATACTCCGCACAGTATTCGTATCCGCCGCCACCTGGTTATCCCTATCACCATCAACTTCTTCAGGGATATTAAAAAGAATGATGTTATTCTTCCTATTTTCCCGATCCATGACTTCTTGAACTACCGTCTCCATCTCGATCTCATCAGCACACCGCCTAGGTAACACCTCACTCTTCAACACATCAACCTCAGTTTTAAGTTCTTCAACCAAGGATTTAAGCAAGTGAAGATTTTTTAGTTGCAACTTGAAGTCTGAGCAGTCCGAGCAATAATAAGACAATTTTCTTTCTTTACTCTTGAGACATTGAACTTCAATTCTCGTGAGACCAGCGCATGTGGTATGTAAGTAATTTCTGCATAAATCGCAGGCAATTTCCTTATCAGGAATAATATCTTTCCTACAGATACCACAAAATGAATCCATAGCAAAAAATAACAGTGAACAAATGGTAGGTAAAAACAAAGGAAAAGGATGCAAACAAGGACACCTTTCACACCAAGGGGCCTATCTTGGTGACTTACTAAAACACACAAGAGGGCCGCGGAATGTACATATAACAATTAGACAAAAACATAACACTTAGGAACAATAATAATGTAGGAAACTGGATTTATATGGTTTTTAAAATGCGCTATTTACTTGCACTTCGAATTTCTTGTAGGAAATGAAAAAAATGAATATTTTATAAATGTTTAAAAAGTTACCTGTAGTCTAAGCAGTGCAATATGAATCAAGTGTAAGATAAGCAAGCACTAGACAATTTTTCGTAAATAACGTTACGAAACGCTGCACGTGTTTCTCCTCGCACCTCACGCCACGACGTTTACTCATGTAATTTCAACTGTTCTCGCTCTGTACGTCGCATCGTTTATTGGAAAGTTTGCTCAAATCATCCAGGAAACAAAATAGTGTTTAGTAGGAGTTTTCCAAAATACAAGCATTTTGAAAATGATTTTAAAATTTAAAATTAGCCGATTGTTTGCATTCGCTTCAAACACAACTGGTGGATGCTACGAGGGAAAGTCGGTAAGTAGGTCACAAAAAGCTATTACAAAAATAATTAGGGAAATTGTTAGCCAAAAAACAAGTTTTATTTTTCAACAAAGTCTCCATCTACATTAATACACTTATCCCATCGCTTTATCAATGACCCAATGCCTGCTGCATAAGTGTTTGGGCCGCCGTCTGAACCACGTGCGTACCTCTTGTTGAACATCGTTATCACCCTCAAAATGTTTGCCGCCAAGATGCTTTTTGAGTGGACCAAACAAAGTCGCTTGGGGCTACGTAAGCCGGATGTTCAAGAAGCTCCCACCCAAATTCCCAGAAAAAAAGCACAACAGCACGCTGCTCTTCCACAGTACACTTTTCGAGCACTTAAGTTACTTGAGTATCATAAAGCTGAATTGTGCTGACACCTAATGACAGATAGGGAAATAGCTCGCTGCTAATTTCAGCTTTCCCACAGCAGTTTGTGACTTATTTAATTACTTTTCCTCGTATTATTTGTTTTCTTATAAAAGACTTGACAAAGAAGGAAAGAACGCTTATATTACTGCGATACTTTTTTAAAGACGAGCTTTAATTTGTTTCAGTGGTATTGTATTTCAAACTACTTAAATCGCAGATCGTAAAGACAATTAATATACTTAGAGGGTGCGGTCGATTATTGATTTTTCGCGCCATGGTACTCCAAACATATCGATCGCCGATGAGTGAAGGCAATGCAGGTAATGGATTCTTCTAAAAAACCTAAAGCTTGGCGAACAATAAATGGAAAAGTATTATCTTGTTAGACAAGCGCATTCGAAATATATTGAAGAGTGTGACCCTATGTTGTTGGACATAATTTATGTATCGTCCTACTCGCATTATTCCCTGCAAAAAAACTAGATGTGTCACATCATCACATATGTTGCCTCTAACAGTTGAGCTTGATGGTAAGAACTTACTGCACAAAGTTAACAGATCACTAAAGTTCTCCACTTTCCCTGAGCTTCACGAAATTAGCTAGGACTAAACAGATTCGTGTTCATTCGTCTCATGAGAATGGGTTCGTGTTGCCTACTGGTTTCCCCGAGAGTCAACAATACACGTGCTTGTCTAGTCTCTGCTAACTTCCTGAAGTGCATGGAAAGTGGAGAACTTAACACATCACCTAAAAGGTCACTGGGTCAAGTAGTCAAGAAAAATGCGACTATTTAGAAGTTCAGCAATGCAACAACTGCCAGAGGAATTTTGAAAGAAGAGTGAAGGTCATAAAAAGTAATTTCTATGTGTATTTGTTTTCTTGTATTATCTTGTTTATTATATATTGGTTGATAGTTTTTTAATAATTATTTCTCATTCTTCTTACACTTTGACAATGCAACGATGCTGATCCTAAGTTGGTATCTAAATCACAACGGGGCTGATTGCAAACTAAATTAAATTTTAATAATAATGACCACTTACCTTCTTGTTGGACAGTTGGAATTTGATATAGCCAACCGATGCTGGTCACGCATCCTATCGTCTTGGCTGTTGGGAAACTTTTCTGTGATAACGCTTGGGTAGGTGACATTATTTTATGCCAAAATAAGTGTCATCATACACCAATCACAACCCTTTTTGTGATATTATATATTATTAATATCAGCTACCCTATAATATGTGTTCTGGATCGATTGGGATGCAATAACAGAAGAAAATTGATAATCCCAAAGGTACGCTTAAATGTGTCCAGAAGTGTGAGAATGAAAAAAGAAATGTGTATTCGTGAGCGTGGTATGGTCGCATACTTTTAGTATGCGTACCAATTTATAATGAAATTCTACTACTTTCAAGCGGAGATGCTTTTTAAATGATAAGCGGTACATATTAATGCAGTACATCGCAACGATAGAGAGTTCCGTAGACTCAAAGTTTGTATTAAATTGTAGGATCAGTTTAAATACAAATTGTTGCCCAATAGCCAGAGGCTAGCACTTCTCATAGAGTGAAGGATACTTCTTCCTTCGGAATACGTAGAATTTTGAACAAGTTCAAACATGTACTCGTCGCCGCCGGCGCTTCGTTCCACCTCGAAAACAGAGAAAATGAGATGCGCAGAAGGGGGGTTCGATTCTTCAAATCGAACCGTGGAAAGTCTTACAAGAGCGGTTCTTCTTACCATGAAGTTCTCTGGCGAATTCTCTAAATAATGAAAGGAAAAAGTTCCAAGGAAAAGATAAGATGGAAATCATACCGGAACTTATTTCGGTAAATGTTGTTTCCAACATGTTTTAGGTAGGCAGACTCGCAGAATTATATTCACTGCATTTAATTAACTTTCTGTTTGGAATCTTTGGATAGATTAATAGAGGTGATATATTTCACGAAGCAAGGATATGGTATTGCTTGTCTTAAGAAAGGTTATAATTGCAGAATTAACGTGGACAAAAAGAGGTCTTATGGAAATTTTACAATTTTATTAATAATATGAGAATATAAGGTCATATTTACCGTATTGCTACTTCTAGGGCACTTTTGGATCGGCTGTAGGGCAATATTGGTTAAGTGGGTCCCGCTTTTACCTTACAAGCAAAGCAATAAATTGATACTTCAGAGAAGAGATAAGTGACTCTGCTCCTGAATATATTTTTTTTTGTTAGGAGGTTTGTTTGCGGGTATGTTCTACAACTATATTGAAACCTACAGGCTGTTTCAGAAGTTGGTAACTACCAAGTAGTAGCCTCTTTTGTTGTTACATATACATATGCTTCAGATATTTTTTATAAAATTGAATTTTCAGAATATCTCTTCAGGTTTTAAAAACTAAAATTAGTTTGATCAACACACAAAATAGAGGATCAGTTTATTTTAAGACAGAATGCATTTAAGAAAATTCGTGTATTTTGGCTTCCGCCGGGAAATTATGAAAATTTACGTAATGTCCTTGGTAAATGAATATCTGAAAAAATCTCGCTACGGTAAGAAATCGAACCTAACATCCTCCGCTTGCCGGACAGCAACTAAGAAAATTGTTAGTAAATATTTAACATGTACAATGTATAATTATATTAAACGAGAATCTTATACATTCATTGAAAAAGATGTCTATTGCGTTTTCAATTATAGTAAGTGAAATCATGAAGGTTATATTTAATTCGCTATTATAGGATATACCGATGAATTGTGATGAATTTTTAAGCAGATTACTTAATTACAGTCATCCTAAGTTCACAAGAATCTAAAAGATGTTTGGTCGTGACAACCGTTATAAGAATGTCCCGGGTAGAATCGATCGAATTATGGAAAGCTTCAAATCAAAGCATACGGTTATATTTCCCTACCAACGGTGAATTCCCTGGTATGCTCTACTATGTTAGTGAATATCATTTTACTTATAATTTCCATTTTCTCTGTCTATGTGTTTTCTTTCGGTGTATGTCTGCTTATCTTTCTCTACAACATTTTGTTTATATACTTGTTATTTACTATTTGCCTTACGACATGCAATAAATGCGGGAAAAGTCGAGCGCTATATTGCAAACAATTTCCAAAAAGCTGGTTTAGTGAACAAACAAAGTCACTCAGAGTATATAGCAATATTATAGAAATTTTGCTATCCGAACATCAGAGGGTCGATGTGGATACAAATAATAGTGAGTTTCTTATTTAATATTTTATAATGTTCTCGTTGTTTAAATATGTTCTGTAAACGCAACGTTAGTTGAAAGGTAATTTATGAAATTGCAAAACATTTTCTAAGCCGCGTGTGCAAAATAAAAATAAATATTCAGTAATTCAGGCCTTATTCGTGAAGTATTAAAAATACAAAACTGTAACAAAGGCATTTTCAAATCTCAGTTTTTGTACTCCGTTAAAATTATGCCAAGTTCATGTTGCTTCTAATAAGTCTTCCTATCTTCATTATAAATACATCCTTTGTTTTTAAAACGCGATATTTCTTTGGTGATTATTACAACTCCACCGGCTTTTGTCCAATTCCACAATACCTAACTCAGTCGCGTTTGTATCTCGTTAACTGCCCAAGATATATACGGGTTACGCTAACGTGAAAGCCATAACTGTGAAATATCACGATAAAGAGCTAGCTCCCATTCATCGTATTGCTCTAATTTGGCGGCGGCGCTTTGCTCGAAAGCGCCGAGGTGATTTATAAATAAGCTTCGCCCTTTAGCCGCAAGCACATTAAATAATATACGCGAGTTATCAGGTACAATCGACTTCCTCTGCTCGTTGTAATATTAATGACAAGCTACCCACCTTCTCGGTTCCGGGGCCTGATGTTCTGCAGTGTAAGAATTCTACTTTCGCTTCGCGTTTAATCTCCGTCATTTCAGTCTGATTATGTCGTCTACAAATTGAATAAACAACCTTCCATTAAAAGGGTAGGCGCGCGGAAAAGTATACCGGGAACGAGCTGCCATCAAAGTGGGTAGGACGGCACAGTAAAGTTAACGTAATTTATTTGGCTGCGTGTTACGAATTACTTTGTCAACGTTTCCTGAACTGAGAGCTAATTGATGGCCCGTTAAAGCGGACCCTAAATGGTCTCCTCCGTTTCTCGCGAACGTGCGTTGTAATTATTATTGAGGCAATTGTACTCACTAGTTGCTTTTGTTCAATGAAATTTGTAGTCGATTCCACTTAAGCGAATGTACCACGAACAACAATAATAAAGCAGAGTCATAAAAATAAATTACCTTGGAGAAGTAGAATATCACCCTCGGTTGAAAAAGACTGAGGTAGTAGATTATAATACATACTGGTTTGTTACTATAAAGAGAATTTGAGAACTACTGTTCATCAGTATATTAAGACAGCCACGTAGAACAATAAGTATGTGGCTCTCTTGATTCGTGAAAGATTTATTAATCTTAATCTGTGGAAATGTTTATGTTTATTCACTTTATTCCCTCAAACTGACTGAAATGAGTTTATCGTGAGATATTGCCATGGAAAGTGCAAGCGTGTTAGCCCTACGTTGGTCGCTGAATTACAACGGGCTGATTGCAAACTAAATGAAATTCTATCGAAACGAAATGGTTCCCAGCAAACAGGTTTAAAATAAATATGAACAAAAAAATAAATAAACGAATTTATAAACAGAACACATCAGAAAATGTCTAGAAACAATAACAAAAAAATATAATGCTAAGATAGCTTAGCTTCCTCATGGTATTGATGGAATAATTCACGGCAAACGCAATAAAAGGAGAGAGAAAAAAATACATTAACACACGGACATGTTTCTGCCTACCCGGCGTCATCAGCGTGGTTTCGAGAGTATTTTTCATATCTCTACCTTCCATCGCTGTTGCCTCACAGTTAATACCACAACTTTCAAAACGACAAATTCGACTAGTGCCAAGGAAACGCATGCCTGCCGCTCAGGAAGCAGTGACATAAATCGGGTACTGTTACCCAAACCATCCCTCGAGCAGTTCTCATGACTGCTAAACACGAGATGGCGACGCTGGTAGCGCTTTGGGAAACCGCACATATGAATATTCCGACAGGCTTACCATGATGTATATAAACAGAACACATCAGAAAATGCCTAGAAACAATAACCAAAAATCTATCTTAGCATTATATTTTTGGTTAAACGAATTTATGTGGATGTGATCCACTGGCGAGAAACCAACAGCGTCCATTGATGGGAAAGGGGCAACGTCTTCTCTCTCCTGACGATATCGGCTTGCGGCGCTCTTGGCGATGGTGAACCGCTTCACTTTAAATACTTATTTAACTCACATAAACCACTAATCTGGCTACGGTTAATGGATTAGCTTGGCTGGGGCAACTAGTACCTTAGTACGTTATCACTATGGTGCAATATCACGTAATTCTTTTATACTTTTCACCATGGCTCTTCCGACCACGACGGAACCCCAATACTCTTCCGCGAGATAAAGGATATTTCTTCTTTACTCCCCCTTTTGTTGTATTTTCTGTTTTCATGTTCATTTTTGAACTCTGATGGATGTGTTCACATCGTTATAGACGAGACAATAGAGCTTTTGGGCAATTACAGATTTCAATCATTTTGTAGAAGAGGATTATTTGTCTCAACCAGGAATCTATATTAAACATTTCAAACCTAATGCCATATCGTCAGTGTTTCTTGTATTCACTTCTTATTATAACAATTCATCGAAAAATGTCGACAAAATATCGATGTACTGTTGCAGAGATTGAACATGCCGTAGTATCAGTTGGAAAAGGGTATGTCGGGACCATCAAATCTAAAGCAGAAAATAAAGTAAACATTCTATATAGATATCCTTAAGGAAGAGAGCCAAAGTAAAATGTCTGTAGTACAACCGTAGTTATGTTGAAAAGTTACAAAAAAAAGTTAAAATCTTACCACAGGAAACCAGAAGATGAAATAAGACGGTGTCCAACATTGTTGAATTGTTAAAAGCAGTAAAGCAAAAGCAATTAATTGAAAATCTATTATTGAAAAAATTATTATCCAAGCGGTAACTATGGAAGTAATGTTATAAAACATACTATGATCAATCACCATAGTCTAGTTGAGATATCGCAAGACTATTGAAAAGAATTCTCAAAGTGGGTCGATTTGATAAAATTTAGAAGAGTTTTCATATTTTTCACCCTGATAAACAGAGTAATTTCATCGGAAAAGCGTTGGTGACACAATATGGGAAAACTACGTAAACTTTTTGCCTTCCTTAATTGGCAGAGTTCGTTGAACGAATTTACAATTTGGTAGTTAAGAAATTCAAATCTGATAGAAAATTTTGTTTAATTTTAATTTGGTTTACGGTATCGCACTTAACGATCAAAGAATTCCAGTAGAATTTATAGTAAAACCGTCACAAATTGGTCCAGAAAAGTCTCTACTACTATTAAGTATTTATCTTGAGTTTTTTCAAAAAATGATTCAATATTCCTAAATTTTATTACCACCTCCAAATTTCCAACTCGTGGAAAGTGTCTTTCCGGTATGAGGTGTATTGTTCGTTTCCAAAATATTCACATTTACATATGATTGTTGCTGCTAGGTGCTTCTTTCTTATTGCTGCGTTACGTAGAAGCAGAAAGAAGATATAACTGCCGCCGCAAAAAATATGCAAAATAAGGCGTATCCAGGCGCCTCCGCCATTATTGAAATTAAGATGCTCCGCCATAAATTGCCTCTTAGAGAAATATGCTTTGCCGTCGTGTCGCTATTAACGATGGAAAAATATCTCTTAGTACGAAATTACGTCCCGAATCGTCTTCGCCTAAGTGGGGGATTAGTTACGTAAAGTCTGCATGATGACGGAGGCTTAAACACTGGTTTACTGAGTTGAAATTTAATAAAGATCTTAAAAACGGCAAGGAGCTTATTTTAAATTGCCGTCGTAGATTATGGTATTTAAAATATATATAACATTTTAATGAAGGGAGGTGATAAATGATCGTGTATTTACGTATTTCCACGTCTTGCTTATTGAAATATTCTTTTGCAAAATGTAGTATTCTAATTTCTCTGCCATATCTGAAACCACTCCTTTCTCTTGGTTGCGTTTACGTTGTTCTTCTGCTTTTTCATTGTATATTGGACAAATCATCATGTTTTCTTGATTTTGATGGTACATATTTAGCTAGTTAGCAATTGTTCGTCCAAGGTAATATCCTCATACGGTATGCAAATATCTTGAAGGATAATATAAGATAATGAACAAGGGTCCACCATTACCACACTAAATGCATTGTGATTCTCACCATATTGTCTGGAGTGAATTATACAATCTTTTTACAGTAGAATAAGATTGATATCAACGTATCGCTCCAACTTCTTTATTTTTTTCTTTTTGCAAACTGTGGGCACTATAATAACCACGATTAGAATGAATATGAGCTACAATATCCCGAGAAGAGTTTTTTTTGGTAACTTTAGGAAAAACAATTTCAAAGAAGCATAACTCTAAAGAGCGCGTGAGATCTTCAAACATCATATGGTATTCTACGATTTATCAAGTTGTTTCAAAAAGGGCGACCCTGCAGACTTGAAGAACTATATACCAGTATCTGTTTTATCCAACCTTTCTAAAGAATTTTAACATATTGCTGGCTTCCATGCTACTTTTTAGTAGACGCCGACGACGTGCAGTCTCCAAGAGTCTATTTTACTTTACCAAAATGATGGACCTCTAACGGTTTACGACGGTTACGTCGCTAATCGATGACAATATGGCCGTGTATGTTCCCCATAAAATTTCAGCCCGCTACCTCTAACGGTTTACGAGATATGGGCGTTTGAAGTTTTCGAAAACGGTCGAAAACGGACGAAAAATCGTCATCGCTTCGGTTTTCGTCGATTATCTCCTTAGCTGTTCGTCCGCGGTATGCGAAGTTGGTACTCGTTCGATAGAGAATTGAACGGCGGATCGACTGCGCCTAAGCGGAAGCCTGTTGCCCTGCGTTTTGGCGGGTTTCTTTGGCCGTAAAGATTTGCACCCAAAATGATGGAATTCTTTCGAGGCCAAAAAACAAAGTTCGGAATTCCGCCGATCTAGCGTCGCTAATCGATGACCATATGGCCGTGTATGTTCCCCATAAAATTTCAGCCCGCTACCTCTAACGGTTTACGAGATATGGCGTTTGAAGTTTTCGAAAACTCCGCCGGAAACGGTCGAAAACGGACGAAAAATCGACATCGCTTCGGTTTTCGTCGATTATCTCCTTAGCTGTGCAGCAGAGTTTAAACACAATCGTAGATTGGTGTAACAATAATCGGCTTACTTTGAATATTGGAAATTGTGGTATTATTTCTTTTACTAAAAAACTTAAGAACTTAGAATTTAAGAACTTAAGAACTTAAGAACCAGCTTATCGATGAGATTCGAGCGCTCGTGATTGTTGTTATCAAAAATTTACGCGTGACTTTTGATCATCATCTGAGTTTTGCCATCTTCCAAGTCATTTGGTTTCCTCATGGGCATATCCAAAGAATCTACAGATACCTTAGTGTTAAAATCGTTGCATAAATGCATTTGTGAGCAACAAACCAGAGTACGCTAGTGTAATTTGGCATCCATATTACGGAGTGCATTATCGGCTAGTTGAGAGCATTCAGAGGAAGTTCAAGATACACGGAGTATATGTGGAGCGCGGTATTGACTATACTCTGTGGTGGGAGCGTCATTTGATGGAACCTTTGGATGCACGTAGAATTAATGCAAGTACGTCTTTTATATTGAAGTTGATTAAAAACAAAGTGGATTGTCCGAACTTGGCAGTTCAATCTGCCAAGCTTATTGTTCAGATATTGCGATACTTTCATATAGAAATAACGTCCAGCGTAAAACACCCCTTGTGCACTCTGTCATTAATGCCAATTTGTGTACATTGTATGTAATTTGTGTATTTAATAGTACATATGTACTATTAAACCTTTATTGTTGTGTTCTAAGTATGTGCGAGTATAACTGTTATATCTACAACTTGTATTTACTTTTGTATCGGTATTTGTATTTCTATATCTAACGTGGCATGTGGCGCATTTAAACAGGAGCTTCATTGTCAATATTGATTTCAATTATTCTAATTTAAAAGACACGTACGCGTTCTGGGGCAATTTCATAAATCGCTTTTTAAAAATTTGTTATTTAAACACGTAGCCATGAAAAGAATTCAAACCCTCTTGCATATTACGCTTAATATTTCCTCCACAAATACCTCCTTTCTACATAAAAAAAATGTAATAACGAGCTTTTTTTTAGATCTGCCGCTTTTCTCATAAGTAAACACAGAAAATTACACCAAAGCAGATTTATTTTGAATTTTTTTGGTACATATAAAGATGGGCTCTTAAAATGCTTACTTTTTCACAAAACGATACAACATTTTCCATCGCTCAACGCCCAATAAATCCCCCTTGTACTACATGCTAACGAAAATATTGAAACAAGAACTTCAAAGCCTCTTGTCGAAATGAAAACACATCTACTTATATATATATATATATATGTATCTAGTTATGTAGATATGTGCTATGCACGTTCTTTCAAATTCCTTTTTTGTTATTTTTACCTCTCCCTTTTATTCTTTTTCGCTTTTCATCTTCATCGACTTATCGCCAGTACTGTATTCGTTTTCAGTCCCTTTTAACGCACGTATCCAGAGCAACGAAAACCACCCTAAACAAACTGGGCGTATTTACTGTTTCTTCGTTCCACGCTTTTATCTGCGCGAGAAGTCCCTCGCTGCTGAATAATCTGCTGGCGGGTAGAGGTGCTACCAAGAGGAGGCCACCGATGCTGTCGCGTTCGAATAGCGGATCAAGCAGACGATCCTTACAGGTAAATACTGATTAGGATTTATGAATACTTTTATGTATTTTCAATTTACACAAAAAAAAAATTTGCTGTTTATTTACCTAGAAGAAAAAGTCGCAGGAGCAAGTCACATAAACTAAAATACGCTAAAAGGTGCTGGTTGTATTCTTGTGACCACAAAATTGTCTCGGGAATGAAAGAAATCAAAAATGTTTCAACTCAAATTTAGTAATTGTTAGTTTCGGTGTATTTGTTTTTATTCGGAATATCTGCACCTAAAATTTCAAAACTCTAACGTCTCACAGTGGAAATATAAGGGAGAATCCCCCTAACACTAAAGTCGTTTTTCTCTAGGAGAGATATCTTGTTTTTATTTTTCCTGACCTTGGTATAATTATTTAAGTATTAATTGAGTAGAAAAAGACTTCTCTCTTTCTTATATTCAGTTTATCACAACGTTTCGTTGATCGTTTTGTCAACTTTTTCACCTTTTCCTTTTACGTAAGTCACTTTGTAATCTTCAACTTAAGTGCTGAAGAAAACAAGATATGTTTCAAAAACGAATTTTATCAAAATCCAATATACTCCTCTTGTAATACTGGCAACAACTTCACCAACTAATCAAGAATCTTTCGATTTATGAAACTTAATTTTTTTCCCTCATCGATTCACTCACGCCCAGTACCTTCTTTCCAGATGAATTCCCGCGAGGAATCCGAGAAGACGATCAAAGTTAGTTTGCCGGATTCAGCGACCGCTACCGTTTACGTAAGAGACGCGATGTCCGTCGAGGAGTTCCTGACGAGCGCCTGCTCGAGGAAGAGTCTCAACCCCACTGAACATTTCGTCCGCGTTAAGAAACGAAGAGACATGGAAGACCACAATTACTTCGTCCCGCATCGGAGTGACCTCATCGAGACCTACGTAAGTCCCTTGGCCCCGCATACCTCGCTTTTCGGGAAATATGTTGATGATAGTCCCTTGACGGTTAGTTTCCCGTAAAAATGGGACGTGATTGTCGTACAGAGTGCGCAGAATATGAGGGAATATGTCAATATTGAACAACATAGTGGACTTGTTTAGCATAACTGCTGCTCTTTCTTTTTATTAAAACGGTCGAAATGGCAAATACATACACGAGATTATTTTAATGTGAATCATCAGAAAGAGTTAATATCTTAGAATAAAACGATTGCCAATCAAAACGGATTTAATAGCTGCGTATCCAACATAAAAAAGAATATTGTGGTGAGGATTAGTTTAGCCGAAGCCATCGACACTTCAACACGCTTCACCTACATTAACGTAATATACGCTTTGTTTCCTGAGACCAGTATTGATCTCTTTCCAAACTTCAAACACAAATAAAGGCATTACTAATTGTGTAAAAATAGTACAAGAAGTTCTGTTTTAGTTTTTTTCTTATTGCAATTGCATTAGATTTTTTTATTTGGGATGAAATTGTAGCAAAGCAACATCGAAAAACTGCAATAATACCTTCTACCTTGTGGTGTATCGAATAAGTATCGGGTGTTCCCGAGGCCTTTGCGTCCAGTAAGAAAATCCAACTATTTCATTGTTTATATTTATATTTAGAGTCAAATAAAACCAACTGCTCTTGCTTTTTCTCTTTTTCTTATGGTAGCTACAAGAAATCTTCATTTAATGAAGGTGTTGTCAGTCTCTAGAATATTTTCAACCTAATTTTAATTGTGTAGTAGGATCCCAATTTACCATTGCAAAATTTCCATTGCTTCTCATGGCACGCTGCATAATACTTAACTCCACTTTAAATTCAGCTTCGTATATCATTTTATTTAAATCAACCTTCTACAAATGAGAACGGGTTTCATTTATTCGCTTCACGATCTTCCTGCCAAATCCCTTGAGGGTTATTGTAATTACTTTTACAAGAAAAATTTCATTCCGGTCAGATGTAATTTAACATAGAACAACGAAAGCAATATAGAATTCCTCAATCTCATCCCGCATCCCGGCTTAATACGTAGGAAATCGGCGTAGAAAGACGAATGGAAGCAACCATTTATACCCAATTCTCCGGGTGTCACTTCTTTAAAAGGGCTACAGGAATGCAGATTTTATCCCACCTAGATAGATAAGACCAACGTAGCTCATCTTTTTCGACGTATATAAATGCAAATCAAAGAAATATTACATTCATTATTCATGCGCTTTCAAAAATTTATATACTTAGAGACGCTTAAGGATGAACCGTCGCTGCTGGTAGGACGAGCATAATGTACAAATTTTTACCGCTATTTTCTCTTTTTAAGCAATTAGAATATTTAAATTAAGAACGCAAAAGATATAAATCAAATATCTCGGCTAGTTGGACTTTATCGCGGGAATGATAATTGGCGCAGCCAGTAAGAATAGCGACGGAGCGGTTGACGTCTAAATTGGAATATTTGCAGAAGACGGGGAAGATAATAATGAGGAAATCGATATGAGGCGCATACGACTTAAAAAATAGATAACGAATTTATAAATCTGCATGATTAAATACATATTATTTTAAAACTTTTTCGAATTTAATGAAGCTCTCGAATTCATTATAACTTTTTTAATGATTGTTTATCTTTTTCTCCCCATAAGAATATTTATGCGAGGTTATAATTTTGTTTTTGAATGTTGGAAGAAAATAAATTTCAAAAAATTAATTACTAAATGTAATACTTTGTTTTTACCTTATGAACCAGCACAAACTTATACACGATGACCTGCATCAATCGATATATGAAAGAATATGCATTGGAAAATTCTGAAAACTTGCCAAAATAGTAAAGACTACATGAACTATTGAACTATTGGAAGTAGCTGTTAACTTTTATTTTAAATAGAACGCCCTGTATCGAATTCGTAGTTCAATTTTAAGGTTTGTTTGATGAACAACTACGTTGCTATTTCTAAGTATTTGAAATATTTGCATATTTTGAAAGTTTTTGGTACATGGACGGGTGCAAGTGAACTTTTATAATTATGAAAGTGTTTAAGTTGGAAAATTGAAATTTTGCAGAAGAGTTGACCAGAGATGGTGCAATTAGAAACCGAATGAATTTTTCAAAAAGATTGCACAGTGTGTCCGATACTTGCGATTAAACTTGCAAATGTAAGAAATGTTAAAACTTAATTTTTTCAAAATACAACTACCTGCTTCTTTGTTTCTTATCAAACTGCTCTTACAAAAAAGGAAAAAAAAGGGACTCATATTTATTCCGCATCTAAAATTGATACTTTTCGAGATATTTAGAAAAACACAATCTTCTTCCACAAAAGGGAAGCGTGATGAAACGTTGAATTGCTAACTTTACTGGAAGTTTTGGGTTCTAAATACGTGAGGACTAGAATTACTCCAGTAGTAAGAATTGTGCCGGTTAAGCAAACCATTCTTTGTAAATTTGGGGCGGATGATGTCCAGAAATAATTTACAAAAACTATGTTTTTAGAAATATTGTCTTAACCGGTCCAAAGTTTTCCAAATTATTTGTGCAACCGAATTCGATGACGGCTTCTGTTTTTTGTTAATACTGAACGGCAAAGCTATTGTATGTTGTTGGTATCACTTTATTGCATTCTTCATAAATAATAAGCAAATTTAAATAATCATCCTTGATATAATTTAAATGTCTTGACTATATTTATAATTGAAAACTAAGCGATGTGTAGAGATATATTTCTTCAGTGCTAGATTGCTTCCTAATGGTCCTGACTAACTTATACCAAACTTGTTATAAAAATATGAAAGGTTTCCATAAAAGTCGCACTATTTTCAAAGTACGATTGAACTATTTACGCATACACGCAAATAAGCGTCCTTGTTAAAAATATCTTACAAAACATTACTATATGTACACTTTACCTAGACCATACGCGAACTTGTAAAGGATTAACTAAAGAAGTGTATTGTTATGATAAGAAAAATAAAGTGAATTCATTCTTAGAGGCAGATTTATCCTTATGCAAAGAAGAAGGGAGATAACTTATAAAGAAAACGTCAATTCACGTAAAATACTAGCTTTTTAGAACTACTGTTAAATGATTTATTACCATTTTTTATGCCACTCTCATACTAAATGAAACGTCTCCATTGGATACATTGTATATTTCCCAACAGTAGCCTTGCCATTTTAACCATTATCTATTTTTTTTTCCTCTCCAGCTGCACACACATGAAATTGTGGAAGTGTGTGCAAAGATATTGTATCAAGTGGAGCTGTCTAGGAACACGCTGGAACAAATGTGGGGCTTCAGCGTGGAGGCAGAACTGGTGGAAAATGCAGATAGACAGGACGAGTTATGCTGTTACGTCAGCCGAGTGGAGGACAAAAGTGTCGCGATGCAAAATGGTGAGTTCTCTTTGTGTAGATGCGAGATAAAATTATCGTTTGTTTATAACGTCTAAATCGATGGACCTATGAATGTCGTTACGAGACATGCTTAATAACTTGTAAACTCCGTTGGAGCGTTCACCATAGAAGAAGCAGTAAAATTCAAACTGTTCGATTATATCCGTTTGAACAATTAGTTTTATACATTTTATCCACAAGTGTATCCACATTTGCAGTTGAAATTGATTTGGTTTCCTTTACGAAGCAAAACCGCCTTAAGGCTTTCTTTAAATGAATCGATGAACATGAATTTTATTCCTCAATCAGGCTTCGACTGCTGTGTCAAAATCCTTGTACCATCATAACTTTATTACGCAGTAAAGATTAGGTTACAAAAAACGAGTAACATCTTATTTAGATCATTTTGGTTCGATTCTATCATAAATAGCATGTGATCATAAAACAAGGGAATCTAAATATACACGCCATTAAATCAGAAAATAACCAACAGAAATAAGCTTTTCGAGCGCCAATAACGGCGTCCTTCTGCATATAATTGCAATATTTTGCAATAAACCTTGAGCTTTATCGTCCGCAATTAAAGAAAATTCCATTGCCTCTTCATTAGTACCAATAGAAAATCATTGCCCAGCTTTAAGAACTGTAATAATCACGCAAATGGCGGAACTTGGAAAATCTACGACGATCTTAAATAAGGTCATTACATTCGATATTTTATTGTCGCGCTTCGCGACCGTGAGCATTCGATGCCATTACACTAATTTATGCTACTTGTTGGACCGTTGAAGAGCGAAGACTTCAATAATTGCTCACAAATTTCCCTTACTTTCGGGAAAATGAAGGGTGAAAATAAAATTCTTCGGAGTCGTTTTCGTTCGTACGAAACGTATTTCTGAAATGGTTCGTTTCACCATCGTACAGAAAGCTTGGAAAAATTTGCATTTTGATTGGGTTATTGGTCTTGTACATAACGGCTGTAATTTGAACGAGTTATAGTAGTGGAACAAATACAACTCGAATAGACTGCATTACAAGGTCTTTATTCTATTAGTAACTAACTTGAACCATGAGATTACGTAGAGAAACCACAAAACAGTAGTCAACTATGCGGAGAACTTGTCGTCCATGAATATTGTCTTCTTAAAGCGCTATGCATGTTTGCGGAGTACATTGATACATTTAACAAATTTGACCTTTACATTAATTATAAGGCTATTGTTAAAATACCAGGACAAAATAATGAACATTCTTTGGTCAACTACAGAGTTTTCAATTTATGGTTTCGAGAAACCAATCAGGTTGTTGAATATTCAAACGTTCAAACCAACAAAAAAAGGTATTCAAACTCTGGAATTTCATCGATCTGTCCAAAAAAATTACATTTATTGCACTTAAATCTTTTTGATTTAAATGCAAAAACGCATTTTGTAACTAACATGTTTCTCAAATCTAGAACTAGAGGGACTCTATAACTTTCAATAAAATGGTGGCGAAGAGAAAAAAATGTTATAAATTTCAACATTCCTTAGCTTTATGTAAAATGTATAGTTCTCGGGGCTTCTAACATCTTGCAAAGCAATGTTAAAACGTGTTAATGTAGGAACGATAGATTCATCTTTTCAAGCCCACATGAGCAGTTACAGGAATTGTTAATGTGGCACATTGCAAAAAGATTATATTTCAATGTGAAACAACAGACTACAGGACATAACAAATCTTCCAAATTTATTATCACCTACAATCGTTTTTATACAATAGTTTGTGGTTTTGAAATTAATAAGGTGGATTATTTTCGTCTCATTGTGAAGGTTTTAACCGTCACCTGTTAAATTGGTCATTGTTATGAAGATAATTTCAACTTCAATTGTCCCGTTTTCCGTAGAAATTTTCTCTTGGTTTTAATTCTGATATCACAATTCCTTTTGTAATCTGATATGATCTAATTATTTTCCTCATATTTGTGTAGTGAATCTTGGTGAAGCTACCCATACACACTACTTACACCTACACCAACTTTATTTATTTATATTTATATAAAGCAACTACAAATGTAGACGTACAGCTAGGGATGATGAGTTCTGTGTGAGTTTGGAATTTAGATCATAATATAATGATTACATGCATTTATAACAGTCCTTCTTCAGACAAATTATGTATTGATTTTAAGAAAACATAAATACCAGAAAGTTTTGATTTGTTACACCTGAATGGGTGTTAAAAAATTAATAATAATGGACGAATACATGTACAGAGTGTTTCATTAATAATTGTCCGTATAGTGACTAGAGAATCCTTGGCCCAAAATGTGACGATTTATCCTGAAACCTAACCACCTTTATCTTTAAAAACAATTAAAGATAAAGGTGGTTAGGTTTCTCTACTTGAATTTCTAGATAAAACATCCTGTATCTCCGTTTGGAGAAATATTTTATTTAGGTGTTTTAGATTAAATCGCCGTATTTCAAATCAAGAATTCTCCAGTTACTGTGTGGAAAATTATTAATGAAAGATGCTGTATACATTAAATAGAATAAGTAAACATAGGGATAGGCAAAACAATATTATTACAAAGATGAATACGGATGCGTGTAATAGGGTAAGCTAATGCATTACACTTGACTGTTACGCCAATAAACAATGACATTCAACGACAACAGTGTTCTTGAACAATACAAACGATATAATCCCGCTAAATCTGCTTTGTTTCTTTATCATCTTGCATGCGTTGGCACAGATCGCCAACAACGAAATGATAAACTGTAATAAAACAATTGCAGGCTGAAATTGTCGAACGGTGCCATTCAAAGGTAATTGTAATTGGATAGGTACGTACATATGTACCAGATACACATCATTTGTGCACATATGTACGTCAGTGTTTCAAATGAGAAAAGTTGAACACGTAATGTTACATCATGCATATAAGTATTCGTTAAAGTTTCGAAATATGAGCTACATACATATATTTCGTAAAGTTGTTTGCAAAATTATCTGTATGGTCGTTTTTTTTTACTGACTAACAGATATTACTCCAAATATATCAAATTTACTGTAAAATAATATAATATCATATGTGGTCTTATGACCCAATTTCAACATTTACGAAGTTAGAAGGATATCATGCAGATAATTAACGCTTGTGTGTGGTTTGCTTACCTCACTTCTGTAATATACATGTGGAGGTTGTTCAAAGTTATCGCTAACTTCGTTATTATTGTAGTAGATGTAGTGATCTCTCCGCTGATCACAATAGTATTGAGAAAGAAACAATTGCACATCGAATTTCAGCGCTAACTTGAATTATTTATATTTTTTAAATTGAGCAATGCCGTATATTTTCCAATTATTCGATAGAAAATGAAAAATAAAATAGATACGATTAAATTTAAATTTCGATAGTCGAAAGTATGGTAAGAAGTTCAAGATGACTATTAAAATTTTCCATTTATTTCGAATTTATGATCATAATTATTTTGGTGAAAAATGTATAATTACAGGGAGAAAATAGCCACAATTTACCTATTTGTAAAAATAACTATATCTCCTGTTATATTCTTGGAAACGCTGCAAAAAATGTATTTATTACGAAATTATGATGGACTGCGGTTTCCATGAAAGAAAGCACAGTTTTTATCACACCTGCAAGAATATAGCTTAATTAAAGATTTCGGTCAGACTGTCTTATTAAGCACAACTCATTCCTTTACATTTTTTTTTCTAAAATCAATAATAACACAGCTATAGGCACCCAACCAAATAACAAAAAAAAAAAGAAAACAGTTTTTCTGAGATATCTAGTTAGCTGGGAATTTTTGCAAAAAACAAAAGTCTCCCCATGCTAAACGTCTTATGAAACTCACTCTGTATAATATATATTTTATATTATAAACAAATTAGATTTGCGAAGTTCTTTCCTACTCAGAAAGGTATGATATGATTATTTAATTATGGTTACCACATTTATTATCTCTGTTTTAAAACGCACAGATGCCATTTTGTCTATATAGTATCGTGCCTATTGAAACTAGAAACAGTTGCAACAAGTCCCCCTTGCACCCACAAGCGTCCGTCGTATGCATAGGCAATTGATTATAACTGCGTCTATGGTCAACTTAACAAGTTACTCCGGGTTCTGTAGATCTTATGCACCGTTGGTAAAATTCAGAGGAAGAAGTACTTGTTACTACTGTAGACCGATATGCTTCTGCCCTTTAGCAACAAACAGTAACATTTTATTAGTTAGTATTCATTAACGTTAGCAAAAGCCAAACAATATTGTTTAAAATGAATGGGCAAAACGTGTTAAATTTTAGAATTACGCAAATAGTTAGCATCTCTACAACAATTATCAATATGCTCAGCAGTAAAAGTAATTATTTCTAAAACGATTCTTCCGTATCAACAATTTCTCAGATCTTTATCAGGTCAAAACAGGCTCCAATTTCAGTTCATTTATTTAAAGAGAAAAATATTTAACACACCAAAAGCTTCGTTTTAACAATGGAAAGTTAAAAACTCAGATACAATCATTTGTATTAAACGACAGCAGTCTTTTAACAGAAAGACTGCTGCCTTCTTCAACTTCAAAGGAAATAAGTTTGTGAACATGGATTTGAATTTTGGTTGAGATTTTGGGAAATAGTGGTAAATGTCATGTATTAAGGTATCTTTATTGTACACTAAATATTGGGACGAAGAAGCCCTTGATGTGAGAAATACCAAAATAAATTGACTATACGAAGACGGTATGATAAATACCTGTGTTCGACATAATCTCCTTGTAGCTCTATATACTTAGTTGTGTGATATTCCAACTTTTCTAAGCCATCCAAGTAATACAATTTATCGAACTCTACAAAAGTAGAGTTCGATAAATTAAAAAAATAAACCTAAACCTTTTCTGCTAAATCATTTTTCCAAATTTGGAATTTGGAAAAAGAAAGAAGTCACAAGTGGTCAAATCTGCCGAAATATCGAACTAGTTTTGCTGTCGCAATTATTGATAAATGGGCCGGGGCATTATCATGATGGTAGAACATTTATTTTCTTCGCTAGGTGGGACATTTATCTCTTTAGTTCAGCGTCCAATCAAACCAATAAATCAGCATAGTGCTGACCCGTAATTGTCCTCTCCTTCTCCACTTCAATTAATATCATGTCCTGCAAATTCCAGAAAATCGTCACCATAAGTTCTCCGGCTGATGAAATCGTCTTCGTCTTCTTTGATGCATGTTCGGCGGGAAAACCCCATTTTGCCGACTGATCTTTGATTTCTCACGTGTGGTGATGCATCTATGTCTCTTATACAGGTCACATAACGCCGGAAAAACTCAATCGTATTGCATTTAAATATGTCCAAACATTGCTTTGAAGTTATCACGTGATTTCGTTTTTGATCAATCATCGGCAGACGCAGAATTTTTCGGTCAATTAGGCGATCTGGCCGCTCCTTATCAAAAACGCGGCCACGTTTAAATTCATTAAACTGATCATCGAAGGTTCCTGGTTCTTATAAACTGCCTTTGATTTCTTCAAACGCTTTTTCATTCGCAAAAAGAAATTGAATCAGTGACCGATATTGTTCTTTTTCCATGATTCCACAATTAAACTTGCTCACTTTCAGCAGCATTCAATAATACCACTCAACGAATCTCTCCGAAGTTTTGGTAGACGTTAACTAAAGAATAGCGCTCACAGTGAATTCTTTCATTTTTTTTTGTTTGAATATTCATGCCCTAGTGCTCACATCTAAATATTGAAAAGGAAGAATATAAACTGGGTACGGGTCAGTTATGTTTCCATCTGTATTCTCCGTCTCATATATTTATGTACGGTTTTGAACAGCACGATACATTTCTGTAGTTACATAACCTAACTCAATAAAATGAGTCGAGATGCAGATGTTAGAGTTGCAGTAGCCTTATCAATAAATGAAAATTATTGTATTCCAACCATCATTACATTGAAACTAAAATAAAATTCATAAATACATACAAACAATGCATAATAAGTTTGATGTAAAGCAACCGCTTTTTTGAAGTCATCTATTAACATTGAGCCACTTTATCGGCCAACCATGTCATGGCCACAGTGTTTTAGGATGTACGGAGTTTAATCCGCGTTAATTACCCTGAAAAGGGCAAAACGTGGACTAAGTGTATCGACCTCAAAGGAGAGAAAAGTAAAATTAATTTTACACCCACATGCATCCTTAGATTACGTTCGAAATTGTCAACAGGAATTATCAAAGGCGACGAAATTATGGTGATAAACGGAGCGATCGTGTCCGACTTGGACATGATGTACTTGGAGAGCGTACTCCAAGAGGAGCTGGCTCTCTGCATGATGATGAGATCGTCGAGGACGGAACCACCGGATCTAGCGGGCATCCTACGTGCGACTGACGACATTATCGAGAGTCTGGTGTGTCCGCCACCCCCGTCGGAACCACCTGTGATCAGCGAGGAGATGATATCCGGTCTGATTGTGCCAGCGCCAGGTAAGCCTCGTCCTAATTAATTAGAGCGTTTCAACATCTGTTACGATCTAATTGCGTTAGATTTGCGTTCATGACCGTGTTGCGACGGTGATAAGGTATTGAATAATAATGTTAATGTACGGAATGAACATTGTATACATTAGGATTTAATTTATCGAGTTTACACAGTTACATGCGTGACGGATTTCAAGACAGTAAGCAAAAAGTTCGAGATTATCAGCAATAATCTCAATTTTTTCGCTTAAATAATAATGCATTTCATCCCAAGATATTGCTAAATTCCAAAACTCTATTTACCTTATATCTAGGGCGAATATGTTCAATTATATTAAAATACTTTATCCGGTACCAGGTCATACCATGATACCTATAGATAAGGCTTTTTTTTCCCCAATAAAAGAAAACAGCAAAAATTAAATTACTTATAAAGTCGCGTAGGAAAAATAACACTTTTGATGTGGTACGTGTTTCGTATAATCTCACAACAAATGTAGTTAGTTGTAGTCCAGGAGTTTGAAAAACTGGGTAGAGTTACATACGTATGCACTAGCTATTGCGTAGGGCATCTCAAAACGCATAATCGAAACAGCTGTCCCGAATTAACGTGTGTGATGTGGAGCGTGCCGAAACTTTTGTGTTGTTATACCTATTCCCCCACAGTCCTTGCTACAATAACCAGCCACAGCTGAGCAATCGGAGCGGATGCTCAAGACATTCAATTGCATAGTATTTTCACATCAACATTCAACAAATTTCCTATTCTTGCTCCGCTTCACCTCACCTAATCAGTTTCGCGCCATCTCAGGGTAGTTGAGGCCAGTTAATAATATACCAATTCCTCTATTTGAAACAACTGTTATTTGAAAAATCGATGTTGACCCTGCGCTGGGTCATCTTAATAGAGAAAACTTTGAAGGAGGGTCCCTTTTCTCATGAGTTCTTTATTTAAAAATATATTGTGACGTTAAAATTTCGACAGTTATATAGTACAAATAAAATAATTTTAACTTTTTCACGAAACTGGTGGCATTTATATTATTAAATTAAGAACTTGTGAGAAAGCAGACCCTTCAGAAAAAAAAAATGTTTTTCAACTATATTTGATACATTCTTTTTCGTTGAATGATTTATATTGTGAACGAGTAAACGCTTGGCACTATATTTTCACAAATTCCGTACAGATTTTTAGATTCCTGCCATTTTCGAAATGTTGTAGTCTCTATTAGGATTCCACCGTATCATCCCTTTATTGAATTCCGTTTTTAGAATTTGTAGAACCGAATTTTTCTCCGGTATATCCGATTGCAATATAAATTGCCAGCCACACCGAAAACTAATGCATGCTACCGAAAATTTTTCGAATATCGGAGAGAGTATTCCAACTAATTTCGACCAGTCCATATTTGCAAACTTCCTTTTTGCTCCTTTCACATTTCTTCCCTTTTTTTCTTTTAGGAAAGGACCGCTATTCAGCCGATTCGGAAAATCCAATAACGACCGTCTCCGACTCGTCGGCCGCCGCCTCGATGAAGGTCTCGTCGCGGACCAACTCCTTCGAGATCGAAAATCTGCTGAAGACGGCCGAACAAGTGACCGGCTTCTGTCGATCACCTGTTGAAACGCGAAAATCGAGTCCCACCGGAAGCGTCATCAGCAACACGTCGCAGGCGCTGCTGACGCCCTCGCGTCAACTCAGCGACGCGGAAAAGTTACGCAAAGTTATATTAGAGTTGGTCGATACCGAACGAGCTTACGTGAAGGTAAGAAACACGCAGAACTGTATAGGCAGGTCTGGAAAGGGAAGGAAAGTTACGGAAAATCTTCTCGCGTCATTATATGATGCTTTCTTTTACTTTCTGCGACCTGTTTTCGTTCTCTCTATGTTGGTGTCTTCTGAAATACCCTCGTCTTTATAAAGAATTTTTTTAATTTCTTTCTTTTGTATTCGTGCTTCAAATACAAAGGATTAGTTTTGGTGTTCCTAGCGTATTCAGTTGCTGTATTAAACGAGTAATGAATATAATTGCCATCTCATGAATACTAAATACTCGCGAGTTAATATTAAAGGTATAAGTATAAAAAATGTTTAATAAATTTCGAAAATTTAAGCATTTTAAACAGCAAACAATTTTTGTTGATATTCTTTATTCCATATTATTACGTGTAAGAAAAAGAATTTAAAAATATGTGACAAAATAATATTAAAAAAGACCGTATAATAACATAGACTTCCACGGCCAGAGTGAGTTAAAATTAAACGTGTTCCGAGTTTGGACCTATCAAATAGTTAATCGAGCACTCGCCGTTTAGCCCACAGTCACGTGGAGCTTCTTCAGGAGACCTCAACGTGTAAACCACGCCAAAGACGTGATTAACTGCTTTACGCTCACTTAATTTCGCCTCTGGTGTGGTTTACACGGTGAGTTGCTAACTGTGGCCTACTAGCTTTTCTTCCCCTAAAGAAAGCCATAGTTGACTTTCGCCTCTGACATAATTCACATACTCAGCTACCGTGATCAATTGCCACCCGCTCCGTTAATTTCGCCTCTGGCGTGGTTTACGCATTGAGTTGCCATGCTAACTGTGGCCTACCATCTCTCCTTCTCCTGAATGAACTCCATATGATTGTGGGCGAAACGTTGAGCTTTCGACTGACTACCATGACACGGTCCGAACCTGAAATACGTTCAACGTAGAAGGTACCTGACCTTTTGTTTTAGATATAGTCGGTGCAAGGATATTTTATCTTTTATTTAATACGTACTAACTCGAAAACAAGTGAAAATTGTAATCATTTACAAGAATACTAGTTAAAAATTTTTAATCACGCTATAACTTGAAAACAAATGAAAATCGGATAAGAATATATATTACATTATATATGCTATACATAAACATATACATATAAATTATTTTCACGTGTACAACATACTTCTGAAGTTTCATCTGTTCCACACGACTGACCCAGTATATGGTGTAACCTTCTTGAAATGGAAAATCCAACTACCCTATTCCTCATTTTTGAGGAATATAAAGAATCCAGCAGTAGTACCAACTCGCAAGTCGTAAGAAATTAGGACACGGCAACACAAACACGTTTCGTACACCTACCTACACGGTAGCATATAATAGGCAAACAAACTTGGGAAAGTAAAAATAGAAAATGCGATTCCGAAAAGAAATTGAATTGTCCCTCTTCATTGTTAGGCGCTTCGAACCGATCGGTTGGAATGTTTAGGAGACGGTTAGACGTACGAATAGAAAGAAGAACGGCAGTTAGGTAGGATGGTTCCCAACAGGAAGGTTCGTTTTATCTCCTAAGAAACTCATGTCCTTGTTAAGGCGAAAAACACGTTTCACTGTTATTATTTGGGATCGGAACGGTGTAAGGGCGGAATTATAGTCGACCGTTGTCACAATAATCGTTAGGTTTATTTTTCGTTATTGGGCAAGGACGAACATCGCAATCAAATAAGATGAATTTGGAGAGCATTAAACTTATAAACAAGCGAATTCGTTAAGGAAATTTGATACCAAATGATGCAATTTACTTACGAGTTGCATAAAATTCTTTTGGCTGTTTAATAGGTGCTAAAGGATAACTCGTTTAAACAATTTTTTCCATGCTTCTAATAAGCGATGATCCTGAACCCGAAAATTCAAAATATTATGAAACTTTGGGAGAAACAAATGTTTTGAAACAATAATTGTTTTTTGAAATGAATTTTATGAAGCAGTATTGAATTCAAATGAATCAAATCTAAATTGCCGAAAGTGTCTTAGAGACGCTTCCGAATTTCGCAACTCCTAAATTTCATCTAAATAACTTCTGAATATCATAAATTTCTAGATTTTCCGCGATTTTCCCCTCATAAAACATTACAATATACTTTTTAGCTGAAGTCGAAAATGGAAACAATTGAATTTTTTTATGCAGTGCAAATGCCGCCTGTTTTACATTACTACTGCACGTACTTTTTACTTGACAAGAACATTGTTTAAAAATAAATATCACCCACTTAAAGTGAGTATCAGCAGAAAAATAAAATTTCGTAATATATACATAAATATGCTCTTCGTGCTCCCAAAGCTTAATAACTTTTTGAATTTTCGAGTTCAGGATCATCCCTTGTTAGAAATATATTCTTCATTTCCTTTATTGTAACTGTACTTCTGCTTGAACAAATTTATAGTGTTAAGTCAGTGGATGTTTCACTTTTTCTTTAATCACATTTTACTCAATAAAATCCATTCCTTTAATCATAATTATCTAAATTGAAAAAGAAATGGAAGAATTTGACCTATCTTTTATACAAATAATAATTTACTATGAAGAGTGGTATATAGTACAGGATCGAGTAAGGAACTTGGAAAAATAGAACCGTTTCTTTACAATAAAAAATGAAGCCAACAAAAAACCAAATTATTTACGTCTAGTGCTATAAGTGTAGGAGTAATGTTTAGCAAGTATTGCATTTTGTTGTTTCTAAACGTACAAAAGGGTAGCGTAGTTTTTATTTGTTTGTGTTTATTCTCATTAATTTACTGTTTGGAGTACATTTTTTCTAACCCTCTTAAGCACGTAACTCCGCAACATTATAACAAAAGCAATACGCTACTGAGTAGTGGTGGCAAGATCAACTTTGTGCACAAACTATTGTTATGTTGGCTTCACTTCGGAATACAGCAAATAGCGTTCGATACTGCTTGTAAAACTGCAGGTTCCTTGATATGAATCGTTACACCTAAATATAGCTGTACAGGCTTAGGAGAAATCCCTTGAATTTGTTTATGTTTCCTAAATAACGGCATTATTTGTGATACATGAGGCAAAACTTCTACAAACAATATTTAGGTAACCAATCCACTTTATGACTGTATATCCACTATCGCTGGTATAGCAATTTTATTTTTTTATATGTTTATATAAACAGTATTTAAACATTCACTAAGGAAACTAAAAATTTGTCCTCATTTAAAAGTATAAATCTGTATAATTTTTATAATTTTGTCCTACAGCATCTAAACAACCTCTTAGAAAACTATTTGGAACCGCTCAAGAAAGAGACTTTCCTATCAAACGCCGAAATAAACGCCTTATTTGGGAATATCCAAGAGATCGTCACGTTCCAGAGGCAATTCTTACAGAATCTAGAAGAATCGTTAGAATTGGAACCGGAGTTTCACAAATTCGAGTATCCTGGACAATTCAAAGTAAGTTAAAATGTTGGAAATATTGGTATTAGGCGCATACGTCTAATTGATTGTATTCACTATCTATTCGCAGAATGTTCTGTTTTCAATCGGAAGCGCTTTCTTGTACTACGTCAATCATTTCAAGTTGTACAGCTCGTTCTGCGCGAGTCACAGTAAAGCGCAGAAAGTGCTCCATCCCAGTGAGTATTGCGTTTTCTCAATTCACTTTTTATTTGCGAACTATTAAATCTAACGCCGCAGTGATTGCTTTTGCTAAAAGCAATCACTGCAATATACATATGCTATATGTATATGCATTATTTGGTAAATTATGATTTCGAACTTTCAGACGAGGGTAACCAGGCACTCCAGGAATTTCTAGCTGCCAGAAATCCCAGACAACAACATTCCTCCACTCTGGAATCGTACCTAATCAAACCCATACAGCGAATACTTAAGTACCCGCTTCTACTCCAGCAATTGAGAAATCTCACCGACCCTAACTGTGACGAACATGAACATTTAGTTGGTGAGTGCATACGAGAACTGAGTTTCACAACTTTTCAAGAGAATTTGTTTGACTTCTAATTAAATTAATATGACTTTACTGAATAAATACCCACAGCTTTCGTTAGAGTTTACGATGTTTCGGATATAAAATCAACTGTACCTATTTATAATAATTTTTTGAACTTCTACTATCAATTTCAGCTTCTTCTAAAAATTAGTAAAAGGGGAAGTAGAAAGCACGAAGATTTCAAGAGTTTTTAAACCGAAGATTATTGCAGTTTAGAAAAATTGGTATTTCAAAGCCTCCATTTGGTGCTTTCAAGTTAGTGATGAAGAAACATCTTGCATTTTATATTATTATTATTAAATATTTTCAAAGGATAAGGTGCAATTTGGATTTAGAATGAAAAAAGTATTACAAAAGAAGCAAGCATCTGCGATTGTATTACTGTTTCCTATAGAAATGCCTCTAAGCTCTATATCATTGAAATTTTAAAAATATCCAACTTAGAGTTAGTTCACTAAATTTTTAATTAAATTAAACAATTAGGCATGACATTTTTAGAGGAGGTTAAATTTGTATATTATGTACTAAATAATCCTTAGTTTAAGGCTTTACAATGTTTATGAAATAAATTAAAACAAAGTTTTTCGGCTTCAATTAATAACTTTTTCTCTTTAAAACCTACCAAAATAAAATTAAGTTAATATTATTAGTATTAATATCGGTGTCACAATATACACGAGGACATAAGGTCTGGAATAAATTAGTTATCTAAAAAACGATTCTCTTTATGGAAAATTTTTCTACATATTTTAAAACTATTCTTCATTATACAGAATGGCCCAAAAAAGTAGGGCACAAGTTAACTTTATTTTTTTAAATAGGATTATATATACCCCCTTATATTTTTACCGTTGAGTACATTTACATTTCCGAATTCTACGTAAAACATTAAACAATCTTCGTGTGGCATGTGATACACCTATGTCGAATAGTTTTGGCGTTATTCACGTTGAAAGTTAATTTATAGTTTTATTTTCTACGGTGTAGCAACAAAAGAGAAATGTAAATAATTAATTATCGCAAAGTCTTTTCCAACATGACAGAAGTTATGAACATCTAAAAGATATTTACCATTCACAGTTTGACATGGAAAAAAGATGCTTTTAGAGCTGTTTTTTTCAATTAAACTAAAATGACCCGATCTTCCACTGATTTATAAGAATTTAAACAGGGTGTTGACTTGCTCCATACTTACTTTTTTGAGCCATCCCGTATGGAGACAAATAATGTTGAAATATGTAGAGAATAAAAATAAAGTTAGCACGTCCGAGCGAGTCTCCATAAAATGAATCGTTTCTTAGATAGATCTCTAAAACAATCGGAGAAAGGTATACCTTTCTTTACTTCGAAATGAGTAAAGAAACACAGAGATATTTAAATTTACCTTCAACGAGGTCTAGTCCTCTAGAGACAATCTATAGATACGGTAAATCCCTGTAAACGTTCTCGCGCTCCTCTCTCAACGATATCAAAGGGACCGCTTTTTTGTTCCATTACAGAGGCACTAAAGGGCATGGAAAAGGTAGCAGAGCACATAAACGAAATGCAGAGGATTCACGAGGAATACGGAGCCATCTTCGATCACCTATTTAGGCAGCATCAGAAATCCTGTAAACAGGTAAGTTGAGGATGTAACGGCTGACATCCACTAAAATTTTATAGGCAGATTCGGTTAGGAGCTTTTCTTCGGGCCTTTGTCGCTTTTGGTCTCGTATTATTCAAAGGGTGCGAGAAAACTTTCCTCCTTTATCCTATTAAATTTGACTGGATTTTATGGTGTATTTCCGAGTGGTTGTTTCCTTACGAGCTTTTGTTATGTTATTTTTTCCTTTTCTTTTGTTCGGAATGGAAATCTCATGGCTAATCAACTTCGCAGCCTACTTTGATTGAAGCTAAAACAGTTGGTTTGGCAGTTTTTCGCAAATAGGCCCATTATTGTAATGCAGATAACACAAACGTGACTGAGGCAATTTTCTGGTGGAATTTATCTAGAGTATATAGGCTGCTTTATACACATACAGGATGTCCCAGTGGCAATTCATTAATTTTACTGTAAGAGCACCTGACATAAATCTAAACTATGTTCAATATTTTCAAATCCGTACCATCTTGCAAATCTTGCACAATTGAAGTCTCCGCCAGACATATTCAATGCATGTAAATTGTTTCGTAACATTTCTTCAGCTTCCCGAGTTCGCTTAACTAGTTGATCTGGGTATTGACTCCAGTCGCATGAACGTGGTCTATCATGAATTTCCGCGTACAGAAATCTGCTGATCATAGTGGAGTAGGTCGACGGCAGCCAATCTATCGTCTGTGAAACCAACCCCGTACTGTATGTACGCTATGAGCGACAACACCATCATATTGATAAATAATGCGATTTCGTAAACGTAGTGGTGTTTCATCGATAATTGCATTAGTTGTTCATTTAATGTTAAATAGGTCAGCACCGGGTCGATGTAGCTGATAAAAGTATTGTCAATAATTTCAGCTCATACGCATTTGAGGTTATATTCTTTTAAGATAGGAATGCTGCTCATCCCATCTGTTTGCTAACTCATGATTTATAGGTAAAGCGTTGCATATTTATGCTTTGTAAATAATTTACTTGAACTAAACACAGTTCGAAGTATTTTCATCGTTGTTTGTAAATGATCTGGCGCCCCACCACCGTACCTATCGCGTTAGAAATCGAAATCCGCTCTTGCTTTATAAAAGGTTGTATATACATTGAACTGCTGTCTTTATTTTTATCTCGAAAAAAAATTATAAGTTTATTCAGTATTCTGACAGATGATTCAACAGTAAATTTTGCCAATTGACACTGGGACACCTGCATACTCTGATTCCCAGGCAAGCTGACATATTGTTAAAATGATGTCATATGCGTAATTTGAAAGGAAATGGCTCAAATAATATTCTGTGCCGATTGAAATGGTTACAAAGATCTCTCTTGTTTTACAATGCATTATGAATAAATTACAAAATTCAAAATAATTTTCTGGCGCACCATGATTCCGGCAAAACGTTTTCGATGCTTGTTTTTGCCGGTATCAAAATTATCAAAACAAAATCCAGTCTTGGATGGCAGCAAAAATTCGAGCATAATCTTTACGGAGAAGCTCTGGGTTTACGTTTACCTACAAGTCCTATCACCATTATTGTTAGATTAAAATCTAATCACTGTCACACATCTTGCCTTCTAAACAAAATTAAAATCAAGGGATTTGTGTTCCATTTTCCTGGAATGTTCGAACCATTTCATCCAATCCACCTCTCCCTGCAGAGTCATATTAATGCAACTACAGTTTCACCTTTGGATATGACTTATACTTTAAAAAATATCTCTTGTGTTACGGATTTTTTAAAGAAAACCGACTAAGCCCAGTAAACATATTTCAAATTTCCCGGACAACTCCAGCAATAGCGAATACATTCGCCAATTTATGGTTTTTGCTCTAGCGACTAGTTGAAATTGTTACACCGGATCCCAACAACAATAACATACAAGAAAAATGTGTTTTGTGGATTCTTCATTAAAAAAACGATGGTAGCAGACTTCGACCGTTGATACATCTCAAAGATGTAGTCTAGTTTACTTTCTGCATGTAGAAGAGGTTTCTATAATGTGTATACTGGCAATTCTCGATATTGTCCAACTCTGGTGATTGTTGCTGAAGGTATGACGAGCAAAATCTAAGGAAAAATAAATGGATTTTTTTTTTAAATTTCGGTCATCATTCCGACAACAACGACCACATTTTAGTTCCTAATGCCGCCACACTTCTTGGTGTTTCAGCAACAGTGGTTCCAAAGTTGTCATTCTAAGTGCCTGATAATATTCTGAGGAATATGTATTACGTTTTATTCTTATTTGAAGGTCTTATATAATTTCAATAAATCATTTTGTATTGCTACTCTACGCAGTTTCTCTTGTTGTCTCGAAAGATTACAATCGCATGGAAACAATTCAGCCTAACAGCGAAAAGGAAACATATTACCGAGTTCATTTTGTTACCTTAAATTATTCCTAGCATTATATTGATTTTTATCTAATTCAAACATTAAGAGGCTGTAGGCTTGTTATTGTTAAACCAAACGATCAAAGCCAGTTTTTAGAATAATCCCTGAAATTCTCTTTTGTCATTAATTATTCCCATCTTCACTTTTTCATTGCAGCCAATCGATTTAAGTCCTGGTGATCTACTGTACTATGGAGGTGTAGAATGGCTCAATATATCCGACTTCCTAGGCAAAATAAAAAAAGGACTAGAACTGCACGCTATGTGTTTCGTCTTCAAATCGGCAGTGGTATTCTTGTGCAAAGAAAGATTAAGGCAAAAGAAGAAACTTATGGTATCTATGAATTTTCTTATTTTTTCTAATTCACTGTTTTTTCAACAATTTGGAGTAAATTCTCATCACCAAGGAAAGACAACTGACAATTCAATCATCGTTGTTATTTATAAAACCCTAAAATAACACTCGTATATTCGATTTATAGGGCGTTTCGAGTAAAGGTAGCGCGTCCGAAGTGGAAATAATTAGATATCAAGTTCTGATACCCGTCACGGAGGTACAAGTTCGAGCATCTTCCGCTAAAGATATGGACTCGCATTTCCTCTGGGAATTAATTCATTTACGAAGTCAACTACAAAGAAGATCCGAGAAGGTTTACGTCTTATCAAATAGGTACGTAACGTAATATTGGTCTTAATTCAATAAGCGGTTTATAAACAATAAATTCCATCGTATCTTTCTCGAACTGGTATATTTAAACTCTTTGGAAATGTAACTTTATCAAATAAATCAATAAAATTAGTCTGTGGTAAATATGTCCATTTCCGCTTTCTGCAGCACCGCCGATTTTAGAAACGCCTTCCTGAAGACCATCCGACAAATAATCAGGGAATCAGTGCGTAACATGTCAATACCATCGACAAAACCCGGCTCTGGTCCCGGAATATTGTTGGTAACCGGTCACAAAATCGACGGCATCAATAGCCAAACTTTAGAGCGACCTTCGCCAAAACCCATCATCATACAAGGCTCGCATACATTGGGTAAAACGAAGAAGTCAAAGACATCCCAACGTCATTCGGCCGGCAATATCGATTACGATAACATAAGCCAAGAGCACGATGATATTCCGACAACGTTCCGATCGAGAAGCAAAACCGTAGGTGACACTGCTGGTAGGTGATAAAAGATTTTACTTGTTTCTTTTTTTGTAAATATATTTAGTAATTGATAGATAAGCAACAAATAATAGATAATAAATAACAGATAACTGACAAATGACCAAGGCCATTCGAAAAGGCAGAAAAATGCAACCACTAGCGATAACATTGACGAAATAGTCCTAGACGAGCATTGAATTAAAGTTAAAGAGGGTAGCAGATGCTGTGGGCATGACTAACAACGTGTTAGTCATATACTAACTGAAGGTTTGGACATGAAAAAGCTGACCGAGCGTTGGGTGCGGCGTTTGCTCACTCGAGACAAAAAGCATTCGAATTAACATTTCCAAATCCCTGTTAAAGCAGTTTAAGGGAAATAAGTTGATTAATGACTAGCCAGTACACTCCTGAAACCAAGGTACAGTTGAAACAATGAACTGCGAAAAGGCGAAAAAGGCAGAGATTTTCATCAAATGAGGAAATCATCGCATTCGGAAACACTTATTTTACAGAACAGAATGCCAAATAAATGTTATTCGGTATATAGAAAAACCGTTTCTTTTGAGGATTCTATTTTATATGTTTGTACCCAATGTATGTTTTTAAAACTGTGTACTGAGACGAAAATATAAAATTTTGTTATTGTTGCCTTCGTCTATTCTAAACATTCTTACATAATTTAGATGCTCCAAAACGCACCGAGCAAGAGAAGTGCGACCCAGGAATCAAATCGGAAGGAGAAGAAGACTCTCAAACCGGCAACGTGGTTCCGAAAGGAAAATCTGGCCTTGGAAAAACCCCTAATCATCTGACTCTAAGGTAAATCCATTAAAACTTGAAACAGACATAAAAAAATTAAACAACTAAACAATAACGTACTCCAATTTCAGCACGACTTCAACATTATCAGCAGGTAGCACCGGCAGTCAAGCCCGTCTAATACAATCCTCCCACCCACCAGAGAACTACCACCCCACCCAGCTAGAACAATTAGGTAAGCAATTCACGAAAACCGTCATTAAAGCTGAAGTGCATGAAGCTCGCAAAATACCGAAATCGTCTCCAACGCGGTCCCCGAACAAAACCGCCATCGTCAGGAAAGATTCCAGCCCGAACCAGTCGAGAAAACCGAGCCCTGCGCAATCGAGGAAGACCAGCCCGAACCGATCGGCATCCTCGCGTAAAACCACGCCGAACGTGTCGCGTAACAACAGCATAAGTCCGAAAATGTCGAGGAAATTCTCCTCCGAATTGAACGGTACGCCGCGCGTAGTGAGGGTGGACAGTGGCGGCGGCAATAGATCCGAAACGGAGGCTAAAAGTCCGAGAAAGATTAGGTCTTCGCTGAAGCAACCGTCGCGCTCGCTCAGCATCGAAAACCCCTCTTGCGTTGAGTGTTATCTTAGCGGAAAATCGGATAAGGGATAGCACGCTTTAAACAGAAGCAATAGCTTTAGGTTGGAGCGAAAAATCAAAAGCCGATACGATGAAATCCAGTGCTAATTCAACGTTTAAAATTTTCAAGAAATGAGAAAATTACGAACGAACAATCCATTTAACCGCATATCCAATATGAAATTCGTAGACGATAACACGTTTATTCACGAGAATGTTCACGCTCACTTGACGTTTGTATTTTTATTATTTCTTTAAATTACTCTTATTATCATGACTACAACAATGATATTCGAATTTAAAACCATTTAGCACCATTTGCATCTTTATTGATAAGAGGATCTAACGAGATAAAACGTCTACAATTTAAAAGAATTGCACTTATGTATATGTAACATGCACTTAATACAAAATTATATTTAATGATATCACCATGACTGATAAAAAGGACTGCAACTGTCAGCTTGATTAAAAGTAGCTCTACAAAATCTCACTAAACAAAAATAAATAAACCTCAAAACCAGAAGAATTCATGTAAACCTCCATGATCAGCAGTTTTCTCTTCTGAAAGATTTCCAGGTCGAAACTGTATCATGTATACGTCAGTATGCCGCCGAATCAGTTGCTTGTCAGCAGCACATACAAAGCCGTTTAAACCTGGAAATCTTTCAGAAAGCTCTGTTTCTTTCTGAACCTCAAAACCAGGAGTGTTAAACAATTCTTCTTTAAATTTAAGGAGGTCAATTTTAGAAGTTAAATAATGTTGACTAATAATGCGGAAGTGTGTGAGGAGGTGTGGATAAGCTCTTAACCTACGGGAGAAGATATTATCACATTCACAAGAAGTTGATATCACCATTGGTCATAAAAATTGTTCAATTACCTTCAATAGAATTTAATAACATCATACGAATTCTGTTGAGCAAAAAGTTGACTGCCAAGATGCCAAACATACCCCAAATGTTGGCGGAATTACAATATGAAAGAATCCATGTTAAGAAAGAGTCGCATTTAATCAAAGTGCGCCTTAAATAACACCTACAACTTAATTTAACTTAGTTTAATTTTTGAAAACAACAGAATATCTACGTCATTCTAGCAATCGTTTTTATCGTGACTTCAAAGTTAAAGGATAATTGAGGATACCATTGCAGAAAGTATCTACATCCGGCATTATTCAAGCCAAACTCTCTTTGGAAGTGCCAAAAAAGAAATATCCAAAGTTGGTATTTAATTTATTTCGATGTAGTTTAGAGGATTAGAATTTATTCAGTCTGAATTTGGTCTAAATTATTATATATAGACCATGTGTAGAAGAGTAGATCCAACAGATTTTTATTGAAACCCAAATTACGTTTTTATAGATTTCCAGCAAGATTAAACATAACATTTTCTTTTGTTAATAATACAGCTTCTTTTCTTTATTATACAAAGACGTTGAAAAATAAATTATCATATTGACTCATAAAGTAACTGCTAGTAAATATAACTTTAAATAATAAATGATTATTAAATGTATGTACTAATTGTCTATCCTCATAAGTATAGTTAAAAAAAAATAATACTTAAACAAAGTAAATATGAAATTGCACCACTTAATCTAAAATAAATGTATACAAACATAAATATTAACTTTGCACCAAAATCGTTGAGTATGTGTATGTGAAAAATTAAATGTCGAAAATCCTGCATGTGGTCACATAACCGTTCACGTACCAAAAATTCGAATATCATTGTTTCAAATATCTATTAAAACGAAGGTAAGATTCACCTTATTGACCTTTGCATTCTGTTATTACCTTATCTCACATCAATGTTATCACTAATGCTTAATATAAGGAGAATCGAAAAATACGATGTTACACATTCACTGTTGCTATTATTTCACCGATTCACGAAACCTACGTTGCCTTGATTTGTTGTTGTTTGAGAATTTTTTTATATTACTGTTACGGCATTCTTCCGCGATTCACACTGTATATATCGACACGAATCGCTATTAACCCTAGTTATGCTATTAAACATCTACTAAAGGATCAGGTTTAGCCATTTTATGGTTGAAGTAGGACTTTTTTGTGTTGACGTTCCAACGGGGTGCTAACAAGCTAACAAGAATAACACTAATATTACCGTAAAGACAACGCTTAGGAATTTATGAGATATATTGACAATCAAATGTTAATAACAAAAGCTAAATAGGCCCCTGATAATTACAATAGATAATAAAAAAATATTTAAAATTTTCAGTTCGTCGAATATGGTGGCCATGAAATTTTTCTCACACCATAATGGCTAAACCAGATAGATTTCTATTAACAATATATGTTTTGATATTGAAAGGCTAAATAAAAAATCTTCCAAAATATATCGAGTAATCTTGTTATAATTGACATACCTTTTAATATCAAAACATGAAAAAAAAAAAAGAATTCCATACCCCCCTTATAAAAAAAAATGATACAAAATATATTTATCAGAAATCGAATCCTTAATTTAACATTTTTAGAATATCGAGTAGAATAAGCTAAGTAAAACCTCCGTAGTACTACAATTTTTCTTGTCTAGAAAATAGTATCCAACTGACTAAAACTTTTAATACTAGATACTCGATACGCATGCGCATACAGTATGTCTAACAGCGTTTTTACATTTTTTAACTAAAGTTGTTGTCCGTAACTATTAGTTTAATGTATTATTGGAAGGACTGAATATAGAAGGCAGGTTAAACTGGAAAACATAAGTAATCTATTTAGAATGGAAATTACCCTCTATGTGCTTCGACCTTTATCGATTGAAAGACTAAATTGTGAGAGACCTCTTGATGGCATATTATTGCTCCGATTTTGAACCTTAACTGCGATAAAAAAGTTGATGTTTTGAGGTGGATCGATTTCTATAATGAGAATTTCAATTTTTATAATCAAAAAAATACTTTAAATAAGAAAAAATGCAATACCACATTGCAGGGTTTGTCTGAGAACGCGTTTGAACAGTTGCGACGTGTTCGACGCTTGGAGCAACTTCCAAACTCACTATTTTTTAACAAATCTGGTGATTTGTTAAAAAATAGTGAGTTTGGAAGTTGTTTTCGGTCCTTGGGTTTCTAAAACCTTCATTCTTTTCGATCATACTTATAAACTTGTGTTTCCCACTGTTCGTTTAACTTCTGAACATGACTTTCCAATGTTCGATGGGCTGGCTAACATGAAAACCAGCAGCTTCTAACAACGAGCCCCACCCTGTGATTACTGGTTCAGGAGGAAGCGGATCGCAAAGTAAATTTCCTCTATAGACCTGAATTCGCAATAGATTCATGAAAACCACTACAAGTAGGAGCGTTTGCTAAAGGGAAATGATTTCTGACTTCTTCTGCAACACGATTGCGACAAGGAAGTTGCCTGAATTAAACGCGAAATTACTACTAAGTATATAAATAACGCACATATTTCGGCTTTGAGCTATCATACTTCAAATGCCAAGTACTGAACCAGAGTGCTTTAAGATAGCAGGTATCAAATACTCCCATTTATGAAAGTGCTTAGATTACCAACTTCAATGTTTGAAAAAGTAAAACACCACGTACCAAGTACTGGTATGATAATAAACGCAAGCAATAAACAATACTGAAGCTAAAACCTCAAGCACTTAAACGAAGTACTTCAAGTATCAAGGACCAAATTTAAAAGTGATTTAAGCACTACATGAAAGCATTTTCTGACATTTCTGATTAACATCCACCAAAGCTAAGAGAACGATACAATACGCATCAATTATGATAGAGTGGGCCAGCAATTGTTGGAAGTTAAAATAGGTTGTGCTTTCCATTATTTACACCTATTATTCTAAACATCGTAAACGTTCCTTAGCCATAAATTTTGAAATAGTGACTCTATGACTCAATAACTATATGATGACTTTCGCAAAGTTACAGCAGTTGTAAGAAATCATGATGTTATCAATCAATCAAAATCTTGATGATATGCACTGCCCAGATTTACGTCCTTACTGCAGTTGCTGTGACTTCGTATTTGTAAACAAATATTCTAATCTTCAAATATATAGCGATCTCAATAATTTGTGAGTACGAGTTTGTAGTCCTGGCTTTTATAATTGAAAGAAGCGTCAATGTTAAACGGGAAAACAAACTAAAGTCTAATAGCAAAATAGAATATTACTTTCTAGACCAAAAAAGTATATACCAAAAAAGTATATAAGTGTCACACCGGCTTTATCCGAGTTGTATAAATCGTAACAACCCAATAAATAAATTTTGTATCAAAACCAACATTTTACCTCACCTTACCCACTATTAGGCATATTATATTACACACGTATATTATTAATATATTTAAAATATATATATATATATATTTACGAATTTTTATTTTATTTTTATTTCTGTAGCATCCACGCTTTGCTGTAGTCTGTAGTTGAGTAGTAGAATGTAATTGACGTAGAATGCTTTAGAATGTCTGTTGGAATTCTACACAATTCCGTTTTTTCGAATTGAAACGACCCTATTTACATGGGAATTTATAAATGATCAAGCTTTTGGTTTATAAATTTCCCTGGAACAAAAAACTTTTTGTACACGCCTCAAGTGAAACATAACAATTTTTTCTGAACGCTTGTTCTAATGTTTCGTAAGTTTTTTTAATAACAGAACATGCTTCGGGATTTTTAAGTAGATTTAAAGCAGAAACTACGTAGTTTTTTTAATCCCATTTAAATATTTGTTTAGTTATAGCATTGCTTTTTCCATTTGATATTTTATGAGGTGATAATAATTGTTTAAATCGTATAGTTTGTAGCTACTCCAAAAATCTGAACATATAACAATTGATACCCATTGAACTTGTTGTTATCAAGATCAGAACAGGTACCATTTAAAGTTGTATCAATTAAAAGTGGCAAATTAACATTGGAACAAGATTTTTGAAAAAATCTAATGTTATACACGATTTTTACTTCTTCCAAAATATTACAGCCCCTTTTTTTGATAGCACCAATTCTTTCTCAATAGTTTCACAACCGTTTAAATAGGAATGTACCCCTTCCGAAGCACTTAAAATGTCCTAAATGTATATATTGCAAGCACCAAAACAAATAAAGAATAATAAGCACGAATTTTAGGAATTTCTCAAAAACCATTCAAAGTAATATTAATACTGTAGGACGGAATAAATGATCCAAGTGTTAATATTATTTTCTGAACTTCCTGTCAATTTTGACTAGTTTAAATAGGATACCCTGAATTTGATTTTTTGTTTGAATGTGGAATCATTTGTTACCTGCTAAGGATCTATATGTAATTCATTATGGTTTCATGGTTTTCTGCAATTACATCCAATGTGCTCTATTAAAAACAAACAAAAAAAATTAACATTTCAAGCTTCCAGTGCTCCTTCAATGATTCCGACATTAAATTTGAACATTACAGAAGAAACGAAAGTTAATTCTTTGTTAATTTATTATTATTTCTTAGAAGATAAATGTATTGGATGACCCAAATTAGCGAGTCTGGTAGTGGTTAATATTCATTTAAAGAATCAAAATTTTTCACTTTGTTAGATGGAACACACTGTATAATTTCCAAAATTTTGAAGCGTAATTCAATTCTTGATATAGCTCCTTTATAGACTATTATTCTAAAATTACAAGTAAGAAAATTACGTTTGCATTAAATATGGACATTTGTAGCCCGGTTAAATAAAAAAAATAGCTGAGATGGGCAAATGTTATTCATCACGATAACTAACGATTATGACCAAAAAATGGTTAACCAGTGATTGTGACCGAATGCCCGATTGATCTCGTGAATAGAAGACGTAGTTTCGTTCACGTTTATCACGAACCCGGTAGTTGTTGCTGTTTCTCAATGAAGAATTTGCGAGATCCAGAAATTCTACTCAGCAAATCACCAGATTAATCATGACTAAATTTAGTCACAGATTTAAAAGCAATTGTTGTTACTTCCGGAACAATAGTCCGCAAGGCTACTATATCAAAAGTTGTACTATATTTCAAAACGTTAAAGACCATACAGGGTGTTCTGTTTAAAGAATTCTCAGTTTTCGCTTTTTTTTATAAAAATACTTTTTCAATCGTTTTGTATTAATCGTACATTGTTCAGCAATAGAAACACTATCAATTTGCCAATTTAACTAATTTCGTAGATAACTACAATAGCCCATTTTAAGAAAATCTTCTCCTCCTTAAACTAAAGTTGACTTTTTTACTAAAATTGCAATGAATGAATTTTCGATGAAAACCAGCAGAATTATAGATCTCAGGTCGATTGATTTAGAAATGAAAACTGGAGATTCTGAAACTGTTAATTTGCATGGAAGATGTATAGAGAAGTAATTTTTTTCCAATGTACAGTGTGATGAATATTGTTGGAGTCATCTTTTTTGTGAATAGAACGCTCCGCATACTTCCCTACCTGACTTTTACATCACAATTCTTTCCAAAAGAAATTCATGGAATGCGTAAAAATAAAGCTATTTTTAAAGAAAATACTGAACACAGGCTTTAGAATAAGGAAGTTATTCTAATTAAGAAACGATATAAATTAGCAAAAAAATATACAGGTATAATGTTCTCGTTAAATCTAGTTCCTGAAGTAAGACCCAACAACAGCTCAGCCTCTACGTCAATGTTCAGTGTTGATTGATTACCGATTTGTTTGTTGGAATCTTTCCGCTTGCAATATTCACATTTGCCACTGACATTTTAAGTATTCGAGAAAATAAGTACAGAACCTTAAATCAATAAGCGTATTAGGTTGAGTTTACAGTTGAATGTCTTCGTGGCTAATTAGATTTTGAGTTTACAAATTCGCAAGTACATGTGGGATGTGCCACTAAATTTGCAATCACCATATATGCAACCCAATGCTCAACGGATATCATAAAAAGTGAATAGAAAATCTGAAGTACTGATGCAATACCATATTCCGATGATATTTCAGATAAGTAACATTCTTGGCTACTCAATAAAACACTGCAAATAATATACACAATTGCTTATAAACTTGAAATTGAGATTAGTTCCAAAGCCGTTCTTAGTTTAAGCTCATCCTAAGACTCGATATATGTAGTAATTAATAATTTCACTCCCCACCCTATTTTAAAATAAGAAATACTAAATAATATTTAAAGCCAAACGCAATAAAGTATCACAATAATTAGCTGTCCCCCGATAATTTCTGAACGAAGCAATGATTGCTGATATAATTATTGTTGTAGGGTCGCCTGTGTGGAAACCAAGAGACAGTAGTTTAGAGGCTACCTCAACCACTCTCCCGCGCAAGGGCAGGGACTCCGGCTTGAGTGCCTCGCGTAAGTCGCTTATAGATACAACATCCGCGTTGGAGATCCATAATTCTTACAACCAACAGTAGGCTATCTGATAAATTCGTTATACAATTAACAAAATAACCAAGCCAAAAGTTAAAAAAAAAGAACAACCGAAAAAAAACAATATTATTACAAAGATAAAGCAACAAAATTTAATATGGCGTCACTTTCATTTATTTCAATTCATATATTTGACAACGGAAATACTTGCCTGGAGACGTTATCAAAAAGGTATTTTTATGTATTTGTTACTCTTTCTGTGTGTTTATTAGCTATTGCTGCTTATTCTATTATTTTCATTCATACACGCGTGGCGGTATATTTTTTGCATTGGCTTTGTATTTTATGTTGTTATCAGCTAATATTTACTTAAACCGTTGAAAATGTTATAATATGAGAATGTATTATTTATGGTTAGATGTTAAATAAGGTCATTTTCGATGACCACCTGTTAGGTGCATTTTCTAAGACTAATGAAAGCATTGTGTTAAGAAACCCATTTTTCATCTTGTTGGCTTTTCTCCTGTATATTAACACTTTTCATATTGAGGCACAATTTTTTGGAACGCCGGATAGCACTTTGTAACCATAAAAAGGTGATTATTTAACCAATTATATTTAGAAACAAATTTGCATAGCTCATGTCGAATGGGAGGAGGAAATCTGAGGAAATTATAGGTCTCAAAGTTGGTAGACTCTAAAATTATGATATATTACGTGTTTAAAGTTGAGCTGTTATGCAGAACGTTCCAAACAAGAAAATAATTTTTCAAAATATTTTAGCAAAATTTCAGAGCACTCATTAAACTTCAAATTTAATTACTTTTCCGATTTTCTTTATTTACAACCTCCCTCAACCTTGTGCTATCGCTCAGATTTATCATTTAAATTCTTTTTTCCATGCCAAGTTCCACCTTTTCGCTTTTATCAACGTCAATTTTTCACACACTTCGCTTTACATTTCATTTCACAGAATGATTTTTTCTTGCTTCCATTTGATCATTATATTTATGTATCTTATATCATAGACATTTTTAGGTAATTTTTTGTACAGTATAGAAGTCTGTCAAATAGTATTTCAAGCATTCGCGGTCACAGTTCTTTATTTCTATTTTTACCTTATCTTTCCTTCTACAAATTTTCATTAGTTTAGAGATGCATGTAACAGGTTGTTATCGTAAATGATCCTTTATAACATTTTCGTACAGGATTGCCTTCTTATATCACAGAATTTTCACATCGTTCATATTGGTCCGTCAACGTATAGATCCATATGATTATTATTGGAAACCTCACTTCATGATGGATTTTAACCACCCGAATGAAACCTTGTCCCAGTATTCCAAACTGTATGATTAAGGAGATAATTCTTTACGAATTTTTAAATAATTCACCAACAAATATTTGACAATACACACATGACGTATGCAAAACATTTCAACATGTAATAATTATTATAGCAACATATAAAAAGGCAACTGTTTATTACTTTTATACCTGTAGCCTGTTTCGAAAAGATTAATTTTTTGGAAATATACTTTCTAAAAGGTGTTTAATTTTTTTTCCTCTTAAAAATAAGGCAAATGTAATAAAATTATTTTATTTTTCGCTACATGTACCAGCTCTTATTTCCAAAAATTAATCCCCGAATTCTAAATTAATAAAAACTGTAAACAATACAATACCATTTGGTAAAAACCGTATTTAACATATTATTGAAACAATCTATTACCTTAGGGAATATCCTTTAAATGAATAATATGCTTTCAAAAGTACAACAGCCGTGTTGTGCTTTCGATAGAATATTATTTAGTTTTACACCGATACGTCACGCAATCGTACAATCTTAATTTCTAATCAAAATAATCATTGCACTGCAGAGATTTTTCATGATGTCTTGGTCAGATATCAGAAAGCGTAAGTCGTTTAAAAAATCGAAAACGTCTATCAAACGATCGGGCTAGTTTATATATTTCAGAATAACCTCCCATGGAATATATAAAATCCCTATAATTTATGCGCTGCTATGACAAGGAACATTCCTATAATTTTAAGGAATTGAAAGGCTTTCTGATAAATTACCAATTCGTTTAAAACAACATGAATAAACGAATAGATCTTTTGATATTTATAGTTTTTTGCAGGCGAATATATGAAACAAGCACAGATAAATTATATTAAAAGAAAAGAAATAATAATAAATAAAGAAATGAAAATTATAACCTAGTTATTATATAGTCTCAAATTTTATCATTAAATTTTTGAATATAATTAATATTAATAGAGAATTTTATACTTTATGAAATAGAGTACAATTTTTACTGATTTAAAGAAAAATGAGAAACGATAAAGAACGAAAGTGGAAGATGAATAGACTATTATATATACATTATACAAACATATTTATTATTACATATTTACCATCTACAAAATAAATACCTAAATGATATTAGATACTGAATATTTTCTGTTATATAATCTTTGCGATTTTATCCTCCGAGAAACAATTCAAGAGTAAATTAAACGTTTTGAAAAATGTAACCCTATCTATTAATCGTAATAAGAAGATGGAACACACGTATGCAATCACACTTACAAAAAAAAGAAACCAATGAAAAATCAGTAGAATGAAATAATAACATTACCGTACGTATATAGGATTGTCACATTATTATTGATATATAAAAGTTTAGATAATAGTTGATCCGTAATTAGTATTAATAACATTTACTAGAGAGTAAATTATTGAATATGTGTATTTGGTAAACGAGGTACATATGATAGTTTTTATTGATTAATCATTATTACACTCATTGCATGTTTCGGTTGAAAATGTTATTCTAAACAATGGCGAAATATATCAATGCAGTCGCATGTTTTATAGCTTTCTGTTAACTTTAATCAAAAGTCGAGAAGTATCTAAGATAATTAAGCAGTCTAAGCTTACAAAAAGAAATTCCAGTTTAACCCCGCTAAAGCCGCCTGAGTGTTTATAAATTATTCTCATTGAGCAAATTGCTTCTTCCATTCCGCTGGTATTTTATACAATCTAGGACAACTCGGCGGAGGAGCCGCTTTAAACGAATCAATTCAAAATAAGTTTAGGAAGCTGCCGCATTTACGATACGAGCAACGTCATATTTATTTTATTTTATTCTTTAGTAATTGTGAGTGATACCTCGTAAATATTCTATTAGAGATGTATTTGCAAATATTTAATAACAAATTCGATCCCAGATCACTGCGAAGCTTACAAAGGCATTAAGTTATTGTACCTCGGCGTTCTTAGTTAGCTGCCTTATTTTGTTGAAGAAACCCTACAAACAAAGAGTAAAATTCTTGGTATGTGCTGCCGATAGTGGGCGATTATGTCGCTAATAAACATTTGTCTGCAAGCTGTTTAAGTGAAACATGTGAGAGTGGCAACCAAGGCAGGATATTGTGCTCCCCACCGCCTCTATAAATATATAATAAGTAAACAATTTCACATCACGCCGCGGCTTGGTGGTAACGCTTAAGTCGGCCGCAAAATGAGAAAAGCAAAGGGGTGTTCAAGCTGTATCTGACCTATAGAAGGGAGTAGTCAACTATGAACGGCCTTACATGAAGTTATGGGAGACGAGTGATCTTGATCTACGCTCCCGCACACTCTACTTATTAGAATTAGATTGCAAAAGCGAGTGCGTATTGAAAGCAATGTGTTACACCGTTTTGATGATGCAAGAAGCAGAAGGAATTTGATGATGAAAAATTAAACCGTCTTCAGCGCGATCTCTTCGAGAGTGAAATTGATAGAGAAGGGTGCAACTTCCTTCAGCTTTATTTCTGAATAATCATCGTGGCTTGTAAAACACCGAACTGCGAGTAAACACGGCTTCAGTTAGATTTTCTTCCGTTTAAAACTACGAAATGAACAACAAACAAAGTAACCGTGAAGCTCCGTAGTAAACTACGGTCTAACGCGCGTGGATTCATTCTGTTCTGTGATGGATAGAAATTTTCCGCGAGACGCGCTTCACGAAACTGCGTCTCTTTTTGACTTGCATCGACTTGGTAAACAACACATAAGTATCGGCACCCTCCGCACCACACAATTTTAATTTATTATATAGTAATATAATAATTAGTCCGGGACGGCCGTTTCGAGGACACGAATGGTCCTCATCATCAACCGAATTCGGTCACCGGTTTATTATATTACTATATAATAAATTAAAATTGTGTGGTGCGGAAGGTGCCGATACTTATGTGTTGTTTACCATACTACGCCACAGTCCTTGCTATCATTATTGCATCGACTTGTTCGCAGCTGGTCACGATAATATTTGTATTAATGGCACACAAAAAAGATTAGTGCAGAGAAGACAGAGCACTATTTAAAATTGTTATAGCAATGTTATACCATACAAAATCCAGGAGTATCATAATAGGGAGAAGAAACAGAAAATATTAGAGAACGGAGGATAATTTTCAGGGTGTTGCCAGATCGTTGAGCCTACTCTTCGCATTTTGCTGATGATCCTCATAACGTTTCTAGCAGCAGTCTTTACACATTTACATATGTACTGCATTTATACGAACGAAATTTTTTAATTGCTACCCGTCTTTAATTCGAATTTTCCTTATTAGTGTGTTATATGCCCCGTTTTTGCTCTAACATGATTTTTGTGTCTTTTTTATATATATAATTTTGTTAGCAACAATTGCAGCAGCAAACTTTTGAGTATCCATCCTCTCACAACTCGCAGACAGGCTCGCAAAATTTTTGAAAGCACAACTCCAAGAATAATTGCACTAGAAACTCTCCGTAGAACTTTCTCCAAAAATAACCAAGATCAAATAGATATGTTTCATTCCGAAAGTTTCTCAAAGTAGTTAGCGAAAATTACTCTCTAGTGGTCAGCTAACCCAGCATTAATCTTAGTAATCCTCTTCACGTCATCCGGTTTAGGGTAAGCAGTTTCCCGAATTCAAACGTCTTGGGAAGGTTACCATGTTGAGTCGATAAATTTCGCTAACAGATTTATACAATATTTCAAGTAAGACATTTTTTGGAAGCGATACATTTAAGGCCATAAGACCAAGAATTGACGAGAAAATAGCTGCAGACAACATAACGTCTTAAAGTAAAATGTTGTGTAAAATCTCATTTTATAAATTCATCAATATTTGAAACGGCCTTATTTTCTATATTTATACCTTATCCATTTGAAGCAGCGATTGATATATTTTGCCATAACTTGTTAAAGATCCTAACATATTAGTAACAAACAAATTTATCATTATATAAAAACATTTAAAAAATGAATAAAATCGCACAATCTTCCGTTAACTATAATTGTTTATTACAATTATCAATTAAAAATCTTTGTAAACAAAAAAAAAGCAAAGAAACGATTTACTTATGATTGACATTATAACTGAAGGAAAAAAAGACTTGGATCACTCCAAGAGCTCAAACGTATAACCTTATTAAAAAAGAAATGAATAGTTAATATTATTAATAATAAGGAATAATAATAATAAGGAAAAAGATACAAGATAGCAAGAATACTTGGATATAACTTTTAAAATATTAATTAACTCGTAAAATATGATGTAATAATTATATTTATTGTATTTCTATGTTGAGCTATGTGCTTTTTATTAATTAGTATTAAATTTTATATTATAAGATGAACGATTGTATATTATTTATAAAATATTGTGTATAAAATCTTTAATTTCCTGAATAACTTTTAATTTCAAAACAAAATGTGGTAGGATATAAGTGATCTTGTGGCTTTTCTTTTATGTTTGAAGAAGCAATTGTAATATGAAAAAGATATAATTTATAAATGTTATTATTTATTACAAGAACAGCATTAACATAAACTTATCGAAAAATAGCCTAAGTTACATAGATTTAATAAAATAAAGATGACGATATTGAATATCTAAAATCCTTTTTTTATCTTTTCGTTCTTGAATTTCTAATATTACCTAGTACCTAAAAATATCTATACACCGAAATTATAAAGAAACAGAATCCAAAAAACATACGCTGAAATAACTATAACCAATAAAAATCCAGATTAATTATAATAATGCATTGATAATTAAAATTAAATTAAATGATATAATAATATCGTTAGCTAAATTCCTGTCATATGCCTTCGTTCATTTAACCGTAACGTTTATACTTTACCTTGTGTTTAAGTGCCAAAATATACACGGAGAAACGAATTTAATATCCCAATTATTAAGAAATAGCAATCAAAGCAACACAGTTATGTAGATTTTTAAAGCAATGGGCGTTTGTATTAGATCTCTAATTTGGCCGACGATATTATTTAACATCTTGTTAGATAATTTTTTGAGATTATCCATTATTACATGCATAACTATTATTATTATTATTATTATCATCTCAAGAACTGGGATAAAATAAGAAGTAAATGGAAAAAATGCAAAATGTATCTGGTGGTTTTAAGTTTCATGTTTTTAGCGTTAAGAAGAAACAATTTCTTGTATGTCTGTATGTATGTATTATGAAACAACCTACACGTCTGTGGGTATGTATGGACTTACGGAGATGAAAATTTAAAATAAACATATAAAAATAACGTTGTTTTTTTTCCCTGAACTTGAATAAGAATTTTCAACTCACGAAGCTGTGTTTTCTACCCTCTTAGATACGTATGTAGCCATTATCGATAATGATGTGGACTGTGGCGTAATATGGTAAACAACACATAAGTATCAGCAACCTCCGCACCACACAAGTTTAATTTATTATATAGTAATATAATAATTAGTCCGGGACGGTCGTTTCGAGGACACCAATGGTTCTCATCATCAACCGGTGACCGAATTCAGTCCTTCGGTCCTTGGTGTCCTTCGTGTCCTCGAAACGGCCGTCCCGGACTAATTATTATATTACTATATAATAAATTAAACTTGTGTGGATCGCAGGTTGCCGATACTTATGTGTTGTTTATGTAGCCATTAAATCATAATTTATTAACAATCGGTATGTAAAATATACAGTTATATAATATGTAATTGCCGTCTTACTCTTAAAACAACTCTCTGATTCCTATTTTGATTCATCACCGAAGTAAGTATCAACAATACGTAACTGACGTCAAATAAAAGAAAAGTTGCTGTATCATTCAATGAACAATGCTTCTGAAAAGAAGTGTACGTAATTACGTAACAACACCCACAGTTTTCTATTGAATTAAGTGAAATGGAGATTGAATTACTCAATGTCAAGGCTATAATGCCGCGCATAAATGTTTTTAAATGTAACTCAAATAAGTTTTTATTTACATAATTATATACGATCAAAACTACCTCTATAGCAATATACATTTACTTGCTGTTATAAAAGTTAAACTACGGAATGAAGCTGAAAATTACAGTAAATTTAATATGTGATTCAGAAAAATGGATTGATTTTCTCCTTTATGATATTTTACGCGCTTTGTAATTGGTGAGCAATGAATAGAGCATCCTATTTAGCGAGGAACTAAGACGATGTCACACCGAACGTTGTGAAATTAAAAAAGTCTTCTCTCAGCGACCAAGGCGGTAGACGTGTGATCAGCGTAGTATAGGCAACTAGCTGAAAAAACTCCAGCTGCCGAAAAAGTCGAGTGAAGAGTAATAAATTCCCTTTATCTCGTAGAGAGATACACAATTAGTGTTCCGTCGTGTAAACGTACAAACGTACAAACAATATAAAAATTAGGTGATATTACACTATAATTATAGCGAAGCTAAAGTAAATTATATAGGTGTAAAACATGAAGCCGCTCACCATGATCAGGATAACCCCGAGCCAGGGCCACTACTATTACCAGGTGGACGAGAAAATCCTGTCGGTTTCCTGCCTACGGACCTATCATCTCGATAAGCCGCATAATATTTGCTCACAATTCCCTAACTTTGTCGTAATCAAACAATTAAACGAAGTAATGGATTGCTATTGGTGAAAGACCTTAATAGTATCTGTCATAATATTAACTTTCGATGGGACTTTTAAACGCCAAAAAGAGAAAAACAATTAGATTTTCTTTATTTCTGAATATCTACAAGCATCATATTATTCTCGGTGGAGAACTTGCATATTTTAAGCTAAAATTTAATACATAACATATTTCACATAAAGGTGAGCAGATAATCTCAGCCATGATGGAGAGCTCAACATTTATACAAACTGGGATGTTCAAATTTATTTTATTTTACGTGTAAAACCATTTTAACCAGAGAATTTTGAGCACTATGAAAGCCAATAGATATGAGCTTGTTATCACCATTGAGCAACCTATCGCTCTGATATAAATTTCAGATTTTTCGTCAGCGGCAGAACATGCTTAATATACTTAGAAGAAATATATCCAATAAAATAAGTTAATTGTTGTTAATGTTAAATTGTAGGATTAGAGTATATTCAAAAATATTGATTATGATATCGGACTTTCTGAAAACTTACTTATAGCATGCGCATACTGTAACTAAAATTAACCATGACGGAAGATGAAATAGTAGTTATGAAAGACAGGAAAATTTGAATGAAATAGATAAAAAAAATGAATTTCACGTAATAGATATTAATAAACAGTTAGGAACACTGTTAGTGGAGAATGAAATCAGATAATCCGAAAGCTTGGTGCTAAAAATTATGAGATCTTAGTGTGATTGTTATAAAAAAAAATTGCTAAGCTTGTTAACAGAACCTCTAGAAATTGCAAAAGTACAGATCGTGTTACGTTCTCCTGGTTTGAAGAACAATGTCGCTAGTCCTCTGCTTCGATCTTTCCTAGGAAAGGGGCGAACCAATTAAAATAGTTAACTATTTGCTCGATAGCTCAGTACGTTGAAAACTTTAATCGAGTGACATGTAGATTTTGTAACTTCCATATCATTACTTTAAATACAAATCCATACTTGTCCTCCGAAAGCGCAGTGATTTAATTTAGACACCTATTGTAAATTTAATCAACAAATTTCCCTTTATACGCAAACAATAACTTCTCAATAATATCGAACCTTCCGTATATTGTAAAAAAAAAAAAACATCTATTTACAATGTCCAACATCTGGGATTATAATAATTAGACGCAAACTTTAAGTATTTATATTTGAAAATCACGACTTCTTAGGATCATTCGACAAGTTCAAAACGGCATTGTGAGGTTCACACTCGTCATCTGCAAGATTCCAATTCTCCAGCATCAATACATCGTAAACATCTATGTTTCCTGGGTAATTGTAATTACGCACTTGCGGAGTATTATACGTGACGTAATTGAAAGCCTGGCTAGCACCGGAGTCGTTCATCAAGATCTCAATGCCATGGCAGTCGTTACTGATCAAATAGTTCTTAATATACTCCCGATGATAATCGCATTCGTCTTGTCGCTCTTGGAACTTGGGAAGCGCCTTAGGAGTGGAAATATTGCGCAAATCGGCTTGGTTGTTAAGGGATAGGATGTGGGGAATCTGGAAACGAATGATGGTAGTCTTAGTTAAGGATTTTAAATAAGAAATTCTATATATTTCAGCTAAATAGTTTATTTTTGAATCTTATTATCTTCCAAACGATATCACCTTGATATGGATGACATTTTTCTCTAGAGAATTGTCCTATGTATATGATACTTTATTTTTTGATTTATATTATCAATTTCATCATTTCTTACATATTATAGATTTTTATATTTGTGTTATTGAATATTATATTATTTTTGTAATCGCATCTTTTCCCGTTGCATCCATAGATTGGAATGAAACTAGTGTACAATCCTCGGGGTAAAAATATAGACATATTTATGTGTTAAAGTTAACAATTTTTGATGCTATCGAATGTTTTTTACAACAAAAAAATTTACGTAATACATAAATTCCTCAGAAAATAATCTTCTTAAGGATTACAAGTACTACGTCCTTTTCTTATAGCTGTTCTGAATGTTGATAATATCTTCAGCAGATAGATGACGTTAATAAATGCGATCAAAAGTTTCCCTTTCTTGGAATATTAGTTACCTAATAGGAAGTAATTCTAGATACAACATACAATATATTATAATATATATCATATAATATTTAATGGGAATCTGTTAATATAATAATATGTATTTGTACAATATATTCTGGTGTTGCAATATTTTTTTTTATTTTCTTAGATGCTATATATAAACTAACTAGATCACGATCTCTTGTATATCGAATATTCGTTTTCCCATTTTATATATTTTGTGTTTTGTGTGAATACCAAAAGTACATATTCATGAAATAAATACCCCAATATTTGCATTAATTAATTGTGTTAGGTATAAAGTAAACATCATCAAGAATATTGAACAATGATCAAATATATTGCAAGTCATGCATACTACTTGAAATAATACTGTTTTTCCTTTTTTAGTAAACAACGAATATTCAACATACATTATATAACACATAAATTATGGACCACATATAACTATATTTATATATGATATCATGTATATTAACTTACATTTTGATTAATTCGTGTTCGATATTTAAGGGCGGGTTTCAATCAGAAAATGCGTAATCTCTTTTAATGAAATTATTAACCAACAGTCACATATCTTTTGTTTCAAAATACCAGGAGTTCAGCATATAAGGTACATATGTCACGACGATTGTAGGTTAAAAGTATATTAATTTTATTTAAAATATGTTCGTGTACGTTCTTATTATTAAATAGATGCCCTTGAACCTCAGAATAATAATAGTACTTATTAAAAGTAGTTTACAAAAAGGAAAAAGTATAAAAACGTAAGCTTCCACGGCCAGAGTCAGTTGAAACTAAACGTGTTCCGGGTTTGAACCGTGTCATGTCGTTGGTTAAAATAATAAAACTCGACGTTTCGTCCACAATAGTATGGGGCTTCTTCAGGAGAGTAATGGCAACAGCTAGCACGGTAACTCAACGTGTGAACCACGCCAGAGGCCAAACTAACTGAGCGGGAAGCAGTGGTCACGGTAACTCAGCATGTGAACCATGCCAGAGGCGAAAACCAACTGCAGTTGGTTTTCGCCTTATGTTTAACTACCACGATTAATCTTTGAATAAATATAAGTAATCCTCGAAGAAGCAATCCTTATTGGTGGATAATTGACTCTTCCCGCAAAACTTTGGAGTTAAAATATATCAAATTTTCAATATTCGAAATGATACCCTCAGATTTCAATTGTTCTACTCAATCTTGGCAAGTTTTGTTAGTAATCCCTATGCTGGGAGTTAGATTCAGAGTTAGTTATTCATTAGAACAGGATATCGAAAGAACTTTCACATCATATTTTTTTCACTAGAGTGCTATTATTATTACAATGATACCGCCTGGTGGGTGGATTAGTACACCCATTTAAGTACATACATCGACTGCCAAGATCTATTCCAGGCCGACAATGTATTTAATAATAATAATAGATAAGTATACTCGTCTCCACAACAGAAAATCTTTCCGCGGACAACAAGACAATACTAAGGTATGTGCTGCACCATTTCTTCCTCCACCAGGCATAGAATGCACTCATCCTTTTGAAAGAGCTGCATCCTGTGTAGGTGTTTCTTTAATCGAGCATGGTCGGTAAGGATTGTGGTTAGAACTTTAGGAGATTCCTCTTTGGGAGAGTTAGCAGATTCCAAAGACTTCTTGTTCGTCCTAGTGGGTAACAGGCAACTTAGCAGTGCTGAAAGGTTGTGAACCCAGCAAAGTGTGCTGCGTAATTCCCGTTATAGCGAGGACACTGGTCGCCTCGTTGTCATCAATTGCAAAGAGACCATAGAGTGAAATTTTGATGATTTTTTTTGTGACCATTTAGTAACTCTGACCAGTAAGCAAAGCTTCCTATTTGGTCCTGCATTGAATGAAAAAAAAACAGTAATTTGATAATAATTTTTTAAAAATACAAGTTAGCGGATTTAGGAAATGGCGAAATGAACACTCAAATGCTTTACATTTCTGTCTGAACTCAGATTTTGACTCTTTTTTTACGCTATGGTAATGTAGTATTGAATTCTTCGCACATCCAACGGATTAAATGCTTTTTGCACATATTGCGATATACTTTAACTTGTTGAGATCACACTACACGAAAGATAAGGAAAATTATGGACGTAGTTTAAAAGCATTTGATATTCCCCATGGCTATAGCACACTAGTGCAAAAATATATGTGAAAGATTATTTAAGTATTATGCTGCATCAAACATCTCTGAGATTTTGCCATTATTACCTTTTCCTAGATTTAATGGTAACTATATTTTACCCAAGAATTGTGTAAGCTAAGGAAAATATAAAGCTGCCATGAACTTGGTTTAAAATGAAGGAAATAGATAAGAAAAGCATATTTAATATAGAAGTAAAAGGTTTGAGTCTAGTCGTAATTTCTTCCATGTGCCAGGACAAGTTACTGCACTGATGAGGCAGCTGAACTGAGAAGTATGAGGTGAGATGTAGCAGCTGAGCAAACTGAGATATAGAAAAAGATCCAGAATTGTACAAATAGACAAGATTAATGCATAAATGGATTGATTTTCGTCGAAGAAAATAAACTTTACTTTCAAAATCCCGAAAATTACAAGAAATTGCTTGTAGCCAGCTCGCCTCTGTTAACATGTCTTAAAAGATCAATTAGACAATTCGATATAGTTACCAAAATATGAATTTGGAAGAGGAAATTTACACGAAACCTTTCATCGAAGGTATTCAGAGGTCTTCCCAATATACTCCGACAACAGCGTCCTCAAATTTCCCAAATATTTTCTTAATTCATTAAACAAACCGATACTTTTCGCATTTACTATACTATCACACCTTGATATTTTCAAGCTAAGACTTAATTGTATAATTCTGCATGTGCCTCTAGCTGACGAACCACGTAATAGTATACAATGAGACCACATTAAATAAATATGTTTTTAGTTTCACATATTGGATTATTCAAATTTCTTAAAAACCTTGGCTTGGAATAAAGAGAAACAAATATCGAGTCTGCCGACTATATCACGCCCTAAAATTGAAACCCGTCCTTAAAAATTAATTACATTGGTCTAGAAGATGATCGACAAACAATATATACTTAATAGCGACCAATTTTTGCCAAGTCTCATTTCAGCAATACTCCTTCTACATCGCTTTCGAATGTTTTGCTCCAGTACTAATGCAAGATTTAGAATATATCGCTATTAATATTTCATTTTTGCTGTAATATACTTCATTATATACCTTTTTTTCTTTAATTCTTTTACATAATCCTTTATTTTAATTTAAACTTATTTTGTTCCAAGGAAGCATAGTAATTTTCATTCGTATTCGTATTTCATCCTACGTATGTGTATATATGTATATAATCGTTTCGATAAAATATCAATGAATTATATTATATCGTGTGTATGTACAAAATCCCCAATAAAACCTGATGTTTCTCTTTATATTGGAACGCTTCGTTTTGTTTACATTCAATACATGAAATATAACGTCACAGGGAAGCTCTAAATTCATAAAATGCTTAATTTTTAATCATCTTTTTCTGTTTTTTTTTAGCATTCAAGTTTTTTATTTTCTCTTTTTTTTATTTGATAAAATTTTGACATAACTATTAAGGCACAACCTTATGGTAACATTTATATTTTTGTTTACGATCTGCACGTAAATGTCTTAAAATCTGAATAATGGAACTAAGAGAAAATGTTTTGGTTTTGGAAGATATTGAACAAGGTCCCAATAATGAGACAATTCAAACTATACAGCAAGAAAAAATACTAATATGGAATGTAATACAGAACCCTGTTGGAGATTTACATAGTGCATATTTTGGATAAATGTTATACTTGATTCCTGTACAATAGACTTGATAATAAGTGATCAGTAGTCTATCAACTTCTGCAATTAACGTGATGAAATATCAGGAATGGAATTTTTTTAAGTCCTTAGAGATTAAGCATTAAAATTATTCGAAACATTTGAAAATTGCCTGTTATGGTGCTACCTAAAGGCCCACCTTTATAAAGAAGCAATAACAGACATATTTGATTTCGTATAACAAAATGTCTGCAAGCATTGGAAAGTACCCAATACATTTCTTTTCAAATGAACAAATAGGACGACTCACATTGTACATTCAAGAAACAAGCAACGACTTCGAAGATTTGATGCCTTCCTGTCCTTCATTTGAATAAAGTCGTAATAAAAGACAAATATGAAAGCATGATTTTCTTATTTTAAGCAAAAATATTTTCAAATTATGCAAGTAAAATATAATGTAATTTATATACTTTTAAGAGTGCCTATTTTAATTTATAAAAAATTAAGCTTAGCTGTTTATACAAAGACCAATTTCATCAACTAACCAATCACCGAAATTCTAGTACTAGTATTGAAAGAAATCCATATTCTTTAGATCAGGGGTTCTCAAAATATGGTTCGCGGAACCCTGAGGTTCCATTGATGTCTTGCGAGACCTCCGCCAACAAAACTTAAAATTGAACTTCACAGACAAAGTGGACGAAGGTATGCCGAGAGAAGCAGTTCAGGATAATCCCCAATCAAATGCTCCTAAATTGTGAGCAAGAGTTGGCCCTTCAAAATCCACAATTAGTCGACACTTGAAGAAAATGGGTTTTGTTCAAAAAAATCCTTGACCAATACACATGCTTAACAAGAAATTGAAGGTTGTCAAGAACTCTTTCAAAGCCTTTTGGCGGAGAATCGCAACAAGTGATGACAGGTAGATTTTTGTACATAATCCAAATAAAATTAAAATGGGAGATCCATGAAGAAAAAAAGCAGTTCCTGTGATTCGTCAAAACCGATTCAGACAAAAAGTCATGCTGGTATTTGATGAAATTTTGATCTTTGAATTAATTCCTGAAGGGAGAGCTGTAAATATAAATGCAAACAGCTAGATAGTTTAGGAAATACAATCCTGCACATTCGTGTTAATTACAACAGAAACAAGAAGAATTTTGATGCACCAGTCCACAGATCCCATTTGGTACTGGAAAATTTCGAAACATGGAAGGAATTGAGGTTGCCTACTTCCCTTTACAGTTCAGATGCTGCTCCATCTGATTATAGGTTGTTCCATTCGATGGCACATTTCTTGTGCGGTCGCGACTTTACAATTTTGAAGAAGTAAAAAACGGTTGTCGAGACTCTTTTTTCCTCTAAACCAACAAAGTGGCGTCCACATTACATTGAAGTATTTCACGAAAAATAGTATATTCATTATACAAAATAATGAAGCACATCAGAAAATGCCTACAAGCCAAAAAATAATTGTTAATATTGATGGTATTGATTGACAAAATAATGGATTGTATTTCGGTGACAGACTTAAGGAGCAATTTCGTACTTAATCAAATTCCTTTCCACTTCAAGTCTATTTAAACTTTCATAGTACATAATTAGTTAAAAAAATCCTTCAAGTGATCCCATCCTTTCTATACTGAATACCAGATGTAAAGACAATAGAAAAATTGTTTGTATATTCTAAACATGCTGATACACTACTGACCGCTTTTAAAGTCTTTTAAATTTAATGTTAACCTTTATACAATCAAAAATATTGGTTTAAAACACCAATAAGACAAATATTTGTATATGTATATGCATATTAAGACATAATATATGGTAATATAGATAGATATATCTGTATTATATACAAAAACAAGTGTACACATCACAAACAAAGAATCAAAATAGTACAACACACAACATTGCATGTTATCACACTATCTAAGCCAGTAGCTACTAATATTTGCATTGGTTTTGAATCATATATCCACGATATACCCTATATTACTATTACAATAATTTCATTAACTTTTAAGTACTATTTTGTATTCACTTGCACACGACTAGAATAGTTTTCCTGTCCAACTAAACGAAAACGACGATTTCATTTTAAAGCACTTAAGCAAACGTGACGTATAACTTTCTCAATTTAAATATTTTCTTTTTTGGTCCCAAATAATATGTCAAAGTTCGGAAACAACGAATGAACGAGTCGATACGAAACTCAAAATCAGAAAACGGAATTATTCTTTAATTTTGTCTGCGTAGCAGTCCTTTCTGAAGGCACAATTTTAATTTTGGCGCAAAATTTCGAAGGGGAAAATAAATCATGAATTAGAAGAAAAATTACGAAAATTCCTCGCGAACCACACTGCATGTTGCTCGATTTTCAAATATCTTCTACTAACTAAACGGTAATATTTTCAATATAAACAATGTAAACATTTTATATCACACTAAAATTGAACAATTTAAAGTTTTTTTATGTATACAGGTCCGATCGAAAGTAACGCGACAAAATAGTGGCGTACTATTTTTCGAAAATTTGTTCCTTCCTCTCCACGATATCTTAATGAAATGTTCGATTATCTACAAATTCAAAAGGTGCTAATAATAATAATAATCAAATCTTCATCAAGATATTCCACTTTAGGAGACGAAAATATTAAACGAAATTTGTCAGAATTCGTATCCGCGTTACTTTCAAGTCGTTCCTGATAATAAACTATGCAATAATTAGTATCGTATCCACAACAAATAACAAACAAACAAACAACAAAATTACTGGAATTCAATGTATTTGTGGATATCGTTATCTTGTAAGAAGTAATCTAAGTATCCCTTGTTATTCGGCGGCCTTTGAAATCTACCCCGTTCCGTTGAACCGAACGCCTCGTTAAAGTCGGGTAGCAATTTTTTCGACGTCTTGATGTTGTTACGGGGCAGTGGAATGCATGGCTGTAAACATTATTATTGCTAAATACATCTATACAAGTTTGTACGAAAACATATATATCGGGTAACATTGGAGGCATTACAAGGCATAGTACCGAGCAATAGAGTACTATAAAATAATAAAAAAAGGTCGTACACTAATGTCCATAAGCCTTTTGTTTTCAAGGTACAGGATCTTGTGTTTTGAAATTGCTTTTTAAAATGCTTCTCTACACTTTTGAAGAATACAAGGACATGATTATGGCGGAACCTGACCAAATTCTTCCGAAACTCAACGTATCTACCAAGAGACGCAACCATCAAGACATGTTACTAATGTTAGAACATTTATTGTCATTCACAGGCGTTTGGGAGAACATGACTGTTTCAAAAAGCAAAAGTTAATAGTGAGATTATCAGAACTCAACGTACTGTTTCAAAGCGTGTATTTTATGCATGACGCTGCACCAGTTCACTTTTCTCGAAGAGAATTATTCAAAGACGATTTGGAAATAGGTGGGGGACGTATATCATGGTAAGCTCGCAGCCCCGACCTTAACCCTCTCAATTTTTCATTTTGGGGGTCTACGAAAAGTGAAGTGTATGTCGTGGAACTAAATTACGAAGAGCAATTATTTAACAAAATCATAGTCTGCTGATAGATTCCATCCAGGCATACATCAAAGATGCCGTTAATCATTAACACAAAGCTTGGAGAAGTGTATTCCAGCTCAACGTCATCAATTTGAACACCTTCTTTGGAGCGAAGTGCCTTATATTTTTTTTAATTTAATCCTTGATTTTCTTTGTTATGTTATAATTTATAAATAACATGTCTAAAAAAAATATATCCTGCGTCTCGAAAGCAAAAGGCTTACTGACACTAGTGTATAGGACCTTCTTTATTATTTTATGGTCCTCTATCGCCTGGTACTGTGCATTCTATTTTGTTCAATTACACCCTGTATAAATAAAATTAGTACAGTTTCCGTAGACGAAGAAGCAAAGTTCCTCCCAAGTATTTATGAGGTCAACCAGCGCATGTAAAATCCTAACATTAAAATTTGTGTACTAACATAAGTTCAAAAACTCTGCATTGCGTATAGGAACGTGATATTTGAACTGGTTAGCCTAGCTTTGGAATGGTATGCAGTGCAAATTGTAGTGAAGTTTCTAAATTTATAAACGGATATCCAAGAAACAATAAAACTTATGAGTTCTCCGTGTTTGAATGTTGAGGCAAGTACATTAGTAACAAGGCAACACCGGCAACCCGAAAATTTCAAATTTCGATGAAACTCTAGGCACTGAAAACACAACTTTTTTTCGGCCGATGAATCGCCCGATTTCGGGGTACAATCCTTTCCAATGATTTTCAGAATTTTTAAATGTTTGCGAATACCTTGAGAAGTATAACAGCATAATTTAAATTTTCAGACAATTTTAAGTATATTAAATAGTCTCAAGGATGATGCAAGTTATTAAAAATCTATATGTGACGAGGAGCTGAGTACCCCATACCTTCCATTTTTATTATTAATAAAGTCGTTTTTACGTAGACAGTTTACAAGTTTTAACTTATGGCATCACTACCTTTCTGAAGTTCGCCAACACAGTGTCTTCCCCAAGAATCAAGAAGGCACTGTGTGGTCCTGCATGGGAAAAAAGCACCTGTTAACTAATTTTTGACATGACTTGCTGTGAGCCTTCCAGATGTCAAGAAAAAGACAAAAATTGTACAACGCCTTCAACGATTTTCTGCCCCTTAACTGCTAAAACACGGAGTTTATTTCTAGATTAAATCCCCTCTCATCGGCATAGTCAGGGTATCAAAACAAAGAAACATACTATTCCGTTGTTATTTGTAAACATGTGAAAATAAACAGATATTCCAGTAAAGTACATTTCTTAAATCATCTGGAACTGGTTCCAAACAATATCCTAAGACTCTTCACTTTAACGTATGCAGAACCAATGATTTGGTTTAAGGAGCATTGCTAACTGTTAAAATAGTTTGGTTTATAGTGGCTTATAATAATGTACCTCTTCAAATTCAAATGAATTACAATCTTCTTAAAGCTGGCATCAAACACATATATTCAGAAAAATTGAAAAAATATTCTGATAATTAGTCAATGCTCCCTGATGACAGTGGAAGGTTTCTAAAAATGGGTAATAAAATGTTCGATGCTTCACTAATCTATAGTTGGACATAAAATTACTCGCTATTTTGTTACTATAAGTGACAATAACATCCATAAATTTTCAGAAGAAAATATTGTCAACAGACAATATTTATAGTAACAACTATAAACGTTAAGTTCATCGCGAAAGAATAAAAAACAAAAATAAAAAAAAAGTAGAACAGATAAAATCACCTTCTTTAACCTGATGGATTCATTCTTTTCAAAACCATTCGTCTGCGACAAGACATTATCCCCGTAAGAAGGCATGAACGGCTCCGCGCTTGGGTTATGCATATTTCCACTGTCTATCAGAGACTGCATACCGTCCACCTTGTTCTCGAAGACCGGTTCATTCATCGGCATCTTATCGATGGTGTCTCCGATGTTCGGAGGGATATTCTCGTTGGTCTGGGAACTTTGGGAATCTTCCATGTGAGCAAAATTTTCCGTATCCAATTTGTTCTTCTCCAATTGCGATGAGGTCGAGGGCATTATCGTCGGAGGTGGTACGCTCGACGTTTGTGGGTAGCTCATTTGATGTGATGGCAGAATGTACGGTCCTGAATAAATGCATATTCAGACATTTAGGTGAATTAACGTCGGTAAAATTGATTGGGAAAGATTAAATTTACCTGGAGTGGTTCTCATTGGATCTTCGTACGGTTGCCATAGGTCGGATTGTTGTGGAATGGAACCCAAAGAACTAGCCTACATGCCATAGAAATCATTAATATTGAAATAAATAGCAAACGTTTTACGCACACTAGATGGAAAGAATAAACAATAACACTTGTTTCAATATTTAAATAACCTGATGGGCAGAGTCAGTGTATATGTATCCTTTCTTAACGTTTAGAGATGAAACAACACTTACACTTACTTTAGCCCAGGACAGCAAATAGAATACTCTGTTATTGATATATGGTTGGGAACATTGTCAGGCATAACCTCCCTCATAACTACATGTTTTCGGGTTGTTATTTGAGTGCAAGGTGTTCATAACGATTCTTGCAACGTACGGGCAGCAACAATGTAACATAAAATTTTGCATCAAACTGGGAGAAATTTTTAGGGAAACTTTTCAACTTTTGAAGCAAATTTACGGAGGTAACGGTTTGGGTCGTACGCAATGGTTTACACGATTCGCTCGTCAATCAAATGAAGATGACTCTTGATTAGGAAGGCCTTCAGCTTCAACTGATTGCACATACGTTTAGAAAACCAAGCATTTGGTGTCTAAGAACTCACAGAAGAGGTTAGCATGGGGTCAACAGTATCGAGTTGCAACAAAGTATATTCGTTGTTTGATAACCTAATAGCAGAAAAAAATTCGACTACAATCCCCACGCCGAAGGAACGCATGTCAGTAACGGCCCCGTGTGGAAATGACGCTCACTGTCTTTCTTGCGGTTTCAATGGAGCTGTTATTGAATTCTTGTCCATCGTGGCTACTCTAAAGGCGTTTTACAACGCTTATCCGAAAATCGTGTAAACTCCTCGTTTTGTGACAAAAATCAGCTTCCACACTCATCAGACCTACAATTTGTCGCAGACATTGTAAGACCTCGTGTGACAAAACCATTGCTTTTAATGAAATGGCTATACTTTCCAATTTAAGGCCGCATATGTTTCCTGAAAGCCTAGACTAAAATGAAACTACGCTTGTATCTCCAAGTGTTTTAACTACATCAATGTATGAATTTGTTATTTTTGAAGTTGGTTATTATGATTTCACAACGCTTCGCCCATTACCCGCCATTGTCCCATTTTTTGGGACACTCAAAAGGCAAAGAAAGTGTGAAATTTAATGTTTCTTTTTCTCTAGAACAAAGAAAACAGATGATCGAGTTTATATAGTAAATCAATCCGTGCATAAACGGCACCTGAGAAAAATACCAAAACGATCAACATCCAGGACTCAACCGTCTTAACTTCTATCAAATAAATATGAAAAACAAATTGAATGCTGGCATATTACCAAAACGACTAAATTTGCTTGCAGATTCCAATCAAGGTCCATTTAGGAAGTAAAGAACTATCAAGTATTGCCTTCTTAGTATTTATTTTTTTATTTTTCCACAGCGGCAAGTTTGTTTGTTGAAGGTTATTTTGTTCTAAAATTACGTAATTAATTATTTTAAAATTCACAAATTCACAATTATTGCTAACGCAATACTTTCCGTCAATAGCTTCGGCAACACTGATATTTGAATTTTTAGTTTACTGTATACTGTGGTTAGCATTTTTCAAAGAAAGTATGTTGATAAAACATTAAACAAATTAGTAGGCCGAATGGTACTTGATTAATTCTGCATGTTTAACCGCAACGTATTTTCTTAGATTTAATAGAAAATCATCAACACTAAGCAGGGAGACTCTAACAATCTCCAAGTTAGCCCAGCATTCCGCATTAATCCGAACATCCACCGTTTCCTTTTTGGTTAAGACAGAAATTCATCGAAGGAATTAGTCCGCTATAAAGACCTTAATTGCGTTACGGCCCTTCTCGTGTCCCATGACCGCCCATCACGCAACTAACGCTTCCAGAAAAGAAATGGAAGAGAGAAAATAAAGCCCAATAAACGAAATCTCATTTTATTAGACGCGCACGCCTACTAATTTAGATTATGTCCTCCATAATTGAGTCGAAGTTTTAATCATTCGGCGAAGGAGCTTTTAGGCAGTCTCCTACGTCTCCGTACGGGTGGAGACAAGATCGACTGCGACAAATTGGCTCTTTAGACGGGGGAAGAAGAGACGAAGGCCGAAGGAAATGACAATGACTGCAACTACGCCTGTACGGTCCAGGAATTAAACCGAGCGAAAGAAAGTAACCAAATTACTCCCGTAGAAATACAATGGGGAACGAAAGTATCTTCTTTAGCGGAGAAACTTTTCTTCTGGTAGAAATAAAGGATACCTTTTACGTAAGTAAATACCTCATAAAATGGCCCTAGTTAGATCCTGAAAAATTCCTTCAAGAATAGAGCGAAGAGAAAATTTTCTCCTTGCAACCCATCAAGCAGTTAGGGCAGTTGAGGGTAGAAAAAACAATTTTAGCAATTGCATTAGTACAACTCAAAAACGCAAAAAATACTTGACATTTTAAAAAGCTCAACATAAAAATGATCTGGTAACCAAATGATACCAGATTCACTCAATATAAAATACTGCATTTAAAAGAAGGGGACTAACACTGATCATTATAGAAGTCTTTAGAAAGTCTACTAAGAAGGTAAAAGTCCCAAAGTCATTAGTTCAACAAACATAGCAATTTATGATATTTCCAAATCGGCCTCGATAGATTCGACGTGGAGAAGTAGGGATATCGTGTCGGTCCGAAGAAACGAAGTCTAGTGTCGATCTTATGAAACCCTGGCCGCAGAACGACCCAGAAAACGAACATAACCAATCTAGCCAAATAACATTGGCTCGCTGAACACGCTTATTTTAAGCTTTTATATATCGCTCTAACTCAATGATTTCCAACCGCGGGGATTCGCAAGCTCTGTACAGCAGGTTCGCGAAAAAAAGTACTGTAATGGCAGAACTTGAAGTCCTAAACGCAAAAAAGATAACGAAAAGTTAAATTTAGATAAATATGTTCACTGCACTGTTAACAATACAATAATAAAAATGAAATTCTGGCCAATAGCAGTTTGAAACCACCGCTTCGTAGACATCTTGAAACGCACAAACACAAACCTGTTCAGTATTTTAAAAGAGAATTGCCAGTGTTCGCCTTTACTATCAGCGTCAAACGAAGGTAATAAATTGGATCTTGAAGCATTAGCAAGCTAATCTCGAGTAAGTTTCAGAATTGTTAGATCTGACAAGTACATGCAATGGCAAGAAATTTGATTGAATCTTATGGGAGAAACGTCACGAAGTTATATGCTTAGGATAAAGCGGTAAAGAACGTTGTTTGGGCTTTCTCAATAGAGCACCGCTCAGCGCTGGTTTTTCGTTACTTCCCAAGTTGAAGATAAAGCAAAAGGTAATGTTCTGGTAAAATGTGAAATATTTTTTCACAAGAGGATTACTATCAGAGCTTCTAGCAATTGTATCAAAGCTCTTTAGTAGAATTTACCAGTAGTCGTTTAAAAACAAGTAAAACTAATCATATTAATTCCTAAGACAAAAAACAGGATTTTTGCATTTAAAATGCGTATGCTCTTGAGTGTACGTACAAAAAAGGAAAAGTAAAAAGGAAAGGAAGAAGAAAACTAGAACACAACAACAAGAACGAAAAGGGCACGAAGACAAACAACTTTCGAATTAAATTATCGATTCGTAGGCTCAATTTAGACTACGGTGTACTTCTCGAATAGTAAACTTTCCAACGCCAGCGCTCCCATTCCCGCGTACCGCACCGCCCTTTAACTTTCTTACGCATTTCCACTCCTTTTTCTTGTTCTTCTTTTCCTCTTGTTTCGCCCGCCTGACTTCCGGTCGTCTGTTCGACTTAGCGAGCTGTGAATCGTTTTCGGGACGCGTATCGGAACAGTTTGCTTCTGGGGTTCAACCGGGTTCCCGACGCGAAGGAAAAAAAGGAGCAGAGAGTCCGCCGATGCGAAAAAACTTTTACGCGTCGTCGAAACCATAGACGTCGACTTTATGCGAAGGGGCGAGGGAAAAATCAAATAAATTCTGGAGCACTAACCGTTCACGTCCCCGATCCCAGTTCCCGGATTTAAATTCGAAGGATCGACCGATACCCGGAATAAAATTTCGGTTCGATGAGATTCTGGAAAATCTGAAACGCGATGGGAGAGAGGATTTTCCAGGAAAACGTTTCGAGGGTGGAAGGTGAAATATTAGACGTATTCGAAGGGGAATATCGAAAGGATGAAAGGACAGCGTATAAAATAACAAGTTTCAACGTCGAGGCCCTAGTTAGACGCAAACTAAACGAAGTAGCATAAGGGAAACACTATGCAGACAAACTTTCCCCTTTAATGTAAAAGGAAACCGAAGGTGATTGCCCTTTAAAATTGTCCTCATTGTTAAATTCTGATTATAACTGTGAAGTATTATGTGGAAAATGCAGCAGAAAATTGAAGGAAGTATTAAAAATCTTACTTTTGTTTTGCGCATTGCTCATTCTCAACCGTTGACCGAATGATCATTATTGAAGTAGACATCTTGAACCATTATGTATTTAAAAAATATGGATTTATTTCAGTGAAAAATATAAATTCCACAGAGGTGCTTTCTGTAGTACAAGTACTAGCTAAGTACACAGTTTGTTACATATAATTTATCAAAAATCATAATATATTGACCTATGTAATCAGATCCTACTGACTGCGCCAAAACCATTATTAATTACTAAACAAATATAAAACAATAAATATCAAAATATACAGCTGTATCAATTGCCGATTTAAAAAGATAATTCTAAACAATACTAATACCCTTAATTTATTTTTTATTGTTACCAAATTGCGATTTAGATATCCCGAGAAGTATTTACGAAAATCAAATACCGCCGGTGTAAGCAAATAATACAGAACAATTCGATTTCGCATACCTACCACATACAACAAGAATATAGTTACGCGATTTGGCCTAGCGAAGTTGGTACACCTACCTGCATGTACGATCCTCCGGCAGCGGCGGCCGCGGAATGTGTTATCGGATGCATATGCTTGTTGTAGTGCATCGATTGCATCGCAAAAGGACCGTTTCCGGCGGCCTGAATGGGATATCCGGAAGAGCCGCACATGGGAGAACCAATGATGCCGCCTCGCATGTCGTGGGAGGCGGGCGCCTACGAACAGAAGAAACAAGAATTCGTCTTGAATAGCTCCCGCACGTATTTGCATTGAAAGGATGTATTATGAGCGGTGGGAATATGGAGTAATGCCTTTCGTAAAGATAATGTAAAAGATCGATTTAGGTAAATCGAGGGGGACGTATGAAATACTGAATAACAAAGTTACACCTTTAACATTTTGTTTCAAAGTTTCAAGGAGCTTTTAAATTCCTTTGGGCTTATTAAAAATGCAGGGGAATTGATCTTTTTACGTAGATGTTTCAATGTTGATGGATAAGGCTCAGTAGCCGCTGACAAAGGCAAGTAAAATACTAATTTGCTGTCATGAAAAAGAATTTTGCTCGATACACATTTCTTTGAACAACATGCTTCAAAAGCTTATCGGCTAAATATCCCAAAGCTAATTAACTGATTTTCCACCAACTCAGCTGGTGAATCATAGTTTTTCCTCAAATAAATGTTTTATTCACATTTTCGATAAGGACAACGAGGTCGAGATGAAAGGTTCTTCTATAGGTTTCGACCCAAAGCTATTTTGGCAATGTCACCTTAAAGTGTCCTTTTACCGTAACACCCAAGTATTTGAAGGCGGGGCCAAGCGCTACATTGGAGAAGCTTTGCGACCGTAAAGACGTGGGTTGCTGGCTTCAAGTGTAACCGTATAATAAGCACTCAAGACGCTGAGCGTTTTGAAAGACCAAGATCAGCCACAACCGGAGGAGGCACCAAAAGGCCCACAAAAATACTATGAATGGCCGGATGATAAAACTGACGAAGCTAGCTAAGACTGCTGGCATATGGGAAAAGAGGACGCATCATATTCTAGCAGATATGGCAAGCCCAGCAGAATGATAAAATTATTAGTAAGGTAATGACGTCGGAACAATGTTTGGCTCTGTATGAGTCCAATCCAACACACTTTGCACACTTTACTCTGGACAAGACCTGGATCCACCACCATACGCCACCAAACCAGAGAGGAAAGGTTAAGTCTAGCAAAGAAGAGACCTCTTTCAACAGAACAACGTTCCCAGTTACAAGGCCACGGCTAAAATCCATCAACTAAAGTTTGAAGTCGTGTCTCTTGCAGCTTATTCGCCAGATATGGTCCCCTCGAACTATAGCCTTTTCCTAAATCTGAAAAAGTTCCTTGCTGCGAACGTTTATTTTGCACCCTGGGACGAAAACACCTACAAAAAATTGATCAACATTACCCCACGTACCATATATACCTTTAGAAGGAGATTATGCAGAAAAATAAAATCAGTTTATGTCATAATTATTTTATTTTCCCTGTTAGGCCATGATCTTTTCATCCTACCCACGAAACTAGATACGTTTCAGGATTGGACTAAAAATTTACATTAACATTACGGTTAGGATATTATTACAATAAGTCTCCATAAAACACAATGAATGCAGTCACAATTATTATTATTATTATCTAAAATGTTCGAAAAGTAGCAATAAGCAAAATTTACAACATTTACTTAATACGACCCTGTATTTGTCCCCCATTCACCATGTAACTCCCTACAACGGTGTTCGCACACGTCGATACTATCGCCGGCTTGCCTTCCCGATACCGCGCTGCTGCACGTTTGGCCTGTGCACACGGTTCGGGGAGTAAAACGGTGGCGAATCACCGACAAAGACTGAAGCGACGTTGCATTGTACAGGACCACGCGATCTGACACGATGATGATGATGCAATACTGCAAATCCGCTTTACGTCTTTCGTCCACGGTGCTCTCATCGACGTCTTGCTAATTAATGGGGGTTCTAATCCTTCCATCTCAAGAGGAATTGCCGTGCATCGAAGTGAAGTTTTGCGCGGAATATTTTGATGGACAGGTGCAATGATGTGATAAGAACATTCACTCCGAGAATACTTTAGCCTTATTAGTACTTGGGCCACTTTTAGAATAATGTTAAGTTTTGTAACAATAATTATATGAAACTATTTTTAGTGCGTCTTTATACAAAAGAATTTTGGAGCAACTGAACTAGTGCTAGATCGTAATTGTCTTCACTTTTTCTGTAAGATCAATAAGTTGCCCTGCTATTGAGCAGCATCTATTGGGCACTTTTTTTGTTGTCTTCAACTTCTTGACCGTTTTCCTTGTAATCTGATTATAACGAGGGTGTAATTATTCTTCTTTTTGGGAAACAAGTTCGCCTTTCTTTTTTTTCCCCTATTTTGCGCGTTTCATGTTTACTTTAGTACTTCGGTCGATTGTCTTATTTTTTGTCAATTGTCACCTGTTAACGTCCCAATATATCTCTCCAATTTTCAATATATTTTTAGCGTCATTCTTTCTTCTTCGTATATCCGCGAAAATCATGTCGGCTTTATTACTTTGTGTTCATTGCACCAAAATATTACCATATCCATTTAAATAGTTGATAATGTATTGGGAGCAGCCATTAAAAACAAGGGTAATGAAAAGTTGTACTCTAGCAAAAGTTTTGATTGACTGGGTTTGTATTTCTGAAGTAGTACATGATACTAGCAGGTGTCTCAACACGGGAACCGACGAATATTATCTTAGACATACTACTTATAGCGATGAGTAATGTGACCAAATCAAACTTGACGGAAACAATATTAAAACGGAAACATGGTTGCGGGTAGGGCACAGTGCTAAGTTCGAAAAACAATTAACTACAACATTAAATGGCTTAGTTGATTACATGCAATTTTGGGTAAAGACATTTTGTCATCTGACGTGTAATAAGAGTAGGTTAAAATACTGAATAATGTAAAACCAAAATAGCAATAACTTCTGCAGTTATTAGCAAAATTAAATTAACGTAGGCTTATTTCAGTGGTCATTTGGAACTAATGTAAAGGCCACAATTAAGTATATGTTATTAGAATGTGTAAGTATAAGAATTTTTTTGTTGACTTGCCTTCTTTGACCATGTTCATTGATTGCGTAATTACTAAATAAACATTTGCTTTGCAATATTATTTTTATTAATCTTAAATAAAATTTTAAAAATACTGTACATGAGCCAGTCAAGTAAATATTTTTTTTTCATTTTTAATCAAAAGCTTTATATACTTATTAAAAGTGGACATGGCTGGTTACTGAATTGGATTCGTCAATTAATGTCACAGACTGTTGTTCAATAAACTTACTAAACGGCGTTTCTTCAATTCAAATATTGTATTAAATCTGTCAAAAGTACGAGGGTAATCTGAGAAGTTTCCAGTCTGGCACAAGAAATACGTATTTTTTCTTTAATTCAGTTTTCTTTTTCAGCACAGTCTCCTTGTAAGTCTATATACATAATTTTCTCAACGATGGTCACATTTATTCAATTCGTCCAAGTAGCAGTTGGACCCTTGCCCCTTTATTCGAAGAAAATCTCTGTCGTCGAAGCGAAGCTCGGGATCTGGTAAATAGGATGGGTAGTCTCTCAATTCTAACCTCACCTCGCATTGTCATGACAACCACTATAATGTGAAGCGGTAGTCTTCGTGGAACAGAATTTTCTCTTTCTTCAAATGCGATCGTATTTCCTTTCACCTTTCACAACAATCGATTAACACAACTCCATGACTATCCTAAATAGCAATCGCCATCACTTTCCCACTCGATGGAGCAGCTTCACCTTTTTCACAGACGCTTCGTCTTTCGCAGCTCACTGTTTCAATTGTGCCTTATTCTTACACTTATTTCGCTTGAACTGCTTGAACAGTTCTTTGGAAACGCTCATTTCAATATTTTGCGGCACCCAACCCGCGGTTAGCTCTTTCATCCCCAAATCTTCAGTCAATGCAGGACCAGCATGTCTTTTCGAAATGCCTGCAGCCTCTGCTATCTCTCCACCCTAAATTCAACAGTCGTGTAGCATAATTTAGTGAACTCTTGTTGTGTTGTTATGATGTTATCGCCAGTGATTGCAGTTTTTGATCGTCCCGAACGTTCATCGTCAACCAGGCTGGTACGAGCACGTCTAAATTCAGCTGTCTAAAACTTTACTGCAGCAAATGATGGAACAGCGTCCATTTAATTAGCTTGATTGGGACCAACCATTTCGCATATGTAAGTGTCCGCTGATTTTGAGAATTCCTCGTATAGTTAATGTAGCCTGGTTGTTAAGTGCACAATTTTTAACAATCTACAAGGTACAGGCTTCTCTATGACCACACACATGTTCCAAAATAATTCAAAATATTTCTGTATGCAAAATTAAAAGCGGTATTATACGTGTCATATCGTTATCTTCTTTTATATTAAAAAGCTACAAAACCAAAACCTCATAACCTCCTTTATTGCTTGAACTGTTAACTGGTGATTGGAATAAGCAAAAAAATGTATCGATCTTGGAGGTGTGTTTCAAAAGATTCAAAATATTTTGTTGGCCCTTCTAGGAAAGCCTTTAGAGCGTATGATTCAATTCCTACTGATTACGCTGGATTAAGAACACACCTATATTGTATAACAATGATGAGCCGAAGAAGTGTCGGCAATTCTTATTCATCATTAAAGAAGTGGTTTTACTGAAAGCAGTATGGAGAACATTTCTAGAAGAAAGACCTGACCGATTACAAAAAAGTACAATTTTGTCGAAAATCAAGTTTCTTTGTGCTACCAAGTTTAAACAACACACTTCTTCAAATCTTCAAATCAATGGAAATATATAGTCCCCTTGATTTTTACAATCATTCTGCTCTTCTTACTTTTTAAGAGGGAATTCCTAAAAGCGTAGATTCTTATTTTACCTATTCTCATTTTTAAACCTCTATTCGCGTAGAATCTTCCTAAATATCGGAATTTACTATGATACTTTAAGAACGAGGTATCTTTATGACACGCAAAGCCCTCAGACCATCGTGTCTCAGCGCTTCCGACGCTACTTCTGCTACTGAAAGGAAACCACTGCTTCCACCTCCAACTTCTCTCGCTGATCGATAGCCCACCGGGGTCCACTTTTTTTCTCTTCTCCTTACTCCCGCCTCCGCACTTCGCGCCTCCGATGGATCCTCTCGTCTGCTGCCGACCGACGGACCGACCGACGAAAACTGCTGAGACGGGCGATCCTTTTTCGGAGGAGGCGTCGTAAAATTCCGATAGCGCCGCTGCTGGAGTGAGCTAGAGTGGAGAAGCGCGAACGACGGTATCAAGATGCAATAGACCGCATAAATACGTGCTTACGCGATGAAAATTTACATACTGCATATGTGCAGCGTTTCCAATGCGCTAGGCACAAGGAATAGATTAGCTAAAGCGATATTGTTTATGTCTCGCCGGGATTAAACTCAATATAAAGAGGAAGTTGGTCGTAACCGTGGGAGAATTATGGTAATTCTTACGTAATGAAACGTTTAAATGTAGCTTTTGTTGTGTGTTTTTCGAATACGATTAAGCAGAACTTAGCTGTGGCATTTGGCATTCTGTGACTTCTGTTAGTTAACCAATACTGCATGGTCTACTGGCACAAAGGCGGTTTGTATTATTTACTGCTGTTGTCTAACAATTTTGAAGAAACCATTTTTCATGAGACAATTTATCGCAAGATGTTTGAAACGGTGAGGAATATTAGTCATCTAACAGATTTCGGCAGCAGGTTCTTTCTTCCCTTGGTCGAGAATGACAATTTATTATAAGGAGAAAACCCCTGCTAACGATGGTATTTTATTTCCTTGGCGAGGTTATTACAATAAAAGAAAAATACATAGCTATAGGTACAATACTAATTGTGGTCAGAATTGTATAGCTGACGATAAACAAATACTTTGAAAGTAGATAAGGCCTCAGAAAAGTCACAATTCGAAAATGTGTTTGTTGTTCGACACGACAAATACGTTGGAATAAGGAAAAGAGCACTGCATTTCTGGTGAATTGTAATGATTACGAAGAGTTTTATAGAGCACGTCGTGAGGCTGACTTCTTTATCTCAAATAGAACACACAGTATATTTTCACGTTTTTGGAAAGGCAACAGGAAGACAAATCTAACGATACATCACCTGTTGTACTGTTGGGCCCTGTCGATATTTTTTGCTATAGATAGTTTTTGATAGTGCTATCAACAGTCCCCGTATCGATAGCTCAGCTAAAAAATGCCAGAGATTTTCATTATTTTGCTGTTTTAGCAATTGCTTCGACTTATTCGATAGCTGCACTATTCATAATTATTCCATCACTCGCAATTATATAGTGTTTATTACCCGTATTGTTTGATTCATATGCGCATTACGTATGTTTTACCCCCAACTTACATACATATTTACATTACATGGGACATTCACCAAATTCACTATACTGTATTACAAAATATAATTTATAATAGATAAAGAAGTTGTTTAATTAAATTTTCATTATAAAAGTAACTTGGTCAAAGAAAAGGTTGTACTAATTTTTATGTTTACATCGCTAGCATTTGCTCTTGCCTATCACTAACTTCAACGTAAGAATTATCATACAATAAAAGGCAACATAGTTAATATATGTGGGTTTCATCGGTAAAACCAAGGAAAACATTTTTCTTCAAAGGCCACGTAGGTTTTCATAACTCATTCCTGTTCTTATGCAAGCTTGGCGGGGAAGAAGCGCCAAATTGTTACCTATGACGTCAGGTTGACCACAAGAGCTCATAGCTACGCAAGGTAATCGCAACAGCCTATCTGTCAAAATTCGAAAAGCGCAAAGTTGTCTCTTAATTCTGCGTTTTTATTATTTTTATTCTCATTATTATTATTTTTTTTTTACCTACTTTGTTAATTGTTCTTATTTCTTCTGTAGTTGTTATTAATTAATGGTGACTACTTCTTTATAGAATGGCCTTCACATGAAGCATCCAATAAAGTTGAATCCATTTCATTTTGTATGTATAACAGATGCATGTCAATAATTATCACTTTGAATCTTATTGTTCTGTGTCGAAATAGTTAGACTTATATAATTTGCACGTAGAAATAGGAAGGAGTAAATGAAAGAAGCATTTGCAGCTAACGCCATAGCATTTTTAAACTGCAGTTAGTAACGATGAGTCAGTCATGCGGTATTAAGGAGCTATTATTGAAAATAAATCCAATCCATCCTAAATCCGGCGCTGGCCATATCCTTTCGCGAAACCCGTGCACATACCCGCCGCGTACGGTTTCGGCGTGGAATTGTCGCGCAGAAGAGGACAACCAGCGACCGCTTCACCCCATCTCGCTCCGACAAACATCTCCGCATCATCGCCCACTGTCCGCACGCAGACTGACATCGACGTCAGTCGGCAGTGCGCAGCTCGTCGAATTGGTTATCGACGGAACGGCGCGGCGCAACAACGCACCAGGCGCCAGGACGCTCTCTCAACCGTTGCCCGGGCAACCAGAACTGGCGTCGTTAACGCTCCGTTCGCGCTGCTTCCGCACACGCGTTGCCATGGCGAAGCATCATTCCCACCGAAGCCAAACGAGGTCGGCCGAATCGAATCAAAAGATTCGCATTATCCTATCTCTTTTCTTCTCTGGACGGCGTGCATCGCTCGTAGTGGGTTTCCCGAATATCGACAAAGTAAGAATCGGGGATAAACCGGAGATAATATTAAGAATGCACCACATTTATCTCAGAATATAACAGATGCATGATTCTGAATTAAATACTGTCAATAGAAATGCGATTTCTCCTCGCATTTCATTACAATGTCTAGTTCGAATATTTTCGATCCTTATTGCATATACTTGTACTCACACCCACCTACACAACTTAAAACTTATATGATGCATATAGGTTGTTGTAATGTTACGGCCTTGGTTGTCTAGGAGGAAGCTTTAGAGTTTTGAAGGACGTCTATTGTGATAATCGATAGTCGATGGAGCCACCCAACTAATGCATTCTCTTTTTGATATTTGTTTTGTCGAAAAAAAGTTTTCTGAATAGGTCTGAGTTGTTGTACACACCAAAAAAAAATAGATAAGAGGATCTAGATAATAAATCTGAGTCAGGTGATAGAGATCACCTGAAAATAAACTTTATTACAATTGTGTTACCTTTTAATATTTGTTCTAGCCCTTATTAAAAGATCTGTCCCTAGATAACGAAAAGAATAATAAATTAAAGGTCATACCTAGTATTATCTATATTTTTGTCTGAGAGTGGGTTAAACGGGGGTAACATTTTTTTCATCGCAGTAAAGGGAATTAGATGTCAATACAATTATAATATTCTGTAATAAAATTCAATTCTTGCAGTTAAGGTTCCAATAATACTTATTACTATGGAATATAAAAGTTCTTAATTTGTTTCTCATTAAAATTTCTGTAGCATTCATTGTAAATTAGAAACATAAAAGCTCTGTGTATAAATGGAAATTAAATCAACCGCAAACTCTCAACGAAAACAACTTCAAATAGCTTTAAGAGTAATAATTACAAGGCTTGATTTAACAAGCGAGTAATCTTAACCTTCTTAGTACTTTTCAGACGAATTTAATCTCGCTCGTGACTTCGCATCGTAAAAATCAACGCCCCATCGACGAGATATCAGCGAGCGGACACGAAGACTTCTAACTTTCTCGTCCGAGAACTTTAATTTGACAAATATGGTCCATCAACCCGGCGCCTCCGCCGAAACTCGTCGTGTCATCGTCGCGTTATCGCCTCGCAGCGTACATCTAAGAGATATCTTAACTTCGGTACATCGGAGAATGCCGTAGAGTAAGCCGGATCGCGGAGTCCTTCCCCCTCCGCGCAATGCCAACACTGGCGCTCTTCTCCGCTCGTTACTTCATGTTGGTCGCCCACGCTCTATCGGTTTTTCGAGCTCTCGTATATCGGTCGAAAGATACGCAAGAGGAATGCCAGCGACGTCGATGTGAATTAAGAACGTTAATGTAGGGATTTTGATAATCCTGTTTAAAGATTTATACGGCACGTGTACCTACTGTGGATGTTATGCATGCTAAACGGGCGGGAATTTGAAGTATGAAAATTTCAAAATACCATTTTTGTTTTGGACTTTTTATTTAAAAAAAAAATATTTGTGATAACCCCGACCCTAAATGACCTAAACCACATGCACGTTATCTAACTCGTTGAAATTTCAATCTTAATATGGTATTTATATGACATCTTGTGCCCTTGCAATATGTATAATAGATACTGTTGTATAAAACAGATCGTTTGTTTGGATTGGTTTTCCCGAAAGTATTTTGTTGTGTATATGTTAACGCCACTGACTGATAGTGGCGTAGTTAAATTTATGTACCAAGTTGATGATGCTTCTTTCTTTGGTTTCTTCAAATTTTATGTATTAGCAATGTACAAGAGAGCAATACAATAATATCGAAATAAAACAACATTAGGTTCAACTACATTGATAACAAAAGATCAGTACATGAGAAATACTAATTATATTGTTCAAACACTAACATTAAAACTTTTATTACTATTCCAAAAAATCTCGAACGCACGGATTCTAATCCTGCTACTGTGTGATGCTGGTCCACATATTACTTAGCTAGCGAGTCATTTGATTGTGTTGGTGATTTTAACTGCTGTAAATAAGACTTTTGACAGAAAAATATTTTCAGGTCCTTGGAAATTTTACAATTTATTTGTTGTCAAAAGAAAAAGGTATTATTCAGAACTTTACAACTATTAAACGTGCCATAAACACTGGCTATTCAATTTAAAAGAAAACTAATTTTTCGTTCGCATCTCTTTCGTTTTTCTAACTAGCAACATTCTACCTTAACTAGTTTTTTTTTTCTTTTTAGCAGCTTATATTTTTGTTAAGAAAATACTTGAGATAATACGCGTCCCATCGTAATTGGATACAAGAACATTTGGAGCAACTGGACAAAAAAGTTCGGCTGTGAGCTGTCTCAATCTAGCGCTGTATATATTTGAAAAATATGCCTAAAAGATAGGATAAAATAAAACTTCGACGCAGACTCTCGAAATTCAGATCTACAGATAAACTTACTGGATTTCAGTTTAAAAAAAAATGATTGATTTCTAAGGATTTATCCTTATAATACGGAAGTAACTCCGGACTACATGAATGAACAAATCTTAAATAACCTGTCGGGATGTCGACTTGTACAACCTAGGACAGCTTCAGGTTCTTTTTTACTGTGTACTGGCGAAAGTGAGTACCCAGCTAAACATCACTGATGCATCTAGTAAAGGTACATGTGACAGATATATAGGAACTCCGAGAAAATTTCTAAATGAAGCGTCGCCTCTTCCGAAAGAGAGTGAGGAAGTTAAAGGTGGACGTCTAAAAATTGCAGAGATTTTAACATCTGTAAAACATACTAAACACCATAAAGAAAGAGAAGCTGTTATGAGGGATAACAAAGAAGGTCAAAAGCCCAACTAAAGCAATTCATTCGAAATGTAAACAAGAAATAAAACATGGAGGCAATATGAAATATTTAGAGTAAATAAAATTGCCAAACAAAAGATAAATCCGAAAAGGCTAAGAAAAGGAACACAGTGAGCGAATCTTCTACGGAGGAGTCATTTACATTAGTACCTATATCTGAATCGAAATATAAAGTATAAACAACAAAATTTGTACCGGGATATTTTTTACGTATTGTGCTTAAATAACCGTACCTATACAGGCTTTACTGGTAGGATGAGACGATGATTGCAATCGAACTTAGAAAACGGATGGATGGCTTCAATGTTTCCACTGCATTGTACGTTTTATATTTTTTCATGCAACAAAATTTGAAAAATAATATATTGTTTATAAGCAGTAGAAAGCATTTTTCACTTATTTGGTCGGAATAGAAAATAAAACATGACACAGATGATGGCACGTCAGCCTAACACATAGTAGCATCTCTCCCATATACCTCTGCTTCTTTTAGGGATATTATTATACCAGCTTTCTCGAGAAGTAATGGTTTTCTATGTGGCTTCAATCGGCGATAATTTATCGATTTTTCAATAAACATTTACTGTATTTTTAATGTCAATCAGACCTTGCTCTATTAATTTCTCGTTCAAGAAAATGTATAATTTAAGAAACAAAAAAGTACACTTCCTTTAAAAACATCTATAGCATTTTTCCTGCAATTACCCTGTAAGCAATTGTCCACCTAATCGTCTGTGATTAGAAGATAAGAAAAATTCAAATCTATTGCAGAATCATTAATCTAATATTTTATTCACTTTGAAGAGATGTTACTTCGATGCATATTACGTTTGGTCAACGATTGCGGCAAGTTCCATTTACCAAGGACGTACTATTGTACATTTCTGGTGCGTGCGGCAAGTTTCCGATCCACCACCTACACAATACGCCAAGCGCGCGAAAAGCTCCAACGCCGACGCTTCGCGTTTCATTCGGGGCGCGGATTGTTCGATTCGGCCGGCACTTTACTTTTTTCGCGCCACTAATCGATCTCCGCGCCGGTTGCATTCCGTCACTATCCAATAAGGGTAATTCGATTAGGTCGCTCCTCGCTCTCCCCCCACCTCTCCTAGCCCACTCTTCCTCCTCTCCGTCCCCGACATCCTCGTCGTTCGCGTCCCATCGGCCGCCTCGCTCTCACCTCCCGCTTCACCCTTTCCCAACAGACATTTTCCTACCTTTTCACATAGTGTGAAATTTGTCTGATCTAGAAGGTATTAAATCGAAGAACTTAATTGTTTCTGAGGACTGCCATTTGACTATTTCAGGACTAACGCGCTATAAATAATAAACGATAACGATACAATATTGCTTGTTGTATGAGGAGCAGTTAGGCCAAAACGCACCTGGCTAAGCTTTAAGGTTTGTTTCAACACACCAACAAATTAGTTTGTGAATCGCCGGGTACATGCACAAAGCACATTTGGCGTTCCAACATAACTTCTGACTGAAACATGTCCGAATAGTCGGATGTTCCAACAACAAATTTAACGACGTGCGAACCGTTCATTGGACAGTCGAACCAATTTTGCTAATTTTTGTGGAACTGCTAGTCAGAGGTATGCGCAGAATGTATTTTGCAGTTCTCACGTACATTTAAGACAAATCGCAGACACATGGCATTCGTTACAGGCAGGTTCTAATTCAATGATCGTATATCGTACATGTACAATACTGCATGTTCCGCCAACTGTCCACGAAGCCCCACAATTCGTTTAAAACCAGAGCCAATCTCGAACTGGCTCGCCGCTGCATAAATAAGTACAAAGCGTGCTTCATCGCATCAAATCAAAGCAATAGCAAATTTTCTTCCATACTTAAACGTGTATTTATATTGTTTGTTTGTCTTTATTCTCATTTTTAAAGAAAATAAAACATTTTAGTAATTAATTTGTGGTTTACAATAACAGAGCCATGACTTGGCCTTGACTCTTTATAAGGAGCCACCATTGCACCTTATATGTGTATAAATAAAAGTTTGTCTGTTGCTTTATAATATTTAAGCGTATTCATCAACTGGTACTATACCATATTTCCATTTAGTGCCAGCTAAATAACAGAAATTTTACACCTTATGAGAATGCGAGTTAAAATTCGAGCTCGTCGACGGAATCGCACGGGCATTCTTTCTTTTACGCTCTCTCTCTTTGTCCTTCTTCCCGCCGCGTCGATGATTTATCGGGGATCGAATCGGCGTATCGCGAATTTTATTGTTGAACGTTTGTTCGGCGGCTCTCTTGTTCGCGGCCGAGCGGAACGGAAATTGTTTATTTTAACTGTTGCACGGAAGGCATCCCGGACGCTACCCGTTGCTGAACGGCCGATTCGAAATTAATTAGGGCGTACGGAATTTCAGCGAGCTTGATGCGGATCGCGTGATTAATGTACTTATTTGTTTTTTCCGTTCCTGTTTTCGTTCTTGTTTTTCTTTTTTTTTTGGAAGGTACTTCGAAATAAATGTTCCAAACAACGTGGTTGCCGGTTGATAGCTTCTAACATGGTCGACATGATTTATGGTAAATAATTAGACGTTGATAACTGTCAAAATACTTTTTTTAAATAAACTGGAATATTTAAAAAGCCTATAAATCTGTGATTGAAATATAAGCCACCCCAAGTGCGAAAAGTGTCACTATTAGAGTGGGTTTTACAATATGACGATCACACAGAAAATCCATCAAGATAGAGAGATAGTGATTCGAGGCACAACTATAAATATATTCAGCGACAGTTAGGCACTTCTATTAAGATTACTAAGGTCTGATACACGAATGTGTACACAACTTAAGGCAATTGGGACGCAAAAACCACGTTACTTTGCGATGGGTCGCAAGCCACCAAGTGGTCGAAGGAAATGCGAAGGCAGATAAGCTGGCTAAAGATGCGACGAACATACCTGTCATTGGTCCAAACCCCTTTTATGGACTTTAAAGGAACCACATAAAATAAACAATAAAGACATAGAAGAACAATCAAAACGCTTCGTACTGTTCCAGGGCAAAAACAAGCGTAAGCACTCATATCAGGCCCACCAAAGACAGTAAAAATTGTTCAGGAACCTAGATTACCGGCAAGATTTTTAATATACCATGTTGCCCTAAAATATCGCTTATTCAAACCAGGAAAACCTGAAGATGAAATCTGTAGTCTAAACCAAGAAGATCTGAAGCCGGCAGAACAAATGTATTGCCATCAACCCCACACAACACCAAGATTTCAGTAGGCCATTCCTTGCATCTACTGAATCGAAGGAAGAAAACTCTAGTTCTCATGAAGTTCATGAAACGCCTCCATCTATTCTAACACATTGAAAAGCATTTTGCTGCAATAGATCTATTAAGATCGCAGTGACCAAAGGCAGTCCGATTATAATAATAATGAATATTATCCTCCGGAAGTATTTGTTTTCCATTCATGTACATATGTATGTTATACATATATGTATATATTGAAAACCTGCTAGTAATAAATGGTTCATGCAAAGGAACGTACCGACATTAATAGCACTAGGATATGGAAGATGTTTGCCAGAAACGAAAGTTGTACCAGCTCCGTTAATATCACGGATTCAGTCCACGTATCGTTTACTCCAGCCAAATTGCATGTTGCTTAACGCAAGATCAGGAACATTGTGGAACTTAATAGTTCTGTCAATACGTCAGGTATACAATCAATAAAGACCACACCCGATAAAACTAGTACAAGGAAAGGATGTATTTTACTACTGGTAGCAGTACTTTTATGACCTTTATGAGGAACTTCGCTGAACAAATTTTCTAGGCTGCAATGAAGTTTATTGGTGAGTGCCAATAGTAGGGCCACTGGAAACAAGAAGGCTATATCAATCGCTTCGTAGCCCAGATTACTATGTATAACATATAGGACAAAGAAATATTGCAAGTTTCTCTAAAAAGCGCATCCGAGGTTATCGATAAAATAAAAAAATAAGTACTTTTGTGTTTTTTCTTCTGTATTTCTCATAATTAACATATTATGGTTAAAACATTTTCAAACTAATTGGTGAATCAACCTATTTACACTGCTCAATAATTATTTATTATCGCCCCTATGGTCTTGACGCCAAGGCAAAAAACTCTTAAAGACAAACAATATTTTATGGTTTTGCTCAACGTTACACCATAATTATGTCATTTCAGAAAACAAACGTTTGCCTTTCAAGATCTCAGACCTGTACTACACTTTTAACAGTACTTACCATACATCTAAAAAAAGAAAATAAAAAACCAATACAACCAATAATCCCAAGAAATGCCTAATAATATCCTCACCTTTCATTTTTTAACGAACGTTTTCATCGAATATAATTATTGTGCGATGACGAACTCGAACTATTTATATGCGACGCGCGGGCTTACCGTTGGTTGTTGTACGGTTACCAATCGATGTGTCCTATCCGGTGTTTCGCACGGGATTTTATGAATCGAATATACCCAACGGTTATCTCGAAATCAATATGTTGTATGGTGGCGTATCGTGCACACACCTCCGCAGCAAGAGGTGGCAAAGTACATGCATTTATCCGCAATAATATGCGAAAAATTCGTTTCGAACGAGACTTCCCATGTTTGCCATTTTTATTACCTAACGAAATGTTGCAAATCAAAACTCAGGAATTCTTAAAATGATTATGATTAAAAATTGCAGATAGAAACCTCTGGGTTATGTTTAGAAGTGGGCTATGGTTGGACACTTTGAACGTAGAAATTTTACTATTTGGTTTTAAGATGGGAAAAATTAAAACATTTGTTCTTCTTTTGATGGTATTGTAGAACAATTTTAATGATTTTTAGAAAAAGAACCTTTTTTCAGTTATTATTAAATGGCAGTTAAGTCTCACTTTGGGTAAGAAAGAAATGGAGTTACGTGCTTTTCTTAATAACGCAACGATATTATTGAATTTTCAAATTTGGAATTGTTTTAGTTTAATTTAAGTTTTAAAGATTACCATGCCAATCAATATGTTAAAGAGAGAGCATCAAAATATTCCACGGTCTCCGCTAATTCCCATTTTCTCCTATCGAAAAACTAAAGTTTCGAAAATATCGACTTACCATCATTAGTTGGTCCTCGTTTCCGAAATTCCACGCCCCATGTCCATTGGGCAAAGCAGCCACTCTCGGCGGTCTACGGACGGTCCTCGGTGATATCGGAGTCACGCTCAACGCCCTCTCGCGGGACGCTTCGCGCATCGCCTTCCTTATCCTCGCTTCCTTCGGATTATAAACGTAATCTGGAAAGACGAGAAGTTATTAATTAACAACGTTCCTACTTCCTACGTTAACTTTGGGTAACCAAAAGAGACGATAGTAGAGCAAGACCTCAATTTAATTTGTTTTGAGCGGGAAAAGTAGTTGGGGAATTGGGTGCAAGGACCTGGCAGTTCCAATTATTGGGCAGAATTAAATTTTTGGTTGTGTGTGCGACAGACAACATTTTCCTGATGTTTGCGGTTACAACCTGATAATTTCTGGAACTACTTGGTCTTTGTACTAAGGTACATAATCCATCATGTTAATTAAGAGAAGAAAATAAAAGAATTGCCATGCGTTTGGAAGTAAAAGATGGTTGGCAGTACTAAGAAATATTATATAGAACTAGATATATAGATTATAGATGGCACTGTATAAAAAAACGTAGGAAAAATCTACAAACCAACAACACACCCTGCGTAGATAAAATCAGATTGGCCGCAGAATTCGTGCGTCCCAAATGCATATCCAGTGGTTGTGATTGATTAGTCAGGCGTCATATCGTTACCATAGTAAAAGGTGCATAATTCATTTCACGCGAACGTATTTTCGTAATAATTACGTAATATAAATTTGAATAATTTTGTTTATGCAGGCTTATGGACTTACCGCCCCTGTCCTAGAGTCAATTGAAATATATCTTCGAAGTAGTCGATCTTTTCTTAAAGCTATTTACTTCAAAATTCACATTTAACAATTACATCCCATGTCCCGCGACTACATTACATTAGAAATTAATAGCGCTCAAGAATTTAACCTACCTATTATATAGACTAATCAATTCTACCCGCATAGTTCCAGTGATTTAGTCCCTTCGAAACTCCCGAACTTTTCAAATCTAGCGAACGTTTAAACTCAATGAAATTCAGCCGCGACCTCCATCGGAAACACCTCTTACTCTATACGTAGACGCTTCACGATCTCGGCCGGAGCCAGACCGGAGCAGATATACAACTTTCGAATCGTCCCGTTTTCTCGCGAGTTGGCGCTAAGCTTCGAAAAACGTCTCAGACGATACGCAAGCTTGTCCTGTCTGAATGCGTCCGACATAAGAAGCAACGCGCTCGTCGAATGACTAGTACGATTTGGATTGAATAGGCATATCGTTGCGGGCCACCGGTTAAGCGGCCGGAGCTAACTTTATCTCGTTACCCTCGTTTATTTATTGAACTCGCACTTTGTTAATAAAGATAATTAATTAAACGGCGTGCGGTAGCATCGATTTCCCAACGACAAGGTCGGACATTATACATGGCCGTTGTTGCCTGCGTACGCGTGCACATATGATTATGCTCCGTATACCGGACGAATGCGGCACAAATGCTGTTGAAATTAGTGTAACTGATGTAGTGAGACGCAATTAATGTGTAACCTACATATGTACGTTCGCTATATGTTGAGCGAATTTTGTTAACGATCCCATGTTGATTTGCAGATGCTTCCGTGATAATCTTTTCCAGGAAGCTCGCACGGTTTGATTAATTATTGTGTAGTAACTCCCACGATAAGGGTACTTGTACACTTGAACATAAACAAATTGATAACTTGAAAATAGAAACAAAAACCTTGTAATAATGACAATTTTTAAATTTAGATAACGGTAATGACCAATAAAGTTAAGTGTGTCGCCTATAAACTGTATTTGATGTACAGGTAAGGTCGAACCTTCAGATAAGATTTTGGAGTAGGAGCAGAGAACCAAAAAGCAAAAAAATATAAATAAATTAATACAAAAATAAATATAAAATCGTATATAACAGCATACGAGAAGATTTCAGACAGGCGCAACATTTATTGCGGAACTCGTCGCAACCAAAAAAACATAAAAACTATTGTTACTCGAGTACTTCTTGATAATACTTTTATATCTTTCTCTTAGAAGACTTTACACTGCATAGTTTGGAGTTAATCAACATTGTCGAATACATACAATAAAACAGTAAATTTATGTATATATATTTACATATATATGCCAAGCAATGTTAACATATTCTGCTCCGTATAGTATTGTTTACTGATGTCTCTCTGATATAATAGAAAGAAAATAGCTAAAATAAGATATATTTGCTGCTTCGTTCGTTGCTACTCTTTTGAGTCTTCTTATAGTGTAAAGTACGGACGTTTACATGCAGCAGGAGTATGCTTTTCCCAGGTAATATTACTATCGATGCGTAACCTTAAAAATTTTACGTTCTATGTGACATAATCTTTCCTTGTTTAAACGCAATACTTTCAGTCATATCATTATTTCGCTTTAGACTAATCTTTGCCTACGCTACGTATTGTCTCCTTCCATGTAAATGGGCTTAGAGTAGCTGTAGTCGTAATTCCCGTTTACCATAGAAGTACAGCTTGCTAAGAAGTATCCTGTGATCAACTGTATCAAATACCCTGCTCAAGTCCAACAGATTCAATTGAGCTGACTGATGTTCGTCAAACGCTTTATGTATTTCTATAACCATGTTGTTTTGAGCAGAATAGCTTCTGTTACTCAAAACATTCGTTTCGCAATAATATGTTCTAGAGTCTTCAAGATACATGGTACTATGGAAATAGCTTTGTAGTTGTCGCATGCGCTAACATCTCATTTCTTGTCTATTGGCACAATCTTCGCTAGTTTCAATTCAAATGAAAAAACGCCTTCATCTAAACATCTACTAAATACGAGATCGTTAGTTCTTCGGTATACGATGTAATCATTTTTTTGTTAGCCCACAAATATCCATAGTAGATTTTTGTTTTATTTTTTCATCACGTCAACTATTTCCAAGGAAGTTTCTTCTAAGGCTTACAATACATAATATATTTCATTATATATAAAAGTAATGTATAATGCTGTGTGGAGGCCACTTCCGGTTCGAGGTGACAGGGAAATCGCACCAGTTGCTCGTCCAAGATCACCTGGATCTATAGAATGGAGAGAGGTGACATCCGCGAATGCAAGGCGATGTCCTCTTGGAGGTGGCTGGTATTACCCCACCTTAGGCAGCTGAGGATACAACTGGCCCCTAACATCAGGTGTTATTGTGAGGGCGTTAGCTGTCAATCAGTTGCATCGCGGCCATATCCCGCGGGCTCAGAGAAGAATAGGAGGATTTTAAGTTCTTTCCCGGGCCATCTGCGTGCGGCTGCCCCACGGAAATTGGTCTCCCGGACCCTCCCAACAGATCCGGACATCGCAGATGGTGACGACGTTCGACTGGTGAATTGCCAAATCCGCCGGTCCGGACCTCTACTGTCCATCTCTTCCGTCGATATCGGGAAGCAATCTTTCCGAGCATTTCATCGTGACGTCGTATCTTCTCAAAGTGAATAGCCGGACAGGCTTGGAGTACATGACAGAGCGTTTCGTTCCTGTTGCAGTCAAGTACAAAATTCAATACGCTTATTGTAATCGTCAGGATATAGTGTGTGTGCAACTGGATGAAACCTATGCTTTTCCAGTATCCGTGTCCGCCTCTATTGAAATTTGTCGGGTTGAAACCGATGGATTTTCCATTACACGTGCTAATACGTTTACTTTGTTTGTTCATTAGTCCCTCTTACAGTCTTATTTGGATTACAGGAAAAGCCTTACATTCCCAAATTTAATACAGTCTCTTAAAGCAGCAAAATACTGCTGAGCCACTTGGTATGATATTTTTACTACGACACAAAATGTCCTGTATACAATATATCCCCGAACGGGGTACCATACTCTCGCAATTTAATTTTATTTTTTGAAGAAAAGTAATCCTTCATCAATTGTTTTGGTATGATGAATACTGGTTAAACTAGCGAAAAAAGCTATCCTTCATATTATTTTAGTTTATTATTCAATTCTTTACTTAAAACTTATAACCTGTTCCCCCTGACATAAAAGGATAGGATTTGAAGATCGTCAACTGTGTTCCAGATGGTCTATGTTTAGTAATTTAATCAAAAAAGTGACGCAGAATTAAATAAATCGTAAAAATGATCCAGTTAGTCACAAAATGGCCTTGTTTCTATAATCTATTTGAAATGTTTCGATTAACTGTCCACCGTCCAGCATAAAGAGAAAATAAAATTTTGATCATTACAAGATTTTTAGAACCCAAAAATAATTCTTAAATGCAAATAGAAGATTGATTTTGAAATTTATCCTGAAATTAATTTCCTAAATATATTTCCATTACTAAAGCAAACCCTCAAAACCCCGAATCAAACTTTAACAAACAAATAAGGCTCCTGCCATTACGCGGAAAACAAAACTCTCATCGAAATCACAAATTACCTTCATCCAAGAGGCTCGCAGCCGCAAAAGATAAATACTACGCGCTAATCGATCGATTCCCATATGAAACTGGATATACGTCCATACACACATACAGACACACGTAATCCACGTACGCATACACGCAGGAAGGCGTAAGCACAGGCATGCAGACGTACACAGGCGAAACAAGGACAATGTTGATTCGTTAATGGCGAGCATATGCATATGTAGTTCGGTCTGATGGAAATTAGATATTCAAATACGATATACACAAAGCTCCTTTTTTTTAAACTTTCCCGTTAATTAAATACGAAGCGGAATTTTAAACTTAGGTGTACGTGGCAGCGACACGAGCTGAAAAAAGTTTTGTGAACGCGAGCTGACGCAAACAGACGAAACGCCGTGTAAAAGTCTAAAAGCGACGCTAATTTTGGCTTTAAATAGCCAATAAAATTCCACGCTCTTTTAGTTCCATTCGGTGAAATTCGTAGCGGGAAATATTGTGAACATTAAAGGCCGGAATAAATGACGTTTATTAGGAATTTATGTCCACCTACCCGTTCTCGAAGATAATTTAATTAATAGTACGGCTACATAAAAAACAGTAGCTACGTTAGGGTACTAAAAACATTACACATTTCAGGTTGGCTCTTTTTTCCATTAAAACAATACGAGCGAGTTTATTCAAAACCCCGGAAATGAGTCTGGATAACCCCGGATTATTCAAAGCTACGAACTTAAAGATTTATCATTATTGTTGCTGCCTATTATTTTAGTTTATATGCACACAACAGGTCTTTATTATTATGTTGTGGTAAGTAATCTTTGTCACACCCTTATACAAACACCTGCTCATAGTTTCTGGTGTTTTGAGACAGCGGAAATGTATTGTACAATTTTGCTGCAACATGCGAAAATTACCACTTGTACAAAGCAGTTCATCGTCGTAGCGTAGCCAGAGGGTTTCTAAAACGCAACCCACTCCACATCCAAATATACGAAAAAATCAATTAAATAGACTGGAACGTAACTTAACCATCCCAAACAGAAACCAACAAAGAGCTACATATCCACAACTGTACGCATTCAATCACATCACACATTGGTTATGGTAGAAATAAAATTATAGATGTGTTCTCCTCCTTAAACTGTAGATAAATGGTATGAAAAAATGTACATCTAAAAAATAACACAATAGTCCTCTCAGTTTGATTCTCACGATGTTCCTGTTAGCACATAAGCATTTTAAGGAACCAAAAGAATTTTGTATCCACTTATATCCGTATTCTATATCATACGTTGTATGATTGTGTGATACAGATTTACTAAATTTTGTTATTTTATCATGCTAAACACATTCTTCCATGTGTTACATTAGCGCTGAAAGAAGCCGAAGTAAAGATTAAGAGAAATTGCAGCGTAATGGCAAGTAAACAATCTGAAGTTCAAAATACTGTACCACAATGGAAAAGTGCGTGATTTTACTAGTAATTTTTACAGAATCTGGAGGTAGAAAACTTATTCTTTGCACTGCTAAAGAGAAAAACCAAAGAGAAAAAATTCGGGAAACATCCTAAAGCTTACAAACATGCCCCAGGCCTGTAAGAAAAATATTGAAAATATGTTTATTTGCTTCGTCACAATCCACAACCAATCGCCTCAAAATATTATTTCGTAACAGATATTATTCAGGCTTACCTTTTTTTTCGATGTAAATTGAATTTTATACAATTATAACTAAATACCTCGCTATGCAACAGCCGAAATGAGGAGCAATAATCTTAGATCAGCGAAGCAAATAATTTTTAAAAATTACTATGAAACAGCTTTGATATTTTCTACCATTAGCAAAAATTCGTTGGTATCTATTAGATAACTGAAAGCTGGTATTGTGATCATGGATGATACAGCGTTGTCAATTGCGTTCCATGATTCCATCGATTTGGCAAACAAATTCTTGTATACTATTTAGCATTAGCTGTTCTTCGAACATATACCTAATCGTTTTTTAATTTTTTTAAATAATGAGATTATTCTCTTTACGGGCAGAAATCACTAGTGTCATAGTCACAAAAACCTTGCTTTTTGTCTATCAAGTAGTCAATAATGTGAAATCTTGAAAAGTATGTTTTATTTTGTATGTATATCAAGTTCTATAAGAACGTAGAACTTATAGGGATCTCGCTATCCAGAAAGGCGATTACCTGATCGTAAAACGATGTTGTGATTAGACAGAAATCTAAAGAGTTCAGGTTCGTTTATTGCAACAAAACCAAAGAAGTGCAACAAGAATAATGAAGAAAAAGAAGAATTAATTTCAGCTTGTGTTAATGTCGATAAGTATTGGTGTGCCAAAGGTTAGAATTTCGGTAATTCTCAAAAAAAATAAGTGCAAGTTCTATAAATGTAAACCATCTCAAACATTAAGACTTGGGGATGCAGAAAGAAAACCTTAATTTTAAAAAACGTGTGGAACACACACAATAAGCATTACTATTCTCTGGATCAGTTCGAAACCAAGTTAAGCTGTGTATCAATATTTGGTGCAGCGTAATAAATAACAGATTAATAGGACCCATCATTTTTAATGGTAGTTTAACAAGACAATAATCAAAATAACATCGAATATTTAATGGAAGGGTTGTCATCAGAAACTACTAGACACATGTGATTTCAACAGAATGATCGCAGTGTACTCGTGCTGTTATGGAGTACTTAAACCAACGATTTAATATGAGGGTTATTGCAACTAATAGAACGGTATGTTGACCAGCAAGATCGCCTAATTTGAGTCCACCTGATACCTTTTTATGGGGCACTGTTAAAAATAAAGTCTGCATGGTCTAGTATACAACAGCGTTGAAGAACGAGAAGAGGCAGTACTTGAGGCATTTCAAAGTGTTAATGGCAATATTATCCCTAAAGTAACTAATAGCATTCAGAAACGGTGCCAAGTTTGTATTGCAAACAATGGTGGTTAATTGATTTCTTAGTTAAAGTTTTATGAGTTTACATAAGCATATTTTTTCTTTCGAAACATTATTTCACCGATAACTCGATAAACAAAACACTAATGATTTCTGTCCGTAAAGAGAATAATCTTGCTTTTATCTGATTTTATTAAGTGTTAATAAATTACCATTAAAATTAGTTCAAACCGCATCTCAATCCCTTACTTAATAAAAAAGTTACGGCAACTAAAAGAAATTGGCAAATTTTAATTATTTTTTTAACTCTAACCAAGTTGACCATGATAAGTAATATTAGAGAACAGGAATGTCAGCGTTTTGCTAACTTTACTGTGTCTCTATCCCCTCAAATGCAAAAGTTATCCATGCTGTTCCTACGAAATCCAAGTAGACTTTTTTTATTAGAAACTCTAAACTGAATTCTGCCTTTTGCAGTGGAAAACTTGCACCTGACACAAGACCAAGTACTTATAGATTCAACATATCCCCTCCCCCTCCATGGCCTAGATAACGAACATTAATTAACGCTAGCTGATTTTATGTCTATAGTACATTCTACAATTTAACTAGAAGGTTGATTTAGTTATATAGATCGTAGCTGTGTTATAGAATGTTTGCATAAAATATTAAATAAAAAGATATTTTACGTTCTAAATATATGTAGTTTGTTTTAGCTCATAAAAATTATGTTGACGCTCTAACTCCCACGCATAACCCTTCCATGGCATTAAATCTGAATATATTTTTTTAATATAAATGCAATCAATAGGAAAATATTAACCACTTAATTACTCGGACGTACGTCAAACCTTTTCTATATATTTCAGCGATATTCTCTATGTCAAAAAGCGGTTGAGTTAATTGTTTACCATCAGATAAAGAGCTAATCGCATCTAACGCCGTACTTTCCGTACGCACTGCGTTTAATTATTGAATATAGCAGCTCGCTGTCACAAGACAATTGATTTCTAGCCCTATTTATTTTTCGTGAAGTATCCGTATATAACTGTGAACGTGGGCGTTTGTTTTGTAATAAGTTATTTTTAACGCTCGGGGTATTTATACAGGTATACTAATGACGGTAATTTTAACCCGCTGATAGAAATAACCAAGTGTGTGTTATTAAAAATGCGCCCATTCCCGAACGTGCGTTATACAAATAAGATTCTATCGAATTGTGTCTAGAAATACAACCGTAACTAGTGTAATAGCTATAGCCAAGTGGAAATGGGTTAATATTCGTATATCGACAACCAATCTTTAAAATAATTGAACATAATCTACGTTTTATAGTTATTTTCCAATCACTAACTATGGCTAATACTTATAGCAAATATAACTGTCGTCCTCACGCTGAGTGGTAAAGAAAAAGAAGAGATTCAGGCAAGGCTAAAAGAAGCAGTAAATGAAGAACAGGATGAAGGACGATAAAGCGGCATGAGCAGAACATATCAAAGAGGAACAAATAAAATATATGAGCCAAAATGGTAAAGAAATCTTGCACAAAATAAATACACATAACCAAATTCGGGTTCTAATTGATAGAGCACCAGGCTTAAAGTTTCGCGCAAAGAACAGAAGTCTACAACGAACGAGGAGGCTATGACAAACCCTATTTTGCAGAACAAGATGCCTTACAAGACATCTTACAAGGAGACTATATTGAGAAATAGGATTGGAGTTGACAAATAGGACTTGTTCTGTGTAAAGCTGGAAACTTATCAGACTACTCTCGCAGATAAACTTATTAGTGCATAAAGCAGAGAATTGTAAGGGACGAAAAGATTTCTAATATAGAAATAAGGAATTAGCCAAAAAGGTAAAGTCGCACAAAAGCAATTAACATTCACACACATTCTTTTCCGCTAATTACTTAGCTCATCTTTTCTTCTTTCAAAACTACGAAACTATAAACATATGAAATATAGACCAAATATCCCATCGTCGTTTATAGCTTGAAATTTATAAATCCATTGTAATTTGGTACTTAATTAGAATCAAATCAATATAATAAGCTCAATATTCAGTAGTAACATACAAAATTTAATTGATGATTAATGATTTGATTCAAAATTTCAAGTGGCACCACTCTCCTTGTTTTGTACAGTAAACAATAGTAACGAACAATAACAACTTTTCTATTGACTTTGCCACTTTTTGAGTTAAATAATTAATTAATAGGAATTAGAGAAAATTTCATTTTAAATTTCTGAAAACGTTTGGAAATTTACTATTACATCTAAAATAAATTGCTTACCGATTCGCAACCAGACTTTTCTCTAGAATGCTGTACTTAAAAGTACACTAGTGCTATATATTACAGGGATATGGAACCAACAGAAGATAAACAAATAAATGCAAATCAAATAAAACACAAACCTCGTAAAGGTCAAAAGTTCTTTCTGTATTATTTGGAATATTTACCTTTTCTTTTACAATCCACTACAAAATAGCGCTAGTGTACTATTGTACATTGTTACTTGTTACACATAAACGTATGTAATCTACCTGTAAATGGTGAATTAGTACACTGCCAAGGTTGTCCATAATAAGATGGTGTATTCCCATAGTAATCTTGATATGGATGACCGTAGTAATCTGCTGGATATGGCATACTATCGTAGTAAGGGGTCCCGTAATACGGTGGCCGATATGACATGAAATTACAACAATCCATCTTTTTTTCTTTACTAAAAACTTTTGTAGATATACGAAGAATGGGAAACAAAATAGTCTTTGGTAGTAAGGTGCGATGGATATCTACACTCGATATTTCAAACACAAAATAAAGTCTATTCGTCGTATTTAAACATGAGATAATAAAACTTTTTTAACTATTTTTATATAAATTTATTTGAATATCCTAGTTTGAATTTGATTTATTGGAGTTTTATCTTCATCTTTTTTAAATTTTTGCTTTAAAATACTTTTGGCACAGTAGATTTTCTTTTAGATCATCTAAATGGTTCAAATTATAAAATTTACAATGTGATAATGTACAGTTTTTCCAATTCTGGCTTGTCCGTAATGTACCTCTCAACGCGTGCGAAACGTTTTCGCGCCAAAAAGCAACTCAACTCAAGCGACGTACGACGACGTACGTGCACAACCGGCCTTCCACGATCCGTTTCGTTCGATCGCAGAGCGAGTAATGCGGAGTTGGCGACGACGAAAGCCGCCGCCGACTGAGCGGGTCACAATCAATACGGGCACCGCGACGCCTCACCTATAGGGGCGCGTCGGAGCCTGCATTATACCCCCCTAACGCTAGAGCCGACAGCAGTAGTCGGTACCGCGATCGCACGTACAGCCGTGAACGATCGTAATGTCCGTTGTCGATAAGGGAAAAGATCTATTTACATCCGCTTCGGCACTTCGACAAACAAATGGTAATGGAGAAAATAAAGAATTAAGGTAGTTTTTTCGCTTACGCTAATATAATCAGCTGTAAGTGAATTCTTCACCAAATGTGCCAGTAAATTGCTCTTCCATCAACTCAATTAAAATGGACCATGGAATTTACTGATGAGAGATAAATCCTCTCCCATATGAAAGTATATTCTTAACGTAGCATCAACCAAAGTATAGGTACTGCTGGACGATTTTCGATAATTGCTTTTCTTACTACCTTCATGGAGAAACTGAAAATCATCATTGCAGTGCTTACATTTCAAATTAGAACTTACTTCTTATAATTATAAGAAGTAATTGCAATAGGCTCCCTAACTAGGAAACCTATTACAAATGGCTAGGGACGTATGTACACATATAGTGGGATGTCATATTTAATTTTAAAATTTCGACAAAAAACATTTTGCACATTTGTTTATATATTTCATGATATATTGGCACATAGCTATATTAAAGCATTATTACTTACGTCGCTAAAGACATAAAACTGGATTACATCCCGCTGTCAAAGGCAATCGATGTAGGCAACTCGTAAGTCCCACCTAAGCCCCTTAACTAGGGCAATGTTGGCTAACTTACATGACAGCTAGTAAGAAAAAATCTTTTACATCATCTTTTACAAGTAACCATATCGGTTAAAAATTGGTCGTTGTTAATAGCCCACATATTTGTATAAACTACAAATGGTGTCTCCAGGATGTCCAGAGTGTGAAAATTTGAAAGGCGATTCGATTCACCTGATTCTAGGATCCAGAAGGTACAATCAACGAAGAGGAAAACTGTTGCAAGGATTGAGATAACTACGTATTGAATAATCTGCAAACCGATAGTGCAATGTCTGCCCAGTTATCCTTCATTTCTTCCACGTGAGTTTTCCCAGTTTCGGTTAACCTAACTTATATATGCCTCAAAAAGTCGTTTCGATGGGTTTCGAAACATGAAGAGTCTATATCAACATCAAAGGTTTTAAGATGTGATGGATCCAGGTTTCATCTCCGGTGACAACTCGATTGATAATTATATCTAGTTCGTCTCCACAATGCGCCAAAAATTGTTCTCGCGTCTACATCTGAATGTGTAAACAATTTTGTCAATTCGCAAATAGCCAACCATGGACAACCATACGCGTATACAGCCAACATTTCTTCGCGAATAATTTTTGGAGAGTTCCCTTGTTTTATTAAGAATGTTTTAACTACTCGATATTAGAGTATTATATTCATTTTGATACGTGACGATACAAACTGAGAAATATTAAAACTAATACTGCTGCAATTGTTTCATAAATTGCCAAACACGTGATCAAGGCATGTGTGGTAAAAGACAATATAATGAAAAATACACATTAAAATTGAAAACTGTCTAGTCTGGCAATATAAAAACAACACCTCGTACTTTTTGTTTTGTACATAATCCTAAAACTCACCATTTAATCTTTAGACGTACTTCTACATCGTCTACCCTTTACTTGCCAACATAAAGCGAAGAATACCATACCATGTTTTTTGCGACAGTTAATTGTAATGAAACGAAGAGCAACATTTAGTAGTACATTAGCACCATTAAAGAAACAAAAGCATGCTTATTTCTTTTTCCCTGTTTATCTTATTTTATTCGTTATTCGACGAAGTTTCCACGTAGGGTGTTCGCCAATCGTAATAATTGATATTTCATTCAATACATATTTATTTATTCCCGAATCTATGCCAAACTCACAGCTTAACAAATTCCCATAATAGAAGAGAACTACTTTCTTCACTAGGGTCTCCTAGTGAAGAAAGTAGTTGGCTCCAAAAACTATAATTAGATCATCTTGAACTAATTCGCTGTAATTTCCAGCCAACCTTTTTATAAAATAAATTCGTTTTCTATAAAGGAAATAGCGATGTAGAACATTAGTTCAAATGCAGAATGAAGTTGCTACAGCAAATTATTGGTTATTGGCAAATGTTTATTTTATTAAAGAATACGGATGGCCTAATCTTCCAGGACCTCTCAGACTCACTAAGATACATTTTTTCGAATGCTGTAACGACAAAGGCCGCTCCTTAACGAAAATGAACGTTTTATTGTTCATTCAAAGGCGATAAGAAGAGTACCATGTTCCAACTCCATACAGCTTTAGGCAATTTAGGCAACTAATCTCCTTCTTCTACAAATAAATATTAAAATCGAACGATTCTTAAATGGCTGAAAAGAGATAACAAAACGAGCAAAACATATTTCACAATTTTAAAGAAAGAGATTGAGAGGTTTTAAGACCTAAATATAAACGCCTCACAATAACGGTCATTAACCTTGACCGCCATTGTACAAATGTTTTATAAGTGGGTCATTCGCCCTCGTTTCGCCGAAAATCCGCGATTCGCACTCACGTCAATGGGCATCCACGCACCCCTAGAAGATGCTACTTCTCACATAGACGCCGTCGAACGAAATAGGTGGCGTATACAGCTCCTACGATTGTCAGTCGTTTAAATCCCCTTTTTCGCCGTCGTTCGGCGGCAACCTTCGCCCGAAGCCGGTCCTGCGGCCGCATTTCCCCACCAACGCGCGCTCCCTCTCTCCGTACCACCGTCGATATCAACCCCGACGTCGTCGACGGTCGTAGGGATTGAAATCGAAGAAGCGGACTTTTTCCGGATCTGAAGTATGTGGGCGCGTGACGGACGAAACGTCGAGGATGACAAGGGGATGAAAATCGCAGGAAGAAGAAAGACGCGCAAGGCGGAAGAAGGGATTGTAGAAATCAGAATATCCCTCCTTCGTCAATATCGTCACGTACGTCAAACGTTGGATTATCACTTGTATATTGTACGTGCGTTTTGAGTATGTATACTCGAAGAAGCACAAGATATTAGCTGTCAAAGTGTGATGATACATATATGAGGAAAGACATATGAATGTATGTACGTATTTATGTATGTACAGATAAATACGTAGATATGTTAGCAAGATTCTTCGTAAATATTTGTAGTAGCTGCCAATAAGAGGTTCCGAACATACGTATTGCCACAACAACAATAAAAGCTCATTGTTACTTAAGTAACGTATCTGAGTATATTAAATTTATGATTTTATAATAATTAAATAAAATTATGAAATAGACTTACGTCAAAAAGGTCTACGTTAAGAAAGTTAATATATTTCACATAATTCGTTGCAGATGTTCTAGATGAACCAGGCCAGCTATATGTATGTAATTTAAATGGAACCTAAAATTTCATTTAAAAGACAAAGAGTTGGACCCACTAGTAACAACATCGTTCATCTTAATATTAGTTATGAAATCCCGCAGAGACCATTACTGGTTTTGACGTTCGGTGACGATTTATTGGAACCTCTAGGTTGCAGATGGTTGCTTTCGGCGGTGATGCTAACAATAAGCTTCATCTAGACTAACTAGATTATACGTAAAAATCTCGCTAGGAAGAAACGTAATCGAGAGAGCCATGTTTTCTTTTTGAATTATTTATTATTCGTTAAATTACATTACATTTATTGACGTATCCTATCAATTTTAATGCATGTTTATTGCAGATTACCAAACATTTATCATGAAAAGCTCAGTTCAAGGACTTAAGCCTACTGATCACGTAATGCGAGTACAACACTGCAATTGGTTTGAAAATCATATGAATGCTGATAATATCCTTGATAAATCCTTCTTCTCGGACGAATCTTCATTCCATGTTAGTGGTTTTATTAACAAACAAGACATGCGTAGATGGTCCAACGCTTATATTATGATATAGACACCATTGCATTCAGAAACGTCACATGTTCATTATCTTTTTTGTGGAACGGTAAACCCAGAAAGGTATCGTAATAACTAAAGTTTGCCACTTTCTGTGCACTTGACAAAATTAGCACAGACTAGACAGACTCGTACTTATCCAGATTATAATTTATGGAAATTGATCAACATAAAATGTTACTATGTACATCATCTACAATCGGGAAATCACAGATTTTATATAAAAAAAAAAAATCATAAAATGAAATATAACTATTCTATTTTCTGTAAAATGTTCTTTTTCAGCAACTCAACGTTTCCATATTTTGTAAACTATAAACCTTACAGTGCAGATCATCCTATTGGCGCATGCGTTTAACCACAAAAATCCCGCTTGTAGAAAAACGCTAGAAGATATGGAAATATCTGCGTATACATAATTAAAGTTTTACCGTTTTACCGGCGATCGTAAACCGCAAATTTATATCGCATCCACGTTTCTGAATGATTTACTGCAGGAGAAAGGGTGAAGGAGACGCCCCCGCTCCGAAGCCGAAACGCGTTTCTCGCTTCGGAACATTCGCGAAGAGGACGTACAGGGTGTACGGGGCGACGCACACGCACGGAACAGGCATGCATTTTTAAAGATCGGCGACAAGGGACAGGATCAAAACGGATGGTCGTGGTATAAGCCGACAGAGTGTCCTGCGTTCTGAATACTTTGTACGACGAAGCGAAGGCATGCCTGATGAATAACTAATCTGCTTGGAATGGAATATCTCAAGATTATTTTTAGTTTTAGAAGAATAATCGTTGTAGATATTGTGCAACTTAGTTACATATCGTGTAGCTTTTAGAAACGGAAAAAAAAATGCCAACAAAATGAAGTAGAAGATCGTACATAGCCATGCCAAAATGAATCAAATGTAATGTATTAAAGATCATCTTGATTATGTTTTTTGTTCTATTATTCTATTTTTTATATTTTATTCTATTATAGCATTGTGTAGAATGCAAATTTATTTAGTATAGCTGAATGGTCTAGACGCAACGGTTTGAAGATCAACCCAAAAAAAAAACCGTGAACATTTACGTTGTTCTGAAGCGAAGGGGCGATATAACTTTAAATAAAAAAATCAAAATCGTAACGATGAAGTAACGATTAATCATAAAGAAAAAATTGATGGCCTAGGTGTAATCATTGAATGTAATCTGTCCTTTGAAGATCATGTTCGTAAAGTATAATGATAGCAAGGATTGTGGCGTAGTATGGTAAACAACACATAAGTATCGGCACCCTCCGCACCACACAAATTTAATTTATTATATAGTAATACAATAAATCGTAACTTTCGTAAAGTATGTTCAATATATTATGCAAAGTATTCCTTCTTGTATAAGTGTATTACAGTTATTTAACATCTCATTATAAAAATAAGCTGCGGCTGCAAAATGTTTGTTTACGGTTTTCCTTTAACGTCAATGCCCATGATCATGTAACTCCTTACTATAACCGTCAAAATATGTTAAGTTAGAGAATCGCTTTGTATGCTTGATTTTCTCTGTTGTTTCCACGTCAATGCCGCTTATCCGTGCGCACTACTTACATAGAGAATTGAGCAATTTATGCTCTATTAATAACTATGCAATACCTCGTCATAGCTTATATAAATTCAAGACTTGCTTCAGTTATGCAGCTGTCTTTTTAAGCACTAGCTTAAAGGCTCAATACCAGCAGTTCGCCGTAATGTACAAAATCGGGATAACCGTTACATTACCTTTTAGATACTGTTTTATTACCAAGTATTTGTTCCTTACCTTTATTATATGTGTATTTTGTAAATACTGTAAAATATATTATACTCACATATACATGAAACGAATAAAATTAAATACTCAGGGTTTCTTTGTAATTGAAAAACTGGGATCTACATGTTTCTTTGTAAAATTCAAAACGATGCAAAGAGATAAATTAAAAAAATTATGTGTGTGCGAGATATAACTTTTTTTTAGATAGAAGTATTGAAATTATATCCCCGTACAAATTTAGAAAATTTCATAAAAAAAATAAACACAAAAACCTACTTTAATCCTTAACCAATAGAGCTTTTTTAATGGAATATTAAACTTAAAAATTGATTTTTAAAGGAAAATTGAATTTACGAATAATGATAACAAGGACTGTGGGATAAAATAGCAAACAACACAAAAGTATCGGCACACTCCGCACCTTACAAATTTAATTGATTGATCCGGGACAGCTTTTTCGAGGATGCGTCGATTCTCCGTTTTTTTAACCTAGTTCATATTCTCTTCATAGTTAGCCCAAGTTTTTAAAAATCAGTTGACATTTACTAAGGTTACAGAAACTTTTGCGCGATAAAGAATATACTTCCTCCGCCATTTTACAACAAGCGCAATCGCAGAGCATCATTAACCAAACTTATAATAGTTATCAGCGGCTGCTTTTACCTTTATTTATCCTTAATAGTATTAAGAAATTATTTAAGAAAATAATGAAAATTAGATAACAAATTGAGCCTTCAGAATCTGGAAAATACTTTTTAAAATGTTTCCATTACTACATTTACCAGTATACTTTTTTTCTAATTCTATAACGAACGATTATCTTTATACGACCGGTCGCGGAAGAAATAATTACCTTTAAAGAAGATCTCTACACTATATAGAACTTTATGTGTTCCGTACTTTACAATACATCTTTTAAGTCGCTTGTTGCGAGAGGAATTTAATTGCATCTGGCAAATGGTTATATATTTTAATGAACTGATGTATCGTATTTTTCTGCACTTTACTCAGATGCGTGAATGGAAGAATTTGCTGTTTTTTGCATGCACCTCCAGTGTCTATTACGTTTGACTTTTGTTTTGTCCCAAGTATCCCAAATTCGAATCAACTACCTACGATAATACCCACTAAGCTCGACGTCAAACATTAAACTCTACCAATTCATCATACACCTAACAACCTTCTTTTCTTACCTACGTGGTACCTTCCCAACAGCGACAACATCGTTGAAGCACATGTAGATGACTAAGTGCGCTCGACTCTCCACTGAACTTTGACCTTTTCGCGCTCCGAGCTATTTGTCATCCTCCTTTAGCGCCCTGTTACGTAGCCGCGCAAAGGATGCGAAGTCCCTCAGGTCGCAGGTATGGTCGCGCGGAGTGCTGCCACGCAGACGGAACGGAAACGAAAAGAAAAAGAAGGCGGAAAAAAAGGCACGAACATTTCGGAAAATCTTTTGTTCCCGGAAGTACCGTTGCAGAAGCAATTAGATGTGAATTCGTCCAAGATGCAAATCGGAGAGTGTATTGCAGTAAGTGATTTCGAAGAAACAACCGTCGTTGTTGCGAGAGCGATTTTACGAGAAAGTTATGAAGTTACGGAAGGAAGGAAGTCGTTATATCGGGGAAGTCCGCCTGGACATTGGGCACATGAGCATAATAAATTTAAAAGTGCGGTTTTGAAAATAACAATTCTAAGTAATAATAATAATAATAACAATGCTTTATTTCTCTCATGTAATAACAATATAGAGAATTGTGAGTAACCAAATCAAGACAAAAACGAGATATCTCAAGGCGTAATTTGAATCAAGATAAGCTGTCTCTGTTCTTCTACTGGAACCTCGAGTACAAAAATGTAATCAAGGAGCCAAGGAATTTTTGAAAATAATATGCTTAAAAACTAACTATATCTAATTCTCTGACAAATATTCCGGCAAAACAAAAGCAAACACATACAATCATGCGTATATAAGCCTAAGGAAGCTACCTAGATAAAAGGCAGCGCAATTCAGTTTCAAAACGAATTAAAGGTTGAGGTTGAGGTTGAGGTTTGAGGTGTTGGGGAATTTCGTTATACACTTTTGCAACCAAAAGCGCGAAAGATCTTTCAAGCTGGACGGCAAACTGGAGTGGATAAGGGAGGCAATAAGATGATAACGCATTAAACCATCTTGAGTTGATGAGAGCGGCAGAAATATGGCTGAACTTACGGACATCGTAAACAAACTCAAACAAGCGTTTTGCACCCTCTAAATCCTAATTCTTCTCATTGCATCTAAACATGGTCTAAAAGCATCACGGCGCTTTTACTCTTGTTAATAAGTAAATGATATCGAATACAAGCAATCCCAATTGATCTTAATCCGTCTCAATCACCTCTATCGCCTCAGCGATATCTTTTGCAGGGAAAGAAAGTCGTGTTTGAAAATTATCGATGTATGTGTTGCGGAATAAGATTTCTGCTCGCTGCCTGTAACATTTCAGGAGATATGGACCTTTAAAGCTTGCCATATACGAAAACTGTAGAATCACCGTTCCCGTTGAATTATATACTAAAAAACGCGGCTTTTGATGTAGATCGAAACTTATACATTACATGCTTAGATCGCTCTAACCATGGGTTTTAAAGCATTCGTCGAGATCTTTCGAGTGAACCCAAACTTAACCTCTTGGCTCGTTCGGATGCTAAGATATTATAAAACCGTAAAAATTCGAACCCAAAGTGATAACATTTTTAAAGGGCACAAAAACAAAGGGCGCCAATTGATGGCATATTTGCGGAATAACGTTTCAACCCGCTACCTCTAACGGTTCAAGACATATGGGCGTTTGCTTGCCATACACGAAAACTTTGACGGACAAATGCATTGTAATTTGACCAAATTTGATGTTATCGTTTGATACAGTTCCCAGGTGTATAAGGAAAATAGGAGAAGGCCGAGAGAAGATCCTTGAATAACGCTCCTAACGGTGACAATACTTTCACAAATACTGCCGCAAAATGTCACAGATTAAGATTTTCCAGTAAGAAGCTAAGCAATAAATCTACAGCTGTATTAGCGTATGGTTTGCAGTATCAAACGCCTTGCTAAAATCAAGTCAACGAGGATACTCAGTAGCAAAATACAACTTCTGTTTCAATCCTGGATTTCTATAATAGCAATCCTAATAACGAATATAATTTCCTAGTTGCCCTATCCCAGTGTACCTTAACCTCTTGTAATAACCCCAACGGAAGTAAAATAGCAATCAGATGTACGTAATAAGATATGTATACCTACTTCGGACATTGACTGCATCATTGCGTAATAAATAGCAGGAAACGATTAACGATGATAAAAGGTTTATTAAATTGAGCTCACAGTCGTCCTTCCTAAACAACTTTCCTTTCATTAAAAATTTAAATTAACCGCCTACACGATAACGCGATGCAGTTAATTCAATTTATCAGCCGAACAAAGAACAGCGGAATCCACGTAATTACACCGTATTATTCGCGTAGCTCATCCGCCCTTCCGTAAATATTTAATAAAATATAATGAATACATCGACGTTCAACAAGTGGAATAGTACTTACTAGAGTTGAGCGCAGAGGGTGGGGATTCAAAGGCTTCCCGTTCGCGTTATTTCTGTTTGAAAGCATTAGGTAGCTACCTACCTGGCAAGGGATCGCGACAAAGCGTATGATTAGTCATTAGTTTGAAGAGGTACAGTGACATCTTTATGTTTTGTCTCCCTCTGAGACGATGTATCTGTACTTTCTACCATTCGTAGCCGTGCGCTGGATTATTATAGGATTTGCAAGTAGATTTAATTACTCCCATTTTAGTTTACCAGGTGTGTCGGTAATTCCTTTCCGGTTTTTCCGGCAGATGTCACTGGCCATAAGTATGAAATGTTATGATTTGATACATATGTAATTTTATTCTACTGACATTAACCTTAAAACTACACAAGTTACGTTCCGCCAAAATAACAGCGTTATAGATTTATAATTTTTTGAAAATGTCGAGTTTTGTGCCTGAAAACGTGCATTTGCGGCACGCATTACTTTTCTTGTTTCATCAAAAGAAAAAAGCCGCTGAAAGTCATCGTTTGCTAGTAGAGACTTACGGTGAGCATGCTCCAACCATAAGAACATGTGAAACGTGGTTTCGACAATTCAAATGTGGTGATTTCAACGTTCAAGATAAAGAACGTCCTGGTAGGCCGAAAACGTTTGAAGACGCGGAATTGCAGGAGCTATTGGATGAAGACTCAACACAAACTCAAAAACAATTAGCAGAAAAGTTGAATGTGGGCCGAGTAGCAATTTGTGAACGATTACAAGCTATGGGAAAGATCCAAAAGATGGGGAGATGGGTGCCACATGAATTGAATGACAGACAAATGGAAAATCGAAAAATCGTTAGTGAAATTCTGCTTCAAAGGTATGAAAGGAAGTCATTTCTGCATCGAATAGTAACGGGTGATGAAAAATGGATTTATTTCGAAAATCCCAAGCGAAAAAAATCATGGTTATCACCTGGCGAAGCTGGCCCATCGACTGCAAGGCCAAATCGCTTTGGTCGCAAGACCATGCTCTGTGTCTGGTGGGACCAGATTGGTGTCGTATATTATGAACTGTTGAAACCGGGAGAAACAGTTAATAGTGATCGCTACCGACAACAAATGATCAATTTGAACTGTGCATTGATCGAAAAACGTCCACAATACGCTGAAAGACATGATAAAGTGATTTTGCAACATGACAACGCGCCGTCTCATACAGCAAAACCAGTCAAAGAAATGTTGAAATCACTTGGATGGGAAGTTTTATCGCACCCGCCGTACTCTCCAGACCTGGCTCCATCCGACTACCACCTTTTCGCATCGATGGGGCACGCGCTTGCAGAGCAGCACTTCGCCGATTTCGAAGAAGTTAAAAAATGGCTCGATGAATGGTTTAGCTCAAAGGAGGAACTGTTCTTTTGGAATGGCATTCATAAATTGCCTGAGAGATGGACAAAATGTATAGAATCAAATGGCCAATACTTTGAATAAATAAATTTTAACTATCCATTCTAAGTAACGTGTTTTCTTTAGCGAAAAAACCGGAAAAGAATTACCGACACACCTGGTATGATGGGGTTTGCCAACAAACGCGGTTCTGTGCTTTTATTTACTGAACCTAAGTAATTGGCCTTGCCACGCGGAAGATAGTATCGATATTTAGTCATTGCGACGGGGAGACAAAGCACAAGCCGGCCACTGTACGTTGAAGGAACTTAATTAATTTGCAGGAGAGGATATATGAGGACTATTCATTTAATCTTGAATCTAATATAGTAAAAGAAATTCCGGAATAATGCAAGTTTGGCTTAATTAGAACGAGCCTATTATAGAAGCTGGAGTAAGGAAACCCATGCTCATTTGTTACTTTGACAATAGGAGAATCGTTTACACAGAATGTCCGCCTTCGGGACAAATTGTCAAACAACCACGTCAGAACAGACACTGCGGGCACTTGAATACTCCACCGCAGTAATGCCCCCTGTCACACGGCCGTCTCCAACACCTAATTTTTCACGAAAAAAGAAATTTCTGTGGTTCTCCCAGTCACCTGATCTCAGTCCACGTGAAATTTGCTCGTTTCCAATATCAAAAACCTTTTGAAAGGACGTTATCTTGGCACTATCGATAACATCCAAACCACCTCCGCCGATGTATAGCTGCCCAAGAGAGCTATTTTGAAAGGCATAACAATGTTGTGTAAAAATAGAATAAAACCGTTGCAAAAAAAAACAATATCATTTCCTTCCACATTCCAAGGATCAAGATTCATTGATAATTTCAAAAGTTTAAAATATTTGTTTCTACAGATTTTCAAAAATCTTACTGAACACCAAATAAACCAAATATTCATTAGCGTGCGTTGTGCAACGCAGCTTCAAAACGAAGGTTTTTTGAATAAAAATCCAGTTATCAAGGTTATTAAATAAAAATTGAGTATTGAAATCGTAAACCCCAATAAATACAACAAACAAAATGCTTGAACAGCAAGATACTTGGGGCTAAATAAAACTTTCTTGTAATAAATTAAAATTTTCGATGGATTCCGTACAAGTACAAAGTTCACAATGTAAAGATTCACAGCCAAAACAAAACGTTTTTCATCTTATTTATATACGCAACAGTCTTCGTCGTACATGAAACTTCTAAACGTCATGCATATTATTAATACTAATTCCACGAACGAAGTGCGTGGCTCAGCAGACAGAAAAGGGACGACGCGCGACTCTGCGAAAGTGAAGAGATCAACAAGTTGTAGGGAACGCAAACGAAAATAAATTATTATCGTCGTCCTCGCGAAGAATTTTATTAATCGTTATAACGACCCGCCTTTACTGACTCTTTGATAGCAAATAAACATGTTAGAGAGGTATAGTGTAAAGTTGTTCAGACGACCTGTAATGGTCTGAATGGGGTGAGAAGAATGCGAAAGCCGTCTAGCGCTTGTAAGTGCCTCGTTTCGCGCTGTAGGAGTGTAGTTCTTTAAGGTTTACAATCTGGTGAACATCTGAGTGTGCTCCAAGGAGGAGAGCAATTTAAGTAAAAAATTGACAAAACTTTATAAAACAGCTCATTGTGGTAAATTTAATATTTTATTACGTAAAGAATGCATAAGATGATACCGATAAGTGAAACACTTCTTTATGACGGCAAGTGAATCCTACCAAAATATCTGTATATGTATTATCGTCGATTGGTTTCTTCGGTTTTGATAAATAAACATAATTCCACAAATTAAAATTGTTTTTAGACGATCCTGTACTTGGCAATATCAAATTGTCAGAACGATTAGTGTTTTTGAAACAATTTTAAATTATATGAAAGTAATGAGACGGATAAATTCAACTTACAATAATAATTCAAAGTATGTGAAAAGTTAAGATATGATTGAGCAAAAGTGGCTGTGGAAACATAACGTTTCGTTTGAATTTCTAATATCCATTAAAAAATGAATTAATCTTTTTAAATCAATTCTAAATTGCCGAAAGAGTGTTTTGGAGACATTCCCGAATTTCACAACCATACATTTCATCTAAAAAATGCCCAAAGAGCTTTGATTTCTAAATTTTCTCAAAATTTCCCCTTGTAAGACATAATAGTACATACGAATATTATATAGAATTACTAATCCTTACTTATTCACTAGAAACTCTTCAATAGTCACTATTGACTAAACTGAAATAAATACGCCAATTTCTATACGTGCAAATGCAACTTTTTCCTCAAGAAATGTCTACATTTTTGTCTCTCTCTCTCTCTCTTATCCCCTTCTAAAAGTCAACTTTCATTTCATACCTTTGCCTTTTGGAGCGCAACTACCTGCCTATTACAACCCTCAAGCTATCTACTACAATTTTGACAGCAAGCTTCGCTTTGTCATTAATTATAAGAAACCAATTTCCGAGTCTACCACACTATTAACTGACTAAACCACCAGAATTCCATCATATTCGTTCCAAATTTTATCGATAAAAAGTTTGATACCATAGAAAATCGTGCAGAGTTCAGAGAAAGGAACTTTTTATTAAAATTGGCCTCATAGAATCCAAACATGACATCAGAATTGATGTAAACAATTTAAGTGTTGCTGTAAAATAGCAGCCACATTACATAAAGCTTTAGACTCCAAATTTTTAAAAACAAGTATAATGCTTTGTGGGAGGACATCATAAGTTGCTAAAATTTTTAATAATTCTTCACAAAAGATGTCTAAACACTACTGCCGTCTGTCCTTTTTCTGTAATATCCCTAAATAATACTAAGCGGATCAACTTTAGTAAATCACTATCGACTAAACTGAATTTTTTGCATAGATATGTTTTGTACATTTATTCGCTTCAATGTTTCGCATTTTTTCGGAACTGAAAATATCAACTAAACTAAGTATATTGGCAAAACACTCCAAAACCTAATCACAGCAGTTGAGTAAAAAACGAAACGTATTGAAGAATCTAAAATAAGAAAAGGACTGAGGCAAGGCAACCTCCTACCATATGTCTTATTTAATCTTGCCCAAGAAATAATTATTAGAAATAGTGAGATAGATAGGGACGGAACTTTATTTTCTAGGAGTCACCAATACTTAGCGGAAGCAAATGATATGATTTTATTAGCAAGAAACAGGACAAAATGGTTAATGGAGTCTGCAGAGAAATGGGTCTCCAATTCAATATAGACAAGATAAAATACACGGAGCCTAAGAATAAAAACAACAGTCTTAGAAGGCAAAATATCAGAGCTAAAAAACGAAATGGTCTATTGGTGACCAATAAGTGCGAAGAAGATTGATCTCAGGATAGCAAAAGTAAGAACTGTGCAGGAGGCTTAAACAAGAAATACAAAACTTAGGATTTATATAAGTCAGACCGACACTAACCTACAGATGTGACATCCGGGCTATGAATCAGAAAAACCAGTCGAAGATAGAGGAAAATGACTTGAAGAACACTTGGAAAAATACAGTACTAGGTGGGGAAAGAGGAACAAATCCGGAATTGTATGAATTCTATGGAGATCAATTAGTGGGGAAATTCGTTAAAATAGGAGGAGGCTATAATGGTCATCTGGAAGAAATGTGAAAGAAATAGCCTGGAGGGTGCTAGAAAGAAAAAGGAAGAAAGGAAAACCGAGAAACATATGGATACAAGCAATGCAGAAACACCCGGTAGGGAATTAGACACTGCAAGGGATAGAAAAGGTGGAAAGAAATTACACAGCTCAAGACCTAGATGGTCTAAGTTGATATATTACGAAATACATGAGTAAACTTCCGTTACTTCTTTTTGTATTTTTTTTTTGTACTGGAATTATAACAAGTGTATGTGTATGTAAATAAAATTAGCACGTCCTATTGTTTTCTTGAGTTTCTGAAAGTTTTTTTTTGCTTTAGGTCGTTAGGAGAAGAAAAACCTTCTTTTTTCCTGCATTTACTTCATTGCAACATGTTGATTTGTTATCACCAAGTTGTCGTCCTCTTTTGGCTTTTATTTGCTTTTTCGTTTTTATTTTATTTAATATTTAACACTTTTCTTCTATCTACCAGTCTTATCGGTTGTCGTACACAAGACATAATTTCATTAACATTAAAAAATTCAAAAAATAAATAAAAGAAAATTCATGTATTTTTAAGATTAATTTTAAATCCCTTGCGCTCCTTAAAAGTCGTCCTTGAACCAGTAATACCCTTTATATTTATAGCACATTATTTACGTTGCTCAAAATAACTCCAATAACAAGCGAATTATGACAAAAGCTCAAATGTCGTTAAGCATTGAACGATCCATAATTTCAAAGCAACACGTTGTCGTCCGACTTATCGTTGTACCGGTCTGAATGAAAGCTAGGCGGGAGGGTGGATATGAAAGTTCGAGAATCCCTTGCAGATAAATAGAAAACTGCCGTTAGTGTTATTCCGGCGCTACGTGATAACGCCCTGAAGGAAAACTACGAAAACTATTGACGGTTTGAGTCAACTTTGTATAGTACAGGGCAGGATTGACAAACAGATATATACCAGACAGACTACACTTTTTAAACGTATAACCTGGAAAAATTATTATGTACACTTGGTAACGTTTTCTAATCCAAATTAAACAAGCAACTGAAACAATGGATAATTTGAAGGAGAAAAGCATCGAATTAGTGACTCTTACCCGTGCGTGCACCCGTGTTCACGTATAGCCTAACGACTTCTTTCTGTTCCTAAATATCGAACAAAAAATGGGTAGGCAGCGCTTTCTATCACCCCATTAAACTGTTAAAGCATATTCTTGGGATACCAACTTCAAAGTGGAAAAAGTGTTTGCGGAATTGTTTCGATCACATGCAAAAGTAAATCTTAATGGCAATAAAACAATTTTCACTATTTTCTCTCTTTCATTGTTTTTCTAAAAACTTATAAGGTATCCCTTGTAATGGTTCTATAGTGGACAGTACTGAAAAAACGTAGCACCGCAATCTAAGTCTTAAAAGAGTTTTTGCTCATTTACTAACTAGAATATTGAAGGATTATCGAAAGCAGCAAGCAAATCGTTGCTAAAGCATATTTGCCTTAAATTAGCGTAGGCCGGAGGATCATCTTAGAAAAATATGATTTAATTTGACTCAATGTCAAAAGTACAAAGTATCATTTCTGGGACTTCCATTGGCAGGAATTTTCTAAGATGACACATCAGCACAAACCAATACTATGCAAATCTTGCACGAAATATTGGGATCAAGACTTACCCCGTGAAGGTTCCAATAGTTCACAGCACTAGCATGAACATTATCATCACAACAAATTTCCCGTCCTGTCCAACGATTATCTAATTTTGAGATACATAAGTGTGGTATTCTCATCACAAATATGAAACTACTGAGAGGCAAGACAATATCTCCTTGTGTCGCAAGCCACCATTGGGCAAACCTCGTACCAGTAGCTTGTGAAGCAATTAAAAAAAAAAAGACTTAAGTGAGATGCTTTATTTTTGCGGAATAATAACTTAGCTTGTCTCCTAATAATTGCCAACTATAACACTAGTTTGAAATTTCCTGAACAGTTTTTCTGTTTATACCACTAGCTGAAGAAGAAGCAATTGCAAGAACTTACTTTTTGCACATTTTAGAAACCCTTAAAATTACATGTTATCTACATAATCAACCAGCAGTAAGAGAAAGTCCTGCGAAGTTCCTACCGATTAAATAATTTTGAAATATTTTAAGTAAAAGAAAATTCTTCCGCAGAATCTTAACGTATACACCTTCTACGTGCCTGAGGGCGGCCCTGTAAAGAATCCCTGTTTCCAGAACTGGTCGATGCGACGTTCACACTTCACACATGCCCCGTGTTCGGTATCACAGCGGAAATCATCGGCGCACTCTGCCAATACCCGCCCGTATGCGAAAATTCGGTCCACATCAAAAAATACGCAGCACCCGCAAAAGACTTAAATTTGCGGTCACGTTTCCATCATAACGTTAAATATAATATGATAGTGCTAGCAACTCTGTAAAATACGGTTAGGAGCAGAGAATATTTTGAAATTTTTACTTGCGAGCTCTCGCTCGGAAATTATTGTTAGAGTTGCAACAAAAAAAAAGTAGCAGCTAACCCACATTCAATTTAACGTGGAGGGGTTGTATGCTGCATTTTTCATCAATAATTGATGCTGTTGATACCAGAAGAGACACTATGTAAAAAGTTTTAAGTTAACTACAATATTCACTTCCAGGAAATCGATGAGAAAGAACATCATTTAAACAAGCTAAGTCAAAAATATCAAGTTACGCTCACAAACATTCTGAATGTTTTCATGCATTTATTGACGACGTTTTTAAATTTGCAAAATTTCTGCAGGTTAATAATTAAAATAGGAACAAAAATAAGGAGCAAGATGCAGTGACCTGTTACCGATAGCATTTATTAATTTTCAACCAGTAAGAACTTTAATATCTATTTAAAAATATTCTTAAAATAAAATTACATAGCATATGTAAATAATTTCAAATTACATATTCCTTTTCAGTTTGTAATATATACTAGGGTTTACCGTCTAGCGCCATCGCAAAGTGTCATCGCTTCGTATCTGCAACTTTGAAATGTGGAAATTTTTAAACGTATTTAACAACCCGATAAATAATAAATAGCTTATTGGCCCATAAAATATATACCTAGTTACAAAAGCAACGATATAAAAGGGTGCAATTGATCAGAGATTAGTCCTAAGTTTCAACGTAGCGCAAATCCATTTAATCAAATTGAATCTTATGCACTGAATAATAAAAGTGATGATTTAAAAAATGTTAAAAGGGAATTCCAACGGAGACCGAAGTGTATAGTTAATTGTGGCCAAAGTGGCATTAAAGTCAACAGAAGAAGTAAACAATAATAACGTATCGACAATGTAATAAAATACTTTACAGAATGGGCCGTTAAAGTTTTTCGATCAGACTAGTGTATAACATGAAGAATAGGCGTCCACAAACGCACTAGAAACCTGTAAGCTGAAATTGTTATACTATTCTCTTACATTGATTTTGCCAAGAAAGACACGAGTGAGAGAAACGTATATTTCACTGAATCCCATAAATTGGATCTATACGGCGACGGTTATACCAATAATGAATTTTCCATCAGTCTAGCGGCAACGCACCAGTTTCCAAGAGTGCCGGAATAAACTAAGCAGAATGCAACGCTTAGCATGCCTAATCAAAGCATAACCAGAGCCACGACGACAACCTCAGCTGCCGCATTGAAGACCCTGGTTAACCTGCCACCTCTGTACTCACTTGTAAGGCAAAAGCCCTGGTAGGGGCACACCATATGAACAGCAGTATGCGACGAGAAACGAGCAAATCTTCAACATCATAGATGAAATCCCATATTAAATATAGTACCAGTCAGGCCGTACACCATTGTGGAAACCTATTAAGACCAAATGGAATTATTCTCCGCTTTTTTCCAGATGAAATAACTCTAGATTTGAAAATTAAGAAGCGAGAGAATATAACATGGAAACGTATTTACTAAATGAAATCTCCATTGTAGAGAGAGGGAACTCGACTATATAACTTGCCGCAACGCATTGTTGGGTACTTCAACGCATAATAGCTGAGCAACATTAACCACACGCTAATCGTACAGACTCTTTTTTAACATTGTAGTACATAATTTGAATTTTTGTATTTCTACGAAAAGCAGGGCCAATGGAATCTACATGGCTAAAATCTTTTAGCATGTTTATCATAAAGATTTTCTCTCGGTTCTTTAATACTTACTGTACTTTTAATGTTCTTAGAATTTGACTAAACAGTTGGATACTTGTGGTGATGGGTCAATAGGATGTAGGAGCTATTGGGCTCGTTATAACAGCATCAGATGTCGCGATGAAGGCTTTGAATAATGGAGAAAATACGGCATTTTACCATTACGGAATATTCTACAATAGAATAATCCTTAATCCGTAGTTGAGAATGTTAAATATTCCTAGCGAACGACAAAGCGCTTTACCTGCATCTGGAACATCAAACTCCGAGTAGTCCAATATACGAAACGAGCTTAATCCGAGCTAGAAGTTAAATTTTAATTCGGAATCTTGTAAACCAGATGGAGCTGTAGATTTTTTTACGTGCAGCATCTCCGTTTGCTCTTGCAAGCGTAACGCTGAGATGCGTTACCTGCAATGGCTACTCCTAATACCATCTACCGAGCCCGAAAAAAGAAAAATGTCCTGAATAATTCAGCGTTCGGGAGCGATCGTCCGACCGTCAATATACCTTACGCCCGAACAATTTATGTAAGCGTAAAAGCCGTATCGAAGTAGTAGAGTAACGGGCGACGCGGTGCGGTGCGACGAGGCGGTCGGGAACCCATATCGGCGTTTCTACATACAGTCAGTGGAAAAATTAAGCTGACAAACACGAGATAATCGATGGAAGATTTTTTGATAATTATAATTTTATATCTTACATTGTTTGAGCAAGATTTGTTGAAACATCACATAATTAAAAATGGAAACAAAGCGCATTCGGTTGTACTTGTTTTGTTGTACTTTCTTCGATGAAATATCTTAAAGATATATGCTAATTGCTACTATTTTTTTAATTCATTATTTTCAGAACAAAGGATAACGATTAAAATCGGTGACAAGTCTAGATTTTAAATGGGCAAAATAGGAAAGCATCAAGAAATATGACGATTGTTACGAATTAACATATGATTGGACGTCGAGATGTAGACCAAATTTTAAAGATATAAATCTTAAATTTACAATTAAGTAGTCGTTTACCAGTTGGAACTCTTAACTTGTTCTTCGTTGTATTGTCATCTATTTCAAATTCGGCTACCTAATTGTAGCTCGTCATGTGAAAATAGGAAAATTCTAAGGACTCGTTGGAATACCCTGGATCGCTTGAATATTAGTGAGTGTTTTAAAGAAGAAAAAATGGAAGCGGGATTCCAAAATTCTCATCCTCTCGAGTAATAATCATATTGGATGACTTAGAAAGACATATGGATGAGAGAATCTAATTAAAGGTACCCTAATCACATAATTTGTCCTCTACGAGAACCACCAAAGATCCATGGCATCTCGATCTGTGGGGGCCACAAAGATCGACTAACAGCTTAATTAACCAGAAAATTAATTAGATTAATAACGAAGTTAAACTACCACGTGCAAACGTGCGCTTCGCTGTGTAACAGCTCATCAATGCACATTTGTGGAAGGTCAATCGACTAATTGTCGTATAAATACGAATGATGTACCCTAATCATAATTTATTACGATTGCGACCAGGAATCCCCAGCATCACGATCTGTTAATTTCAATAATAATGTCCAACAGTTACAACTAATAATAGGACAAAAATAAAAGTAAGTGCATCATATAATCTTAATTTATATTAAATTTGCTCACCGACAGCGAGTGCAAAATATTCGTTCTAGAAAGTGGCAAGGAAATGGAAGAGAAAAGGCGAAAGCGAAACCGAGAAACATGAAAATTAAGAGAAAAAAGGAGACAAGCACAATCAATAGATCCATGGACCAGTTTCCATGCACGCCGGGCTCCTTAACATCGCGATCATAGCGATCTATTCTTCGTTCCGGATAGAGATCATCCTCTCTATAAACACAGTATTTAAGAAATCGTCATCGCACTTTTTCCAAAGAAAGCCAAAAGAGGAAACCGTACTTGTAATGCACACTCCAATTTACCGATAACAAAACTGTAGAAGAGCGTAAATGAGCTGTAGATAAGCGTATAATAAAGCCTAAGGTCTGAGAGGCTGATAAACAGAGATCTGTTATATGAGAGGAGGAACTCATCCAAAGCTCAAACAAAACTTCAAGCTGAATTCACCTTTCTTTAAAAACCTGTTGCTTATAAGGATATTTATTGAAGTTCGAGTGTAGTTTAAATTTGTCGTACTAAGCAGTAGAAATAGATTTATAGACTTTAAATTCATCGACATATACAAGTACCAAGCGGGTAAATTTTTCAAGAAAATTATTAATATACACTACAAATAGCAGGACACGTGGATTCGATCCCTAAGGAACAGATCTTGAACGTAGTTTTTTTTTAACCTGCCAGTTAAATAGGAGTAAATCAATCTTAAGAACGATGTACTCTGATAATGTACTAAGTAAAATACCCTCTGCCAAGGAGGGCAAGCATGAGTGATTTCAGGAAATGGAAAGAAATGAAAAAAATGGTCGGGAATCATGTAAAACAAATCCGCAGTTGGATATTTATTGACATTTCATTCAAAGTCATATAACTTCGAGGTTTTAGAGGAATCTACATGTAGAAATACTTTGTAGGTGTCATAAATAATTGTTATAATTCCAATTTTGTGTGTATGTCTAATCACATTAACGATTGTGTTATGTTGTGGTGTTTGTGAATCCATTTTGTTTCTAACTTGACTAAAATAAAATAAAATATCGCGATGATTCTCATTAGTTAACATCCTCTAATCTTCACAGGAACTGCTGAAATACCATTCCGAAGCAAGTTCCTAGAACATTGCGCTTTCAAATTCATTCAATAACTTGGACAAAGTAGTCATTTTTTACTAATATTAGCTACAACTGGCACGGCATGGGTTCTACGCGAATATCCTCCTATTATGAAGAAAGTTAACTACTTTAACATTGATTCCACATACTCTTTATATAATTGCACTTTTAAAAATGACCCACGCTGCATGAGACTTGAGTGTGCTGTTCGATTCTCGGCTGAATTTTCCTCCTCATATCATGTAATCATCATGTAATTATGTGTTCTGCTTCTAAAATATTAGATTTCGCGTTGTACTTGCAACTTATTATTTAAAATTTTATATATTAGTTATGTTTTCGGCAAATTGGAAAACACGTCAACCATCCTCTGCTAGCCAACGAAGAGGTACAACAACTTCTTGAAGTATTTGTCTTGCAAAATTGATGATTTGTAACGTGTTACAGATTACGATTCGCTGCTGGAAAGACATAAATTGCGCTCACTCAAACACCGTCGTGATGTTGCAGGAGCGAGGATTATCTAGATTCTAGGTTAGCCTCTAGATTCTAGAAGGTCGTGCATAGCTAACATGTTGAATGTTCTAATTTACTTTCCCCGATTAATTTCCTCGTTCTGCTCTATCTTTTCATTACCTTTTCCTTCTACCATCCTACTCCAAAGTTCCCCGTTGTAGCTATGTGCGATAATCCAGAATTATTTTATAATGATTTACTTGTCCTGTAATTGGGTATACCGTTGGACAAGAAATGGTATTATTATTATCACGCGACGACTCCTTCTCTACTATGCCTTGATGAAACGTTCTTAGCAAATGCTGTTCGGATGTCCTATGCGACATACCTCAGCATCAGGCCAAAACAGAATTTATTGAACCCAGGTACCTTTTCCCCCAAACCATCCTTGAGGACTAAATTAATTATTAAAACGATAAAAAAAGAATAGAACCTTTCATAATAATCATTACGATTCCTTAAAGGCAATACATTTGTAGAATGTAACTTTCGTTAAACTCTTAGACTGGGACCTATGACAAGCAGCCAGATTGTAGTTTGCTACACAATTTCTTACCACGTTAGAAAAACAATCACCTACACCTTAATAATCCTTAATAAATATTAATTTGTGGTATCAGCTCGTTCCAATTTTGCATCTGACTGTACGTATACCATCGCGTAGGCACAGCAATTGCCGCTCTTGCACCCTCTCTCTGGCAAATGCCGATAGCGAGCAGCACAAGCGCGTGCGTCGCGACGCTGCCACTTCGACCGCTTTGACGTCTTAACTCGACACTGACGGGGCTTCAATTGATTCGCGTCAATTTACAGCAACAACGGTGGCGCTCGCTTACCAACCTATCGACCTTCCTCCATGTGCTGGCCGAATTCGTCGTTGAACGCACGCAAAATGCCCGCCAATTCGACAATCGACGAAGTACTCGATGATGATGATGATGAATCAGTGGCGTAGCGAAGAGTCTTGTGAAGGCATATTTGTGCATGTTATTTCAGACATTCAACGACGATTAGAACTATCGAGAAAAACGTGTTCATCGAGTCAAAATATATAGCATAGAATACACTTTTAAAGTTTTAAAAAAAGGAAAGTGTTCTGTAATGGGGGAAAACAATACATGTTCGAAAGTAAAATTTAGAAAGAGATTAGCTCTTACGCTCTTAGGATATATCCCAAAATGGAGTACTTTATTGCTCTTTCAACAGGTTGCGCGCCTAATAGAAGGAAAATTACATGTCCTCGTAAATTTAGAAATTTTAATGTTAAGACTTAAATTACTCTAAAAGTAAGTTACACTACTTTTTTGAATCAGCGCTGTACGCGGGAAAACTCCGGAAGTTGCAGGGAGCTTTTGTCTGGGTGTAATGATAACACTGTAAACTTTCTATGCGCCCACCCTTATCGCTCGGACAGTCACGTACCAGCAACCATGAAATCTCCACTTGCTCCGACCGCCGATTGCGAAATTCGTGCTGTTATTCGGTATTTTACGGCAAAAAATAAAAGCGTGACTCAAATTCATAGCGAGTTGTGCAGTGTGTATAATGAAGACGTTATATGAAGGGTGTCTTTAAAACAAACACAGAGCGGTCCCGATCGGATCATAAATAGTCAAGAAAAAAATTTGTTAAAAATTCAAAAAGCTCGAAAATGTCCGAACTGTCTATCCTATCCTGCATACTTTTCAGGCTATCGAGCTATAGGAAAATAGTAAAAACCTCAACCCCAATGATGAACGATAAAAACAGAAGGTGCGAAATTTCGCTAATATGACGGTACCATCGGTTTCAATTATGAAACTGGGTATAACAGCAGTAGGTGCTAGAATTTTTGATGAAACAGAACAGACCATGTAAATATGAAAAACTGTCATAATCGAACAGGTTTCTTAAATTTTGTGGTTCATTGATGTTAGTTAGACTTATTTACCTAGAGTTTTTCGAGGTACGCTTTTGCGTACAAATCAATTTACAGCAAGAGTGTTTTGCACGGCTTGTACAAGGAAAATGCGGTTTACTTTGAAATTAATTAAAATTTTTACACATTAAAAGACATGCGAACGCTTATCAAAAACTAATCTTTTTCATCATTTCTACATTCAAATTTTTCTTAAAGCTTCAATCTCTCAACAACATGATGTAACCAAAAGCTATTATATTATCACTATTTTTTTAGAAATAATGAACAATGAAAACTTACATTATTAAAATATTCAATATTTAAAGATAAATAAGCTAATTTATTCGTAAAATGTCGAAACTCCAAACATCTAGTGCCGACGTGTGAAACTACATGCGATCAGAACAAATTATGTAATAACTGAGTATCCTCAATCTCACCCTAGGCGTAAATTAAATGAAACCTAACAATTCCTTAAGAAAAAAATAATTAGAATGTCCAATCAGTCAACAAAAAGATTCAGTGGTAAACAATTACTGCTAGTAAGAATTCTTGCCTATAAACACGGTTATTTAAAGAGACAGTTCACTACAGGCTATTTTCTAGTGGTAGATACTCCAAAAAGGGTAAGCTTCAACACATTTACGCTGGAAGAGCCATCACAGAAATACCTATGCTTACGCCGTCTTCTACCAATACTAATCTTAAAGTATATTTGAATAAATTACTAAGTAGATTATTTGTAAAAGTAGGTGTTCATAATAAAAGAATTAATCTCCAATTAGAAATAGTCCTCAAACATTTATTAACTCGCATGAATTTTGAAACCAAGACTTAGAAATTGAATTCTTGATGAGAAAAATATGTAAAATTTGATAAAAAGAAATCCTTCAAATGCACAAGGTTTCGAAACGAATTTCAAACTCGAATGGGCAGGTTTTCAGGTGGAATGTTTGTTACGCAATCAACTTAGCTTGCAGTTCTGTGCTAGTCTAAAACCTATAAATTCTGTAACCCAAACGGAAAATGCACGCAATTATGACCAGTGAGACCACAATACCCGCTCGTAATCTGTATTTATTTTGGACCCTAATCTTGGGGATCTAGGTTGAAATTTGGCAAAGTTGGTAAATTATGTATCTGTTATAAATCCGAAGAGAAAATGGACCTGTGGCAACTGATGTTCGAGGTGAAAAATTGTTTATTTTCTTCTTTTGCTTCCAGCAATTTTATTTGGTCTTGCAGAGAAAAACCGTAACCACATTCTCAAGGCCAGTTTCGATCCTGTACCTAATGTAAACTTTTTTATATAGTTACATTTATTTTTAGTGTTAAATTAATTTTCAAAAACTTTGAGTACGCTTTATAGATATTTCAAATTTTCTTCCCCACTTTCTCAATCCTTAAATAACATTTTTCTACCAGTTTTCCCATTTTACATTTGTACTTTGATTTTTAAGCTCTTCTCTTTTAAGTTGTTCTTGATCGTTTCGCATCTGCGAAAAGGATTTTTCAATAAGTGATTACTGTATCTTCTATTTCTAGCTCTTCTTTACTATTTTATTAAATCATTTTCAACCATTATCCTTTTGCATTTCATGCCGATATTTTCATATCACAGTTTCTTTATTATAATTAGCTGCAGGTGCAACATTTTTCGATATGATCTGATTTTGAAGGGTGTTTGAAAGCATCCGTTACCATCTCTTGTTTTTTGATATGTTTTAGTTTCATTCATTGGTCAGCCTATTCGCTAAATTTATTTACTATTACTTTTCAGTAATATATTCCCTGTTATCAATTTTCTTTCTCGCCGCACTTGATGTTACAGGTTAGAGCCAAGCGTCGCTTGGAAATTACCTTACCGATTGCCACCGTCGATTGATGACGAGAATCATGGTAGCGAGGACAATTCTTTTACATTCTAATCTATACGTACTATTCTATGTCCTTTTACAAGAGAACGCAAAAATGTTACAGGTGAGTTTCAGCTTTTCCCTTTACTGATTCACTTTTGAATTAAATGAATCACTCACCCATTATATAATTGGTTTTTCTGTTTTTTTTTTTCTTCTCAGAGTAGTATAAGCTGCTTTCGTTCCTATTATTTTTTTCTCTTTGGTTGTGTAGTTAATTTAAAATTGTTGATGATCTTCAATCTCCATGTCTGGATTCACTTTATTTTTTTTTAATTCTCAAGGATTGTCGTTTTGCTAGCCATGAATGCACGCACGGCTATAACATTTTGTAACAGAAAATATACAATTTTGCTTTATCAATATGTATAAATCTCTTACTTCCTCGATCAACATAAAACTATATTTGCCAAAAGCAACTAATGGTATTATCTTACTTTCCTACTAAACAATTACCCGCATTAAACCCAAATAATCATAATGAATCATCAAATCAGGCTCTGTTAGCAAGATACGCAAGCTACAGCAGAGGCACATTAGAAAAAAGACCGTATTTATCAGCTAGTCTCGCCACTAAATTCTCAGTGCATTAGCTCCCGGGCTCCGCCAGCTACTTTCATAATAATAATTCAAACGCAACGAGACCGTGAATGTTTCAGCTTGTAATTTGACTTCGTCGCCGTACGGTTGTTCGGGAAATTGTTATTTTACGACACGGAAGGCAGTCGCGGAACCACTGACTGTGACGACTTTGAGGCAAACACGTAATAAAATCCAGCGCTCGCTAAAACGGTCCAACGGTTTATAGTCGCGGGATATTCCTTAAGTGAAAATTACAATTCGTCCGCGTCCGGGCGTTTTAATGACTCGCTCATGTCGTTCCACCTTTCGGCGTCTATTGGAAAGAGAGATCTTGGCGTCCGCCGTTACAAATGCGCGCGAACCGGTCGAATTTGCGTACGATCGTAAACAAGCCGTTAAGGAAATCTGAATTTGTCAGTGATATAAATTTTCGCTTTTTTTTCTCTCTCTTAACACCCTAAAACGTCGCAACCGCGCGAACATGTTTGGAAATTATGTCGCTCGAATTTAATTTTTTACATTCATATATAATTACTTCTTTCAGCAAATAACACATAATTTCTTCTGTTATTTTGGGATATGCCGGTCGTGTTGTTTAAATAATCTCAGATCCTTTGTTTTTTTTTTGTAATCTGAACTTTATGGACAAACATCTTTATCTTGTGTTGTATATTTAATTGGTGCGAGTTTAAATTTTGAAATTATACATACAATTGTAAAAGAGGACGGATGGTATTTATTTAAAAGACAAGACTGACAGTGGATAATGACGTAACGGAGGGCCGCGCACGACAATTCGACTTTCTCTTGTATTTACATTCCATAATACAAGGTAGATAATATGCAATAGCAAAATATACGTCGCGCTGGTCACTCCGTTACACCATCACGCGCCGCCGCTGAAAGAATTGGTGATCATATATAGATATATACTACGCATTTTTTTCTGCTGAAAAACACTGAGTTGGTGAAATGAATTTTTGAAAATTTTCCATCCTACCTTTGTGCATAACTCGCTAACGGTAAGAGGTAGCGGAAAAGCTTTAAGACAAACATTGTTTGTTTGAGTGAGCTTTATTTTAGGTTTAAATAATGTCATCCAGTGTAGATATAAACCTATTTTGTAACAATGTAAAATTTATTATTAATTACATTTACTGTATTGGTTTCATTAGATTATATTATATGCCACTAAAAAGATAGTTATCGAAGAAAGCAACATTCGACGAGTAAACAGGAGACATGATTTGTAAGAAAGATAAAGTGAATAAGACAAGAACGTAGTATATGTACAGTTCATCAGAGTTGGGATTAATAATAAATATTGATTGGTTTGTGGCGAACCTTCATTGTTGAAAATGGTTGCCGTAAATATTATAAATGTAATTCATTAGCTGATGATAACGTCCAAGTTGCCAGTAATAAATGGAGCACCTACAAATACCAACGATATCGAATGCACGACGTAATGAAAGATATCCTTCTTGATGCTCAAAGAAAAACATTGTTTTCTTTGGAAACTGACACAACCCTAGAACTTTTGCAACCGCACAGACCACATTCCGTAGAATTTGTAGATGAGGCATATACGCCCACCAGGGGTGAAGCATTAGAAGCAATAGGAGCCGAAGAAGAATGAGGTACAAAACCAACGCTGTTATGTGCGCAAGATAATTCTACAGATAAACGGTGACTTTTGATTTTATTTTTGCTGCTATATTTCGTTGGATGCTTTCCAAATTTAGAAAAGAATAATAAAATTTGTTTTTTTTTTTTTTTAATTTAAACATAATAGTTATAGTAAGTTTGTTTAAGTAGTTGCTTACATTAATTTAACGACATAGTACGAACTAGATGGAACAGAGAAACGTAGAGATAAGCACAAATTTTTTGACAAATTAAACAAATTAAACACCTATGTACTTATCACAATTCAAATTTTGTGTTCTCCTCCCCATTCATCTCGATTACTTTGTTACACTTTTAGTTACACGTTAGAGTCCAAACTCCTTCTAACCACCACCAAAATTATTTTGCTTCCTTTACAGAATTATTTTCATAGTTTAATACAGTTTAAACCCATGATTTTTTGGATAGCAAGTAAAAGAGCCTGAGTCTACGAACTCGGGAATACTTGTTTTAAGACTTTCTCGAATAATCCTATCGTTTTGAACTACGCTATCAATGAACTACTCCTACTTTTCATTTATGAAGCATAAACCCCAACGTACTCTTCGTACTACTCTAACTTTGTTCGGCTACTATTCGGGAAAATTACATATCTATACTTACCTGGATATTTTCTTTTGTGATCTATATCGACCTGCTTCGCTAAATCGTAGTAATGCAGCTTTTCTACGGAATCTAACTTTTTCCAGCTATTTCCCAGCCTCTTACTGATTTCCTTATTAGACTCCAGCGGATGTAATTGTGCCATTTTCTTCCGGTTGTGGTTCGCATAAAGCATAAAAGCATTGGCCGGACGACGAACTCTGGATGTTTCCTGTTTTATGTATCCTGTTATTATAAAAGCAATAGTTCAATAGGAAATAAGAATAAATAGATTGCTGAGTGTAAGGATACAATATGTCCTTTTGCAGGTAACCTGATTCGAAGGAAGGTAAATTTTGGAGATATTGGCCCTGGATCAGAAGCTAATTGTTTTGAAATTGTTACTAGAAAGTTGCGCTTAAATAAGGCGAATACATTGCTGCATGCTAACAAATTGAAAAAACTACAATTCCAACAACGCAGCCTTCCTAAGGTCTCAATTTATACGAGGTGATGCCCAAAACTTCCCGAAATAAGCGAAATTTTAGAATATCAATATTTTCTTCGCCTTCGTCATCTTCGCAGTACAAAGACATATCTTAAGGTCTCTACCACGAAAGGAAAGCATTCTTGTTTTGTTAAGGTATCTAGCAGCGCCCACGGCTCAGCTTCAGTCTCCTCTATCGTGTCAAATCTTTTTAACTTAATTTTCGTAGTAAAGAGAAAGAATAACAAGGAATCAAGTCCAGGTGACCATACTGAATGAGGATCAATAGCAATGTTGTATTTTGCTTAAGAACTGCTGCACGATGAGGCATATAAGCAACCCTACATAACAGCGCAACAAATTTCAAGAAGTTTTGTGTACCAGCTCGTTACTATTTAGAGCAAACCAAGAAATATACTGCACGCGAGTATTTCCCATTATTAGGTTAGATACATTTATTTCTGATGAGCAACAAACAAATCATTTCGTCTTAAAATACGTCTGCACGGTATTATCCTTCCATTTTAGTCAAAATCGTTTTACTTTGCAATTTCAAGAAAAATTATCCACAAACAAATGACTTACTTGTGATTAGTTCGAACTCCATGCTATTTTGGAAAATAACTGTTGCTTCCTATTGTTTATAAGCGTGCTTCTTGTTCCGGTATTCTTGAAATTGACATTTGGCGTATTATTTTATTTATTGTTTACTAAACAATTAAATTGACGTAAAAAGACGTATTCCAATAATGTCAAGTTCATATATAGAAATATTTACATTTCTGTCATGCATACAAAAATAGATTCAAATGTATTTAAAATATATCTTTATTTTGAGATACTGCTATAACATCATGAAGCCAATTTATCAAAATTTATCCACAAAGGGTCTTTTGCTGCCAAAATTAGGCCGTGTGGATGTAGTTTAATGGGTAGCTTGGTCCTGGTATAATTGACGCTAAGTTTAAAATTCTGGACCAATTTAATCATTGCTAGCTTAGTTTGGAATATTCCGAATCTCATACCTAAAAAATTATCAGCGTGTAAATAAAGGTAGACGTATTTAAAGGACAATTCATACCCAAGCATATTCTTGGACCTTGTCCAAAAGGCATGTAAGCATATTTTACAATACCATCCTTGTTGGAACCCAGAAACCTGTCTGGATCAAATTTCTCTGAATTTGGAAAATGCTTTTCATCATTATGTAAGGAATACGCAGGAATTATAATTGGCGTACCGGCTTCAACGGTTAACTCCGACGCATTCGCACGTGCTTTTGGCAAAGTGTAAAGTTCAGTACATCTCCTGGTAAAATTAGGAAATGGAGGATACTTCCTTAGTGATTCTAAAATTGAAACCGTGACAAATTATGAAAATATTAAATTGCTACGTACCAGAAAACACAGCATCCAAGTACGGCATTTCCAATACAACATCAGCTGTTAGTTTCCCATCATTTCTTTCAAGATATTCTTGAATTTCTTGTCTTAACTTCTCTTGAATATCCTGATGCGCAGCTATGTGATACACAATAAAATTCAATGCCCCTGAATTAGTTCCAAAGCCATCGATATACAAACCGCCCAATTGTGCGGTCATCTCGTCTAGAGATTGCCTTTCGCCGCGAAATTCTTGCAGATGGTCGAAAAAATCATCCTTTCGTATGTTATTCTCAGCTCGGTACTTAAGTGTTTGAAGTATGAGACCTTTATACTTTTCTATTAAAGATTTGGGCATCATTCTAATAAACAAAAGAAATTGATTAGTTCAGTAAAGACATTATCGCCACTAAAGGTACCCTACGTTAGTGATATTATACTTGTAATCTTTGGTATGAGGAAAACCAGATATATTTTTATACTTCTCATGAGGCCAGGTTCAAATATCGCTTTTCCTGCATTTCTTAACTCTGGTGTGCTATCACTGAAAGAATTAGAATTTATATTAACACCTACAGCTGTTACGGTCTCAGTTGTATATCTTGCAGCTAACTCTAGTGATTCCATGCAAAATGTACTCCCATTCTTTTCGATTTGCCTTTGTAAATAAGCTACCATGCGATTTGCGCAGCTTTCTAATTCTGGAAGCATCACCTTCACCTAGAATTTTAAAAACGAATAGATGCAATGTTGCTAAGTGATATTTCAACGACAAACACTGCTTGACTCACTTTAGCAGGTGTCAAACTCAATAAATGTTGCGTCCTTTTCGTTTTCCAAACATCGGCCCTGAGAACGAAAGGATTGTTACCAAAAACTGGATCGTGTTCAATCTTCACCTCCAGATCATTGTCGTGAAAATTTGAGAAGTTCTTGACTAAAACATCTTCGATTACTTCAGGATCGCGTAACAAAATTGCTGGCCTATCCATTACGTATATTCCGACATATTTGCAATCGGGGAATTTTCTAAAAATCGCCAAAATATTTTTGATCAAAACTAAAGCGATAACGTTGTCGATAATGACCTGTATATTTCGTCATATGTATCTGTTATCGGAGCCTGTAGCATGGCAACCTTCCTCATGTTTCCAAAAAGAAATAAGGGCTCTGGACCAGGTACGTTTAACCTCTTCCATGTTGTATACCGCTTTTTGTTATATAGGTAACATATTACAAGAACAAGTAAGATTGCTATTAAATACATCATTACTGCTGCACTATATTATTAACACTAATCCTAGTAGTGATCTAATCTATTCTTGCGCCCGAGAGCATTGACAAGATAACAGGGCCGGAACCGTGCAGTTTTAAATTCAAGAAATTGGTTTACTTTAGCATTGTTTTAATCTCGCTATCTATCAATAACAAACCCAGTTGTAATTCATAAGAAAACAAAAAAGCAACGACAAAACTTTGAAACATTTTTTTTTGGTTCCTTCAACACCAACACACCACTTCATGGGTTCAACTTAATTGTTTTCAATGTTTCCGAAAATCCGTTGCTGTTGTGTTTTGAATAGATATTAGACGCCTATGTAAACAATTTAAAGCAATATGTAGAAATATGTACATGTCCTAATAGTGACAATATCTTCAAATATTTATATTTTTATGTCTACTAGGAGCAGCAAAATAAGATAAAAACAAGATCAACGTTACCAGCGAATTTCACATTGTAGAAGTAATTTTTTTAATTAATTTGCATTGATTCTATTCGAATTTAATGAAAATTAATTTCATTAATATTCATAAGATTTTGGCTTAATCACGGGTTCATCAAGATCTCTTTGTAATCAAGTTTAAACACTCATACATAACTAAATTATTCAATTATCTTGAAAAAGTTATGTATATCATAACAGACAAGTTCTTTTTGGAAAACTTATTTATGGAAGATATCTAGATTGCTCTTTCTTAATTTGCGACAGGGTATGGTACCTATGTGTAAAATGGCACATTTACAATATCGTTTATGGATAAAATATAGTTGTGGTATGTTTCAATAGAAATATATAGTTAAAAGGTAAGTTTATTTCTTTTTTTCTACCTGAAAACGCCTATCACAATCACATTAAGTATGTCTAATAGACACTGCAGAACGTAGATTTTATACGAGGTATATCATTTTAACACGACGGTTCATACAATTAGTACTAGCGAGTGTTAAAATTAACTCTTGTGAGCGTTGAAGTTAGCACTCACATTTTGAGACAATTTAAGCCTTTTTCGTATGGTTTGGTATATGTCGGCGAAACAAGACGCCCTGTCGAAACTCGTCTGACAGAACACGAACGTTAGACCACCCCTCTCTTCGAATTCGGCTATTGCTGAACATCATCTAAGCGCTGACCACCAGTGCGACTTCATTGCTTTGTAATTCTTCCCACTATTACAAACGGAGTCCATAGAGATCCTTAAACTTTCTAAGAATGTCAATAGAGATACTGGTTACCTCCTCGCAGACATATGGAACCCCGACATCTGTAACAACCGATCCTTGTCTAACAGTGACCGCAATCAGTAACAGGCGCCGTCCACCGCCTATATAAAAGCATGCTGCTCCCCTCGTATCCCTGTCTATCCCTAATTTTCGCCTCTGGAATGGTTCATATGCTGAGTTACCGTGGTCAACTGCTTCCCGCTCAATTAATTTCGCCTCTGGTCTGATTTACACGTTGAGTTACCATGCTACCGGTGGCCTATTACCTTTCCCTCTCCCGAAGAAGCCCCATATGATTGTGGGCGAAACGTCGAGTGTTCGATTAACCATGACACGATTCAAAGGCGTTAACTGACTCTGGCCGTGGAAGCCTAGGTTATTATTTCGTGATATTGCATATCCAACAAAATCGCCCGACCACATCGTCTCGGATCTTCTACTCAAATATTCCTTGAACTCAAGAAGAGAATTCGCGAAAAGACAAATGAATATAAATGAAAACGCGTTATGCTTAATTTTAGAAACAGATGCAGCAATGTGCAAGAGGAGACGGTGGTCATCTTAGGGATGTTATCTTTAAAAACTAAAAATGTTATTACAAATTTCAAGAGTTGTGTTTTTAAATTTAGTAATAATTGGTCCAAATACAGTTGTCTATTAAAAAAGCATTCAATCCTATTGCCGGATCCTGTACATACCCATAGGTGTCTAAGCTTCTGAAATAGTAAAATTGCGTCTATTATGCAAACAGTAAGGTACTGGTGACCACAACCAAACCATATCGAGTATCTTTCAAAAATATTTCCGTGTACAACTAGTTTTATTTTAAATAATACGGTTTTCATAGGTCTAGTTCTAAGAGATTCCTAGATTTATTTTCTCCTCAATAGTTTAAATTGAGATACGTTTATTTCTCTCCTCTAAAGCTCAACAAAAATTAAAATTTCCATTAACTTTTGTACAATTGTATTAATTTGTTATTATAAAAAAACAAACATTCAGTAAGTTTATCATCAAAGGTCATATATCAAGGAATAAAAACTCGCCAAACTGATAAATACATCAGGATGATTAAAAAGATTTGTGTTTAATCATGCATGCACTTATCATAGACGTCACGTATTTTGCAGTAAAATGTTGTCCGTAACGATTAATCTAAAAGATGTATAAATAACGAAATTTGTCAATAACAAATAAAAATTTAGCGTAAGTAATAGATATTAGATTTAGTTGTTTTACACGTTCAAAACCATTTAATACATGTATATTGAGAGTGCGTTTTAACTACTCAAGTGTTTGATTGAACAAACGGATAACAGTCTTAAGCCGAATAAAACAATGCTGTGTTTTATAATTGATTTATCAAGTTGTTCGAGCATCTTTTCCAAAGTCTAAGAGAATAATGTATTTCAACAGTACAAAATTGATAGCGCGCCAAACAATGTACATGTCAATGTACACTGCCGTTCGGTGAAGTTCGGTCATACAATAAAAATCTATTCTATCACACTGTATACAATTATTAATATATAAAATTAGAAAAATATTAAGCATACACTCTTTTCTAAGGGATTAAAGCCATAAATTATTATGTAAAGTAGAAATATTGCGACAACCACAATAAAGTCCCTTTTATTATGATTCCAAGAATTTCTCGGAAGTACCGATCTTTTGAAACGGGTCGTTTGGGGATTATTAACAAACAATACATTTAGGAAATATACCGCAGTATCACTCTTGTTTATTTATCACGGGCGTAAAGATATAAATTTGCTTCATTTTACTGTTAAACGTGTGTTGGTGTGCATCTGTCGTTTTTGCGCGAAAGTTTTAAGAAAATTTACTTCAAAATGGCACGTGGCAAGCCTACCAATGTAGAAAAACGTTCACGCATTATTACGCTGTTTGAAGAAGGATATTCGGGGCGACAAATTGCTGAAAAAATAAATATGAGAATTCAACAGTAAATGACATCATAAAGTGATATCGGACAACTGGAACTATAGAAAATCGTGTTCGTCCTGGAGCATCTAGGAAAACAACAAAAGCTGAAGATTTGAGAATTGTATTATTAAGCAAACGCAATAGAAAATTAACAGCGCCACAAATAGCAGCCAAAGTCAATCGCGGCCGTGAAGAACAAGTTTCGGCGAGTACGGTAAAACGTCGACTTCAACAAGCGGACCTTCATGGGCGCATTGCCACTCGAAAACCCTTATTACGTCGGGGCAACAGAGCAAAACGGCCACAGTGTGCCCGTTCTCATCTAGATTGGTCGTTAGATGATTGGAAACACGAGTCAAAGTTTGAGGTTTTTGGGCAAAATCGACGAGTTTATGTCCGAAAATCTAAAACCGAAAAGTGATCCCGAACTGCACTGTGCCTACAGTGAAGCAAGGGCGTAGTTCTGTGTTAGTGTGGGGATGTTTCTCCTTTGCTGGGACGGGAGATTTATGCAGGGTGCAATGGGGAAAGAAAATTATTTTGCAATACTCCAGAATCACGCAGTGGTCATCAGGATTGCGTATAATAGGCCGTAACTTTACATTCATGCATGACAACTACCCAAAACACACTGCGTTAGTGTGTAAGAACTATCTAATGGAGCAAGAAGAACAGCACACCCTGAAAGTAATGACATGGGCCCCACAAAGCCCAGATTTGAACCCTACCGAGTTGTTGTGGGATGAACTGGACATGAGGATCCGAAAAATATGCCCAACTTCACAAGAACATTTATGGAATATTCTGCAACATGAATGGATTAATATTTCACAATTAGTTTTAACAAAACTTATCGAAAGAATGCCTAGAATAGTTAGAATAAAATTAGAATAGAATAGTAGAATAGCGGTGATTAACAGAAAAGGAGGTTTTTTCGATGTAAAAAAAATATAATGTTCAGTATGTTATATTATGCCAGAATAACTTTTTATTTATTATTTTTGTCTTTTTTACCTGTACATACAATAAAATTGCATTTTGTTTTTGGTTTGCAGTTTGCAGTTTGTTTCTGTAACCTTTTCATGTTTTTTACTAACCGGCCGAACTTCTCTGAACGGCAGTGTGCAAGTACAACTTAATGCAAATTCGAGTTGCATCTTTTCCCATGTTTTCTTCCTATTATTTTTATTGCTTGCTATATATAATTATGTACCCAGCAATCCTTCCAATTGACGTCAGCGCCTGGCACTGGAAAATGTATTCCCGTACTTCGTCTTCAGTTTGGCCAACGCTACATAAGAAGACTTCGTCTTCGGATAATCACAACTTATGATGGCCGTTCAGCCTGCAATATCCAGTCACAGTTCCAAAAGCCATTCGAGAGTCTATTCTGGACAATCTCAGGTATCTTAGTGCTGTTCACTTGTTCGATAGCTTTATCGGTACTGCAAGAATTAATTTCATTTTTCCAATACCCTGCTAGGGTCTGCGTCGAGATTTCCGCCTGGAAGGGGATGGCCTCCCTCCCTAGCAGGCATGATCTTTTCAGGTGTAGCTCCTCAGAAAAAACTGCTGGTGCAGTTGCTTTCATGGTTTTTAATCCATCTATGAAGAGGCATAAACTGTCATCATGGCTGTCAGTCTGTTAGCGTGTGACATTTGTAACATTTGTCATAAACAGAAAGGAGGGTAATCTATTGGCTGCATTCTCCCAAAACTTGATTCATTTCCCCATATCTTACGTCATCGTCTTATTTTGTGCAATTGTATAGCAGCCAGACGTGGTAGCCAACGTCGCCTGTCCGACAAGTAAATCAAGAGGCGACAGGCAAATCATAATCTCTATAGCACTGACCTTAATGCGCCCGCGATACTTAGACATGTTGCCCTTTGTATCTGCATTAATTCCCTTAGCCACCAAGCGATCGACCCGTATATTAGCGTTGGTCTGATGACTGCAGTGTAAATCCATATCATTACTCTGTGAGACAGATGATACCGAAGTGTTTGACCTCCGATCTCTGAACTAAACTTACTGTTTCTTTCTTCTTCTTCTCTTCTTTCTCTTACTGTTACTTTTCTAATAGCCTTTGATTGCATTAATCAGTGGTGGCAGGTGGCGATCTGAATAGAGTAGAGGCGAGGTAGAGTACAATGTACACAATATGTATGAGGAAATCGAAGCCTTGTCATTGACCTCCCATTTACGTCGCAGCGGCGGTATTTATATTAATGCTATCAATTAGAGTTCCTTCTATATGTGTGTATGTGTGTGTTTTCGTTTACTTTTAAAAACCAACCAACCAAAATAACTTAGAAAACGATATCCCTTGTTTTTCTTCTCATTTCTCTTGATTCTTTCTCCTTTATCTGCTAAATTTTGGAAATCCCCTCTGGCAACACTGCTTCCCAACCTCTCTGCTCTATACGTATACGAACTCAAAGTTAATCTCATTGTACAATTGATATCTTACAAACAGATCTATACGTTCTGTTAGTGATTGCTCAGATATTTTCTAAATACCTTTGATTGAGAAAAGCTAGTAATTTTGCTGTTTTTAGACAAATTCATATGAATATGTTCAACCGCTTCCCATATTAAAATTTACAGTATTACACATTTGCCGTGCAAGTCAAAGCTGAGTTTTAACGTATCAACTTATCAATCCTTTTATTTCCTGTAAACCTGTGATAGCCTAAGACCAACTAGAAAGTAAGAAATAACGGCATCACGACTGGGATTCCTTTTTTTCCCACGGATTAGTGATTAAGGCCATGTTCATGTGTAATAGATTTTAAGCGACTTTAGTGGCGTCTGACCAACTTTGAAAATATCTAAAGTCGTATCTGGGGATTCTAAGTGTATTTTGAAATTAAAATTAGCTCAACTAGTGCTTGTACCTGACTCGTTCCCATTTGTTTTTTGGTTTATACTGTAGAGCTACTCTTTATTATTTACCTAACAGTTTCTAGTTGGATCGCTAAGGCCAAGAAATTTATAAAACAAGATAGTATATGTTATACAAATTTAGATTTGGGAAAACATAATTGAATAAAGTGACTTGTTCCTTACAATAAAATTTGTCAGTTACATATAAATCTAAACGATTTCACTTTCTGCAATATTTCAATGTACAAAAGCTGTTATAAAATACAGGATTTCTCCGCAAAAGCATTTTACCAATGATCTAAACGTTTTTGAGATCGTGTCATTTCTTTACCCCGACTGAATTAACACCATATGTACTGAATTTTTAAATGTATCTTCTTGGATATGCCATATTTTTCAGATGCAGGTGTGCATAGATACCCAAAAAGACATAATGGCTTTAATAGCGTAAGTATTTACATAAATCTACACAGATTGACAATCAACTCTGACTTAATAGCTATCTACGCGTATAGTTACCGCTACTACCGAATGCTCCCTTCTCCCCCCATAATATTCTTTTATTTATCGGCGTCGAAAAGTACAATAACTACTCCACAGAAATGAATAAGAAACAACAAATATAACTCTAACGTAACTAACAACTATACTGCTTCGTCGGCAATATACCGATTGTTCGTTGCCCATAGGGTCGCTTGTAGTACTCGGCAATATTCGGACATGGGAAGGGGCATGACGGCCAAGTTCATAGCACGATCGGGTATCATTGACTGACTATACGTACAGTATATAACCGCAATGGTCATAACAGCAATAAATCAATTTTGATTGTCAACCTGTATGTGTTCAAGTATGTCCACTAATGAAAACAAAGTAAGTGTCATAATTTTAATTAAATCGTTTGTGCAATTCCAATCTTAAATTATTCACTCCATCCATTACAAAATATTTTTACTATTACCTACAAATAAAAACCCAATTCCGAACGGAGCCAAGCATTTTCTTGCTCAATAATAGGTAGAATTTAAGGAAATGAGAAAACACATTTCTAATATCACGATTTTTAATTCGTTGTATGTACCTTCATAAAACAAAATATAAAACCAATATGAGCGAAAACCATCGAATTTGGTAGTACTATCCAAACCAATGATTCCCCATACACTCCCTGGTCCATGGTGTTTGACAGACCCAACACCAGTGAAATTCACAGCCTTTTCTTGTACAAACCATATGCATACAGCCACCTACATCCAGAAAAAAATTTAAAAAATTGAAAAATAAACGTTGACTGAGCAAATAATACCATCTCTTTCAGTTGGAGTTCTACACTTTGGACAAGGCTTACTGATGACTTTAATCGTCACTCTAGAAGCTTCATCCCACCTAGCTTCAGCTACCCGAGTTGGATCAACATTATAGCTACATTCCCCATTTGTGTTCGTGATTTCGGAAGTTTGACAATCACCTATGTGGTAACCCTGAAGACATAATCTGCAGAAAACGAACTGCAATGTTAAGTTTATTAATAATTTTAAATGCAGGAACAAAAAGAAATTATTAGATACATACCTCACAGCCATTGATACAAGTGATTCTGGTACAATCGGGATCCGCGAGAATGCCCATTCCACACCCTGGTTGGGGGCATAACACTCCACCCGATTGAAGTACAAATTCTTCGGTTGCAAATCGTTGATACTGGTCATACTAAAAGAATACTCAAAAAGTCAAACACAACAACGCTTATGCGATATATTCACATAATATAATGTTTTAATGTTAAAATTACATTTTTTCAATAAATACACATCATATAGATTTAAAAAAGGCATTACTTACAAATTCCTTTAACTAACATTGTGCTCCAAAGTTTTGAAGACATTTACTTTTAAAATAAATTATTTCAATTATTCGTAATCCAAATTAGTTCCTGAATTATTCAAGCAGTTCTTGCCAAATAGCCGAGTTTCTATATATTTATACAATGTTTTTTCTCTTTTTGACTTGTATGAACAGCAATAAGATTATTAACTTACTTGTGCGGAAGTTAATAATCGGAAATGATGTATTTCGGTGATAAAGGAACTTTCACAACCAGCAGGACAACCTAATGTATATCCAAAATCGGGATGATGCCAAAATTGTCTGTCCTTCAATCTTGTAACGCAATACTGTCGAAAACAATCCAAACATGTAACATGTCCGTCTGAACATGGGAATACAAAAACCGGGTCACTGTAAAATAATATCAATACATGATTGTATTAACTCACATTTATCAATAGCACAAACCTTACATCACCACAAGCTAAACATGGCACATCTCGCAAATTAGGCCTTATTAAGTATAATGGCACAGCCGCATCGTTTTCACCCAACGATCTATGTTCCGAGCATTTGAAGTAGAATTCCGCAAAAGTAGGTTCCTTATTATTTAAAATCTATAACACAAAGTAAAATAAATCATGTAAAATAATATGATATAAAATCTTACATCGGCACATAATTCTAAGCTATTTTCACATTGACCAGTAATTCGTTTTGGTTCTAACACATCAATCCAATTTTGAGGATCGGCATGTACTGTAAACGCGCCACTTTTACAAAAACTACATCTCACACGTAACTTTCCATTTCTGAAACTTTTACAAGTTGCACAGAATACATAGAAATGTACTTTTGATTTTTCTCTCTCATTTGTATCACTAATGCTTTGATTTAATGAATTTTCACTTTCTGATGAAAAATCCAAGTTACTTAGCGTCTCGCACAATGGCTTTGATCCTTGCTCTTCAACCTCTTCAATCAGACTATTGCTTTGACTAGGCAGTTTCTCACGTTTTCTAATTTTAATAGCGTGTAATACGCTCTGCTGTCCCAAATCACATTCCTGAAAGAAGGAAATTCGCAAAGGAAATGACAATCAAATGCTATGAGCTTACAGCTAGAGTGATTGAATCGCTCAATTCTTTTCCAGCAAATATTATTTTAACTTCTTCAGGTTGCAGTCCTAGTTTAGGGGCGATGTGCTCTTTAACATTTTTAATATCCCACTGAGGATCTAAGTCGACCGATAACGTATTACCGGTATTTGTTTTGATATAAATATTTAACGAATTACTGATAGACCTTTTACCGAACCAGAACAGCTGCAACATCCTATGTAAAATAGATTTAATACTGTTAATAATGAAACTCATCCTAACAAATTGAACTTGTTCAAATTTATTAGAACTTTAAAATCACCTGTTTATTTATCACATCTGACAACTCGGTCGATATTCGATGGTGTTTCAAGCAACAGCTATTTTAAACAGAACACATCAGAAAATGCTTAGAAACAATAATCAAAAAATATAATGCTAGATAGCTTAGCTTCCTCATGGTATTAATGGAATAATTCACGGAAAACGCAACAAAAGGAGAGAAAAAAGTACACTAACACTAACATCAGCGTGGTTTCGAGAGTATTTTTT